>BSBN01001936.1:0-299882 GCA_027924645.1 Cunninghamia lanceolata | reverse complement strand
CCCATGTTTCATCCTTATTTATTGAGCTTGGTTGGATGGTTGGTTACACGATGATATTTCAATGAGACGATGTTGACAAAACATTATCTTCAACAATATGGTATGTTAAATTTGATAAAATATCCTAACTTTTCTTTAAAATATATAATTGGAGACACCAAATGCCATTGAAAGTCAAAATGAGTTTTGTATGTAGATAAATATGTATTATTTAAAACTAGAATTAATTGTTAAGAAGTGGCCAAATCGCTATGGTGACATCCATAAGGCTATAACACAAGTTTGAAATTCAAACTTTAGATATATGTTGAAAACCTTAGGTTGTTAATTAATTTTAGTTTCCCTAGCTTTGTGACCCTTTAGAGACAATAAAAAATCCGAGGACAAATTTCACTTCAAAAGATACAAAACAAGAAACATAGAAAATATTTATTAAAAAAATTGATTTAAAAAAATTTAAAACTCTATCCAAACTTAGATGATGTCAACTTCTTCTGAATTCATTCACCCCTCATTAAGAGAAATGAGCCCCATTTATCCTAATTTCTATTTCAAGAGTGAAATAATTATTTTAACTTTAGTTCTTGGTGATTCAATTTACTAGATTGGGCCATTACTTTCCCTTTACCACAACCATAATAGTGGAATTTATTGGTGCTTCATTTCTTTGACCATTTAAATTTCTGAAGAACATAAACGTATTCTACATATAGTTGATTTAGGAGTCTAAATGAATGATAAAGGAAAAAGTAAATAAACATACCTAAATTAATAAGGGATTAGAAAAAAATATTTGAGTTGCAATTAAGGGTAATTAGCTCTGTTGATTTTGTTTCAATTGACGTGTGAATATTCTTTTTCTTGTTGTGATCAATGACTAGAATTGAGAATCTAATGATGATTCTACACCCTAAATCCTATGGTTTAACTTGGGTAGATGATGCAAGAACATCCTAGGTAAACAATCAATCCTATTTCAACCAAAAAGAATTGTTTGAAATCATTTTTAAAGTATTATTTTTGTATAAATTTTTTTATATTTGTTTTGGGACTTAGAGTTTGTGGTTTCAAACACATTTCTCAGAGGTATAAAAATACTATTACATGTGGTAACATGAATGTAATTGGTTGTGGAACCTTTCTTTATGTAGGTAGTAGTTGTTGGTCCAAGCACACTCTCTGCACCATTTTGAATAATTTGATCTACCCAATAATGACCTGAGCATATCTTACACTTAGAATTTTTTTATTACTTCTCCAGACATGGATCTTCATGGTTGTTATTTTACAATGTATATTGAATATAAGGATTCCTCACATATCTTCTATATTCATCAAAATGGAGAAATCCTTCAACTTCCCAACACCGAATTCAAATTATAGATTTATCATATGATGGATTGATGCCTTAGAAACATGTGTCAAGTAGTCATTTGACAATTGGATTCTTGCATTGTTGGTATATGTTGACATTTTGTAATTCATGCAAGCCTAGCTAACCCAACCAAAATGTAGATTGAAGGTTCTGCCAAAGGGAAAACACATCACTCGGTATAAATAATGGCATGTTACCTAGAATGTTGAAAATATTCTCCCTAACTACTAATCCACAATGAGGGAAAATCTATCTATTTGTAACAAAGCACCAAGTTGGAGGTTCATCCTAATTCATGGGGGATTATAGTGAGTTCTATTGAGACCTTGGTGTGTGTAAATACACCATCAATTTTATTACAAAGCATCATTCCCTCAGGATCTCGAAATTGATGTCTAAGTAGTGTATTTTCCATAATCCATTTTCCCTTGTACCCCTTTTATTGTTCCTAATTCTATAATTCAATTACGTGATCTTCTATGGATCCTTATGTTTTATTTTAGTATGCATGTATGTTATGTTTTGTCTTGGTTAGTTTTATAGCTTGGTGTAACGTAGAAAATTGCATAGACTCACAATTTCATGTTGTTTTTCAACCTAATTTGGTGTTCGCTCATGTAGTATGTTTCAAGGGCTGCTTGAGCCTAACCTTGGCCTATTTGTCGACTAATTAAGGTTTGCCAAATTCTATATCACATTCTCATCTCTCTTGCTATTTTGGAAGCATGCATTGAAATTATGAAGAAATTTTCCAGGACGTGGGCCTGATGCGAAGACATCCATGCGATGCACTAGTGTCCTAAAACTTCTCAAAATTGAAACTGCTTCTTTCCCACCTAGTTGCATGATTTCATTAGTGGTAACTCTCATTTTGCCATGAAACAAGCTCTATAAGCATACCTGACTCTTTGATTCTCTCTTCCTCAAATATAAAATCTCATTTTTGAAATCATATTCCTTATTCTTCTACTCACTCTTTGGGAACTCTCACTCAACCTTGGTGTTTAGACAAACGATTCTTATTTATCTATTGCCAATTTTTTATGCTCTCCCTTGGCCGAAGCATCTCTCCTTCTTAGCTTTTATTGATCTCTCTCTCATAGCTTGGCTATTGTGGAGGCTCTTGCAAGAGATTGGTGTTGATTAAATATGGATTTGATCCTAAAGGAGATTGCAACATCCTCCATTATCTCAAACTTGGTAATATTGTTTAAATGTGAAGAGATAGTATTGGTATTTAATTTATTTCATCTTCCATTATTTCCATTTTTGGCAAATCTATGGTGTAGACCATCAATTTATTTTCCTTTACGCTCACTAGGGTATTCTTCCCCATAGACCAAGGTTGATACTCATAGCTTTTATTATTGTCACTACTATTTTCTTGCTAGACACACTTAGGAAATAAGAGCACACACTTATTTTTCAATATTGGTTGTTTGTGGAGATCAATAGATCAACATAAAAGCTTGACCTGAAGGCAATCTCCCAAACAACCCCAACAAATTTTCCTTTTCCTTGTATTTGCAAGTGATTTGAGGGGATTCAATCACACAGAGGTTTTTTTGGTCTTCTTCTCTCTGTTTCTCTTATTTTTTCTTGTTCTTGTTATTTAAATTATTTCCTTCAATGTATTTTACCATAGATTTTGTTATCTTGAATATTGTTGGGTCTCATGTGTGTTTTGATGTGTAGAATGGATAATTGCTTGGACTAGAATGAAGGTCTATGTTGAAGTTTTTATTTGTTTTCCCACTGTACAGATGATAGAGTGACACACAAACATCCATGCGATGTCCTAGCATCCTAGGCCAAGGACTTATCTCTGGTACCAAGTTCTTATTTCATTCCCCTCTTTATTTTTGAAAAACTTTCTACGATTTCATATTCTATTTTAAAAAAATTGTAGGTTTACCATCATCTCCAAGTTTCCACATGTGCAATTTCAAGTGTATTGCATAGCACAGGATCTGTAACATGATTCCACAACATCTTGCACATGCTTTCTCAAATGCATACATGATATTGTCTAAACCAATCAAATCCCTCTATTGGGCTTGGAATAAATTTGATTTTTCCATGCCTAAGGGTTGGACTAAAATTTTGGGCACCAAAATATGTGTTTTGTAGAAGAATTTAAGCAATGCTAAACTTCCTCCTTATCAAGTCTACACATTTTAGATCAAAATTATATGAAACCATCACCAAAATGTCTTCTACTTCTTGGATTTCAAATCTTTTAATTTTCTCTATATTTTCAATAAATGGAGATATATTTATTTTGATTTTCTTTTACTGTTGTCTTCATATTCCTCAAATATGTTTACATAATACCTTTTCCTCATACTTTTTAATCTTTTTGACTAAATTCAAAAAATATAATATATGATTTATCTATGCTTCAATCGATATAGATTGAAGAAAGTTGTAATTTTGATTATTTTTGTGGATGTAATGTGATGCACACACTTGATAGTGCAATTTTTTGGATGCATCCACTTCAAAAAATCACAAAACAATTAATAAAAAAAATATATAACCTATTGTAATAGCTCTTGGATATCTTATCACCAGATGACATTGAAAAATACTTCACAGAGAGAAGAAATGGGTGGTGTGTTCTAAGACATTGTGCTATGTTTTAGTGATAAAAATAGGAACACCCTAGTTTGGGCTCAACATTCAATCATCTTAATCTTAACTTTTTTTTTAAAGCCTTAGTAGTTTTGAAATGATACTTCTAGATTAGTATAGTTCTTATTCTTATCACATCTTGAAATCTTGAGTGTAGGCATCTCAAATTACTTGTCAAGGTTTAGGTGTAGCCAGTTTCAAGAAAAAGTGGTCTATTTTGACGCCCCTCATTTTCCCCATTTCCATGCACATACCCACCTTTAGTTAGGTTTTAGGCCTTGATCTAGATATAAAGTGGTGTTAGAGAAAGG
This sequence comes from Cunninghamia lanceolata, assembly GCA_027924645.1. Taxonomy (NCBI): domain Eukaryota; kingdom Viridiplantae; phylum Streptophyta; class Pinopsida; order Cupressales; family Cupressaceae; genus Cunninghamia; species Cunninghamia lanceolata. Next base: position 295,562 of record BSBN01001936.1, on the reverse strand, counting down.
ATTTTCTCCTAGTAAGAGTAAACTCCTATGAGGTATCGAACTACACATGGTGTGAACTGTAGTCAGAATAAAGTTTTGCCATAGTGGTAGTAAACAATGCTACTAAGAAGATATTTTATAAGATGTAGAATTGGAGTTTCCAACATGGTTGGGAGATTAGATGAAGTGGTAAATATGCTAATATTGATGAAAATGAGAATAAATGTGATGGAGCAAGATCAACATAGAGGATTTGTCTAGAGGGAAGATCTTGGTGTTTTAGAAGATGAGGAAAGATATTAGAATGAAGGTGAACATGGATGCAGGTGAATACGAAGTTTGTTGTGATTAGTCTCAATGATTAAAGGGACCACAAATATATGTGCCAAGTTTACCTATAACTTTAAATTTGGAAGAGTTTATTGAATAAATCACTAAAATGGAGGAGAATTTTGAGTTTTAGGATATCTTAAACATGTATAGGGCGATGATCGCTCAAAGTAAGATGATTGGATAAATTATATTATTGTGAAAGGAGTTGTAGTTGGAGAAAACAAAATGTGGAAGCATACACAAGGCACATGTGCTATTTGATAAAATGACTCAAAGAGTTGCGACCTCACATGGATCGAAATGTTTGCAAGATATGCACAAAATTGATTTAATGAAAAGGCCTCACAATCTTTTAAGAAAATGCAATTGACAGGTGTGGAGCCTAACTCCATAGCCTTTGTTACCATCTTCCCATGATGTCCCAAAAAGGGAGGTTTAGAACATGGTACCAATTCATCCATCAATGCATAATTCAAAGTTGAATTGTGTTAGATGTTGTAGTTGCATGTTCCCTGGTAGACATGTATGCAAAATATAGAAGCAATCATAAGGTGTGGGAATTGTTTGCGAAGATATCTCAAAGAAATGTGATATCAAAGAACACTATGATGGCAGGATATTCCAAAAATGGCTTTTGTAAGGATGCTCTCGAGATCTTTGAACTTATGAAATACTTTGGAACTAAACCTAATTATGCAAGCTTCACTTGTGTTTTACTAGCATGCAACAAAAAACCTGTTTAGTGGATAAGGTTGTAAATGCTTTAATGCTATATGCAAAAACAAATAAAAAACCTAGATGTTGTTAGACTGAAGGCCACAAAATAAAGCATGCATTTCATGTAGATGTAGAGGTTTAGAACCCATTACATGCATTAAAATTAGTCCAAAAAGATTTCAAATTGAAAATCACCAAAGGTATTTTTTAAATGAAAAATTAAAGTTTAGAATTAATTATTTTATGAAGTAGATTTCTTAACTGAAGTTTTAACAAAGAGGGCTTGATAGGGTACCTCCGTTTTGAAGATTTGGAAGTTCCAATCAAAGGATAATTTAGAGATATAAGTGATACAAATAAGAAAATGTGGGTGGAAAGGAGGAAACATGGTGCTTAGCATAAAAAGCATTTGCATATTCTAAAGCATTTCACATTTATGCTTTGGAGGAAGTGAGATCTATGCAGTGTTTCATCGAGTTTTTTGGGGACTGGAAAAAAATTCAAAACTTTAGGGATGACAAAAGGAAGGTGGGGGAAAACTATATATATTAGTAAAGAGCATAATTCTCATTAAATATACAAAATTTTCTTATACTATTTATTCTTTTTATTTTTCCTTTCATTTTGAAAAGAATATTTTATTTTATTATTCTTTTCAATGGATAAACTAAAATTCTAAAAATTGTAAGTAGTGAAAACCATTATTGTTTTAATCTTGATAATGTAAATTCTTAAATAAATTTAACATCTTTAAAATATATGTAACATACGAAAACAATATTCTTCCTATTATATGGGAACATACAAAAAAACAATAATTGTTAGTACATAAGGAGCATGGGGCTTGGCAATAAATGTGAGAGAAGAAAAATGTAGAGGACTAAAATGAATGAGGAAATTTACGTTGAAACAATAACTATTTTGACTTTTGGGATGTAGCGGCCTAGTAATGGCTCTCCTAGTGCCTCTCGACCTCTACAACATATTTTTCTTTCTTCTTTGCATATCTCGTTTTCCCTCTACTATTGTTGGAGAGGGTTTTATCTCAATACTCAACCTAGGACATGTTGATTGTAAGGAGACAACGTTGTGCTTCATCACCATGGATCATAGTTCTATGGATGTTCATTATATGCACCCTTCACTGTTGTTGTCCTTGTTTTAGTGATGCATATACGATCGATGTAAAATTAGGGAAAACCTAAATGATATCTTAATTTGAAGAGTATGAGAGGAAACGTAAGGATGCCCTGACATCTCCCTGACATCCCCCTTAGGAGATGTTCCTAGGAGGCATTGCCCATAGTGAGGGGGTGATCCTGGGATGTTCCCAAATATTTGGAAAAGAAGTGGATAGGTGGGATGTTATGTCCCCATCTCTCAGTCTGTGAATTACCTCCAAAATAGGAAACAACATAAAACATTTGGGGATGTGTCCCCAATTAAATCTATGACATGTGAAAATGAAAAATCTTGTAACATAGAAAAATCAAATTAGAAGATGAAAAAATGATGTATTATATTTGGAGAAACATTATTACACTTATACTTTGTATTGATTGTTTACAACATATACAACAAGAACCAACTTATTATTAGAAAGGGAAGAAGCGGTGAATGTGGCTAAATTCCCTTTCTAAATAGGACCCAAATTTAAAGTCATGGAGTGAACCCCCACAAAATATTTCCACTTTGTTCCTACAATTAAAAAAGCATCATAATGTCAATATGATATTGAAATCTAAAGTAAGCATCTACCCCCTCAACACATTCAACGCTAAAAGGACATACCAACTTCCAAGATAAAAACAAGACTTTTTTTAACCTATGTTTTAGGAGGGGTACAACCTAACAACAAAGTTACAGCTCATTTACAAGATCTTTGTTAACAATATTAATGGAAGATCAAATTATTCTAAGTAATGTTTGCAAAAAGATTCTTATTCTTTTGCACCATATTCAAAATGCAACCCTTGTATTCACTTGTAAAAAAAATTATAAATTTATGCAAGTTGATATGTGGTAATGTTTATTGTGACAATTTTGTGTATCTTTGGAAATAATCATCAATGTTAGTAAATTAAAGTAGCTTGGAAGTTTCTTCCTTCATATAAAGTAATCAAAAATATCTTAAATTATCATATGTGTGAAAGTATTAAAGACACTGTAAACAACACCTAAGAGTGCTATCGAATGATTGGTAGGTACAAATATTTATAATTATGTCTGCTAAGCAATGTACATAATGACTCTAAAAAATAGAAAGATAGAGTGTGTGTCCAGAAAGCAAAAAACATCTACACTTATAAATAACACCTTGAGATGCTTTTACCAATAATTAAGCTATAGTTATGGAAAATAGATCTTACAATAAAGAATATAACGAAATGGAGAGACACAAAGGAGGAAACTGGTTATAAATTGTAGGTGGGAGTGAGTTGGCCAGGGCCTGAATTTGATGGTCGACCTTACTAGTTATTCATTCAAAATTACCCTTCAAATATTAAGATATATCTTCAATCAAAAAATTCATATACAAACTATATTATATAATCCTATATAAATTTTGAGAATTTGTGCAAAATCTCCAACCTAAAATTTTAGTTGTAATTTAGGGCAAAAATGCGTAAATACGGCTATATGGCTATGGAACGTTTCTTTATGCACATAGTAGTTGTTGGTCCAAGCATACTCTCTACACCTCATTGAATAATTTGATCTACCCAATAATGACTTGAGCATATCTTACACTTAGAAGTTGTTTAAATTGCTTCTCCAGACAAGGATCTTCATGTTTGTTATTTTACATGGCATGTTGAATATAAGGATTCCTCACATATATCTTCTGTATTCATTAAAATGGAGAAATCCTTCAACTTCCCAACTTAGAATTCAAATTATGGATTTTTCACATGATGGATTGATACCTTAGGGACATGTGTCAAGTAGTCATTAGACAATTGGATTCTTTCATTACTAGTATATGTTGACATTTTGGAATTTGTACAAGCCTACCCAGCCCAATTGAAATGTATAGAAAAGGTTATGCTAAAGGGAAAACACATCACGCGATATAAAGCATGGCAGGTTACCTAGAATGTTACAAATATTCTTCCTAGCTACTAATCCAAAATGAGGGATAAGCTATCTATTTGTAAAAAAGCACTAAGTTTGGAGGCTCATCCTAATTCATTGGGGATTATAGAGTTCTATTGAGAACTTGGTGTCTGTAAATACCCCACCATTTTCCCTATTCCTTTTGCAGGTTTCTTGGAGTGAAGATCTTACAACCACACAAAGGTTTTGTATTTCTTCCTTTTGTGCCTGTCCCTCTTCATTTTCCTTAGTTTAATTATAAATTAATTGGTTTCCTTTTTCTTTCTATTTCAGCCAAATATCACCAGGTATAGTCTTTGTTGGAATTTGTACTATGCAAGTGCTATAGGTTCCTTTAGACCTGTCTGTTTTTTAATTTTGGATTCATTTTGGACTCTAGCGCCTAATGCAGACATCCTTGTGGCACACTATTACGTCTGAGGCCGAGACCCTCTCCCTACTATCATAGGTTCTCCTTTCCTATCTTATTTCATTTCTGCATTTGTCTTGTTTAGATTCTATTTATAATATCTATTTTTTTGCATTGTATTTGTTTTCCTTCATTGTCAATCACCTGTTCAGGTTGTATTGCTTTGACTAGGACTCATAGTGGTTTTATAGTGATCTAGGAGTATATTACTTGACATTTGACACCTTGAATAGAAGAACCCAAATGTAGTTGTAGAGGAGAGTTCACTCAATCAAAGCAAGTGGATTGAGAAGTAATTTTCCCACACTACATTTTTGTTGAACCTAATGTACATAGTGTGTAGGAGTGAGAGGAATTTAAGGAAATTGACCAGCATGGGATTTTCTACAAATCCTTCCACACGTCTTCACTTCGCTCCTGATTTCACTCATCTTTGTTCTAAACAAGTTAATGCATCTATTTCATCTCCCTCTTCTTCTTGCTTTGTGTCGATGACTTCATTCCATGATGTGGAGCAAGTGTTCAACCACAAAGTAGCACTCAAGTTTGTCTCGTAAGAAAAAATTAATGCCTTAGATCATGAGTTAGGTGATTTTCAAAATTTCTTGTCTCATGAGGATATATTTGGTTCTATTGTTCCTTTGGTTGATGTTCTCTACATCATGATAAATAATCATCTTCAGGGAATTCACTTTCTTCAGGGCCTTGCTCACATTGTACATAGCAAAGCCCCACCATTGGTTAGCTGTATTCCAAGTACTTTAGACTCTTAGTCCCACACCCCTGGCTGCCTCTACTTACTATAGGTATTCAAACTTATGCTTATCTACACATAACCTCCAGTTTTTCTCATACTAGTAGTGCTAGATTTGCCTCATCTGCTGGTGGAGTGAATCCCACTAATCAACACAGATTCTCTTCACCCTCAAGGCATTTACAGTTCAATCTTCCTCCTAGTGCCCCTGAAATTTCTTAGCAGATTTCACAACCTCCTACTTCTACTTCACTTCCTCCACTCTCACATACTACAAACCATGTGATAAACCAACTATTAAAAAATGTTGGTTCCTTACATCAATAGCTTGTTTCTCTATCCACTTCATTAGCACAACCCCTTGTGCCTACTTACTGTCAACACAGTCCTCTCTCTCTTTCTTTCCTAGCTACACCATTTACATAGTGCTTTGAGGCCCCTAGATTTGAGAAGTATACATGCAAGGGTGATCCAAATACTCATATCTTTGCTTTCACTACTCTTTGCAGTGACTTTCTAGTTTAGGATGCTCTATTAGGGTGTGTGCAAGAAGTTAGGTCCATATATAGGGGAAGTGTCGGGCAAAAAAATCTTGAGAGGAACATGATCTCATTTAAAAAAATAGGATCTTGTTTAGGCTCGGGGTCTCGAGCCTAAATGGGACCCCATTCAGAAACAGGGCCCTGTTACATTTTAGGGTCTCGAGCCTAAATGGGACCCTATTTATAAATAGGGCCTTATCTCTCAAAAGTATTTGTTCTTTTCAAAAATGGTCTCTCGCTTGTTTTTTTAAAAATGGGTACTCATTTTAAAGAAGTATCCCGTTCCAAAAAAATTGAAATACCCATAGCCTTGGACCTACAAATATAAGGTCATGTCAATAGCAAGAGAAAAAACTAACTTTGGCAATATGGCTGACGACTTTTTTTCAGATTTTTTTAATGAAATTAAAACTCATTATAGATGACGATGTTTAGTTTTCACATATGTATTTTTTTATGATTGGATTTGTTTTTCTATTTTTTAATAAATTAATGAGGAAACTTGTCCATAAACTTGAAATGTCAAGTGTTTGTATTTTCTAATAACTTTTAGTTTTTTAAGTTTCTTTTAAAAAAATTATATGCCATCAATATACACAAAATTCTTTACATAATGAAAAAATAAAAATAAAAAGAAAAAATGATTAGTTTAGCTCAAATTATGCTTTCCGAACATGAGGGGTCTTTAGAAATAGCAATTAGGGCCAATCAAAAATTAATAAAAAATATTTGGAAAAAAATTATTAAAAAATATCCTCATCAATATTCAGTATAATACACATCTTTTCCCACAAGGAAATAGAAAATATTTTTATTTAGATCAAATTATGCTTGCCAGACACATGCATGGTATGGTCCCAAAAAAGTCAATTTAAAAAGTGGTTTTTGTACAAGCCTAGATACAAAATTAATTTGTATCATCTAGGTATTAGAATAAATTACATATTTGAAAACTAGACTCAAAATCATACATTTCATATTACTAGACATTTTTTAGATTCTATGTGTAAGTGCTTCAAATTTTTAGTCCAACTGTGGCAAACATTGATTTTTAGGAAAAACACTTCCACTTTTTGGCCAAAAAGTGGACCCAACTTCTTGCACACACCCATTAGCGAAACCATTCCCCCGTTCCCTTAAGGATACAGTGTTGGATCAGTTTTGTTCACTTCCTGGCCATTCTATTCTCTATTTCAATCAATTAGTAAATCAGTTCTTACAACATTTCTAGTCTAACATTAGGCCTCATGTTACTTTCACAGACCTGGTCCATTGTAGGCAAGGAAATAACAAAAAAGTAACTGATTTTATTTGTCATTACCAATCTTTGTTTTCATAGATTCTATATGCCTTGCCCAACTCTAATCTGCAACGAATCTTCATAGGAAGTCTGTAGCCATAGTTCTGAGACTGAATTTTGTTGATGCATTATTCTTCTTTCACATGTAACATGCCACTTGTTCTACCAACAAAGATTTACCAAGTTTAACTTAAAAAGTAAATAGATCAAGATACTAATAATGGAAGCAATAAATTTTTTTCCTTAAATTCCTTTGATTAAATGCACATTTGAAACATATTCCAAACTCCCATTGCATAAATCAAATTTCATTTCCTCAATAAAAGAATTGAATAATCATCTTTGCAACTTTTTTTTTTCATAATATACATACAAGCTTCAAGAGCTTAACTGATAAATAGAGATACACGATTGTATACTTCTCTGTCTTCAATATTCTCAGCCACCAACTGCATGAGGGGAAGCATCACTTAAGCAATTTACCTCCAACCATGGACTAACTGCAGTCCCCCACACATTTACCAAACTGGTAAACAACCCTACCCTTCGACGAAGGGATTGGTATGGTAACCCCAAATAAAATAAGCCTAATTTGAGCAAGGTGTTGTGTCCTACATTAACTAGTACTATCATACTATGGCTACAACCATCAAAATATGAAATCCCTACTAGAAATGCAAACCTGAATCATAGTGAACCTAGATAGTGTAAACGTTGGCAATTTACACCACTTTGGCCAAAGTTTTCTTTTCTCATATTCACCCACCCTTCTATCTTGATTGGGAAAGACAACAATCTCTATACAATAGTTATTCCCTTACCCATGGATCAACAAATCCCAGGAATAACTCCACTTAACAAAAGCATCATTCTCTACACATAGGATATTCCCTTTCCCATGGATCAACAAATCCCAGAAATATATCCGCTTAACAATTACATCAAATTTTATTCTAGGTTATTCCCCCTCCTTCCATGGATCACATATCTCAAGGTTAACCTATTACATGCTTTACTAGGATACATATATCGAAGTAATACCACTTGAATCCTATTCTCACTATCTTTCCCTTTATACAACTTTCCTATATAAATACCAATCAATGATTGGTTCATGATTCCATCTAGGTGAAAATCAAACCATAGACACAATCTCACATTCACAATACAATTTTGCTAACTAGATATATGTATATATATCCATATATATATAAACTATTATACAATCAAAGGACATTAATAACAATAATTCAATATTGCAATCACTTGACAATAATACATCACATAATATTTGAAAATAGGAAAAACATAGAGAAGGAGAATTAAATCCCATGCCTTCAAATATAGCTCCAAATGGATCAGATACTCTTTTGCTAATGGCCTTTCAATACTCTAGATCGCTCTTCCAAATAAAACCACTTATAAAAACAAAATGACAAATTTCGACACGAATGCAAAACTCAAATTTAAAAAGGAAAAGCTCTTGAATTAGAAAATGGTGCCATTAAAAAAATGAGGGAGAGTACCCCCTTTTATACCGCAACCAATTCAAAAATGTCGACATAATGTCGACATGCTTAACTAACTTTTTTAAAAAATGTTGACACTATGAGGACATGCTTATTAAAATCTAAATTTAGTTCGAAAAACCAAACAACCTTCTAAAAAAAGGTGTTAGATTAAAAAAAAAATATATTAAAATTTACAAGGAACCACCTCCATGTTTAAAGGCCCACATGGTTATAAACTTACGGATTCCAAGGAATTTAAAAAAGGTTTAAAGAGGGGCCCACGTGCCTTAAAGACTTAAAACATATCCATAAGATACGTATCCCCCTTAAAAGGCTTTTAAAACTTTATCTTTATTATTATATTTATATAATAAAATTTCCTTTTTATTAAAAACTTTTAATTCTTATTCTTATTTTATTACATTAATTATTATTGCCTTTTATAAAACTACCCTTTTATTATTATTATTATTTTATTAAATCTATTATATATAAATTTATTGTTTTAATTACCATAAAACAATATTTACAAAAATTAAATTCCACAAAAAGATATAATTATATTTCTGCAATTAAGAGAAAATAATAATAATATTTATATTAAATACATATATAGAGAGATGATAAATATACATTTATATATATTCACAGATGTATAACTTTATCATCATAAAATTAAATGACTCATAATCAAGAAATGCATATAAAGTCGTAAAATCTTTATAGATTTATCGTCGAAGAACACATGAGAGATGATAATTATTGCATAGGCCAAATTGACATCTCCATATCTATGAGTAATATGCTCAAGAATATACATAGGTACGTCTACCTACATATGTTTATGCTCATTTCGACTCACGTATAAGAACGTATCGTGGACTTGCACGAGTAATAATAAACTCCAAGAAATCAAACACTTAACAACATGCAGGTTTGAACATCCAATCAAGACTCAAGATACATAACTCAAATCACTTACCACTACACACACTAACTCAACTCAACCTAGGTCAAATTAGGATGTGTGTGTGTGTACTGCTCAATTTAGGCTTCTCTTGTACGTTTACCAGACCAAGTCCTCCTGTGTGATACTTCCCCTCATTTCTGGAGGGACAACCTATTCCTGCATCCACTTAGATCATCGCAAGAGTAGTGAATTGATCAAAACATAATCATTAATTAATAATAAACACATTTAATATCAGACATTTCATTGTTCTTTTTCTCATCATAATGCATTCAAGATAGATAACACACATAGATGCAAAGATTCATAAATACTTCAGTTTTCACAAAATATCCGATCTATAGTAAATGGATGAAAACACATAAATAGATGCAAAAATACATAATCACTCACTTTCCAAACCAATTAACCAATCTAGGTAAATAGTAAGTAGATAGAAACACATGGGATGTAACATACTTCCTCCCTTGTGAATCATTATCCCCAATGATTTTTAAGTATCAAGTATTATCACACATACATAAGTCATAAAAACTATCATACTACAAAACATATTGATATCAAGAGCTTTCATAATTCATATTAAGGTATGGAAACTTTTGCTTCATCTCAGCATAATCTTTCCAAGTCATAGAACCTTCTGCATATAGATCCAATTGGACCTTGCACTACATAACATTTCTATTTATGCAAGTAGAGCTTGCGAACTTCAAGCTTTTCAAATGCTTGATCAAAACCATACCTAGTTTTTGTACTTATATACATTCTATGAGTATAATAATCATCAGTTAAATATATAAATATATCAAATTTGAATCATTAAGAGCATTGTGCCTCCTGGCAATAGCTATTATCAGAATGATTCTGCAATCAATGGATTTGTTAACTTTGAGAACTTTGAAGAGCTCTTTACATCTAGGAGCTTGTTTGGAATACATTCCAAACATAATGAAAATTTTTCTGGGGTTGGACCCTCAATAGAACTTTTACTCTCTACTCTAGAATTGTCTCCGTATATACTTAGTATCAATGTAACTTCTCTATTCCTTATTGGTTCTATGCCAATCTTTTCTAATTAGCATGATCTGTTCATCCATTTCTAACAACATTTCTAGACTAATAATAATCCTATCTTATTGCTTACCTAGCTTATAGGAGTTGAAAATCTTCTTCTGTCTAATGTTTCAAACAAAAGATAGGAATTTTTATAATCAAAACCCACCAGTGGTGAATATTCTTTCCACTTATAATGTTGATCCATACGACATATTCAAACAACTCTTCCAAAACCTGGTTAACTCTCACAATTTAACCATCTATTCTCTTAATGATAAGTTATACTTACATTAAGTTACCCAAACCTTGTTGTCACATACGCATCTCTATCTGAGATATTCTCCTCAAGATCTCTGTGTAAACTAAACACTTTTTATGATCTAAAACTAGTGTTCCACCAAATAAATTCTCTGATATAAAAGATGTTACTTTTATTCTTTAACATTTTAAACAACTTAACACAAATCTTGTAGCATCCCCTTTCTTTCACTTCCAAACATATAATGGCTTAACATTCACTAACATCTTAGTGACACAAGGATGTCCTAAATATGAGGCATTAGGTACTTCCTCCCATACCAAATTCCTTAATTCACCATAAAAAGGTATATAAATTCTTCCTTTATTCTTCAATAACCCATTGGGTTCAAAGCAAAAATTCATCATACCTTTTATCTTGCAAATTATCTGCGAGTACTTGCTTAACTTGTTCATAGAACTCATCACTCTTGGATCCTTTCAATACTTAGCTTCTAAAGTCAATTTGGATAGTTACTAATGAAGATATATTCCTTCCTGAACTTAAAGTATTAGAAACTCTATTCTTGTTTCCCTTGACATAGTTAATGTTGAAATATTAATCTGATATTAGTTCTAATCACCTCCTTTACCTTGCATTAAGATTAGGCTGTGAAAATAGATACTTCAAACCATGATGGTCCATTTTTAGTTCAAAAGGTTTACCCATTAGATAGTGTCTCCACATCTGCAATACATGAGCAACTACTTCTAACTCCAAATCATACGAATCATAATTGTATTCATAATATTTTTACTTTCTTAATTCATAGGCTATGACTTGCCCTTTCTAATTTAACATTCCACCCAAACCTTCACCTGAGGCATCTGGTATTACCTTCAAACTTTAGAGGAGTAAATTTTCTCATTTCTTGGAATAACTATTTTGCCATTCTCCTCTTCTTAATCCTTTCAAAACCTGATTGAGATTGCAATCCTTCATTCCCCATGTTTACTAGCTTGATAATTTTCTCCTCCTAATCCTTTCCTTGTTCTAATATTATGACTCTCTCTCTCTTGTCTTGACAAACATCACTAGGATTTGATCTAACTTAGTGTTCATACTCAACTCCTTATCATACTTCCTCGCTTCCCCACAGAGTTAATTATTGTTCTAACCATCTTAACAAGATAGTTCACCCCATGGGTTTCCAAAAGATTAGATTCTACAAATGTTCCCCAATTTTCAAAAAAAAAAAAAACATTTAACATTTCCAAACAGAATCTCCCATTCTTTATTCAAAAAAAAAAATCCCAAGAAAGATTTCATAAACATAAGCTTTTGATAAAACACTTTTCTTTCCTTTATATGAAAAGGATTTAAATACCCTCTCAGCTACAACTGAGTGAAGTATATCCCTCAAATTCTAGTCCATGATTATCCTCGAATGGTTAATAACCCTCAACTTTATTCTTAGATACAAATTTTTGGGGATCATATTCCTCTAAATCATTGCTTAAAGGAATTACAACTACTTCTACAAAAGGAAGAACATAAAGATTCCTAAACAACATAGCGGAGAACACATTGTACTCAGAGCACATATCCTTAGAAAGTGGTAAGGCTTCTGATTTGGTTGGACAGATCAAACAAAAATAGTTAAAGTTGATAGCCTTTCTCAAAATGATAAGTCAAGTTATAAAAAGCTAGCTTCTAGCACTAAAGACTTTACAAAGTTTAGGATAATGATCCGCCACTTCCACTCTTGGAATATCGTATAGATACCAATTCCCTACAAAGTGCTTTTTAATCATCCTTGACTCTCTCACATTCAAGACAACTTGCTATCACTCTTCATTCTCTTTCAAAAATAAAGAGATTTCACATCAACTAGGAATTTAGTTACTCCTAGATGACCCGATTATGATTTAAAAAGAATTTTCTACCTCACAAGGTTTCTAAAATCCATATAGTTAGAAATATACTAAGTGGATTTTCTACAATTTACTCCCTTATACAATCCATCAAAAGCCCATCTAGGATATGATAGAGGTGAACATTTGTACAAAAGAAAACATAGTGAACAACCCAAAAATGTTCTAGTATAGCCACCTCAATAATTTAAGTCAATATCAAAGTATAAGCAATTTCATTTTCAACAATAGGTCAAAAGATTGAACTTCAATAAATCAAATTTTGACCAATTGGTCATAAAATAAATAATCTTCAAAATTCGGTGGCTAGACCATTCCAAAAATTAAGGAATAAAACAATGAAAAGTTCATGCAAATATTTAAAAAGGAATTTCTCCAAAATTCAAGAAATGTCAAAATCAAAAGATATACGAACTATGCACTATGTGACTAACTGAGTCACTGAGAAGGGAGTAGATTGTTGTATTACACTTGAGTTTTCCAAAAAAAATTTATAGTGGTTTAGAGACCATGCTACTAGCACAATAAAATAAACAAGTCCTTTAAAACTTTCACTATACTCAAAATCAAAAGATTAAAACACATCCACCCTTTCATCGTGGAAATTTTATTGTTCATCACATAGATGATATTCAGAGATGGTGATATGACACACATGAACTTTAGTTGGAACACACACTTCTTCCCTTTGTTTACAAAACTCTATTCCCTACCTCCTAGAGTAGTTTAGTTAAACAAACTTGTCTAAATATCTCGGAGATGATCTCATTCTCCATTGTAATTATTCTTTCTATCTCCACCAAGAGACAAATTACATATCTCTCAACTTTTTGTCCAAAATGCTATAAAAATAACTCATAACTTCTCCTTGCAACTGTTATGAATTATCTTGCAACTTCATGCAGTCTCTTAACAAAAGAATGATACTAATCCCAATCTTTATTCATCAAAATATCACCCGAGAGGATCCTCTTCATTTATGTCCTCAACTACACATTTTCTGGTGCAGGAGCACCTACCTGACAGCTGGTCTTGATAAGGCAGTTAGTAGTTATAGGTCTTGTTTGTGTTTCCAAGAAGGTCTGTTAGACCAAATTGCATGTAATAAGGTCAAGCTGATCATGATAAGATCATGCTGACCGGGCTTTTTCTATTTTTAGTTAGTTTGTTAAGACAGTTGTCATGATGCGTGTTCGGTGGGATCTCCCAGCCGCCTGGAGAGTTCCCAGCCGCTTGGAGTCGGGTCAGTAGTACTCATAGGAAAGTCTTTATAAGCATGAGATCGGTTGATTGTAGAGATCATCGATCAGCAGTATAGTCTTGCATCAAACAGAGGAGTTTGAGTGTGCTGTGTGAGCAGCAGGATATTGTATTTACATCTTTTGAAATCGAATAAAGAGATCCTGTTATTGTTCATCCTCTGGTGAATTCCATTTCTTGTTCGATTCGCTGGTTTGGTGGCCATATGGATTTGTTGATCCATTCCACCGGTTGATCCGTCTGATCGGTGGAATGGCAATGTACAGTAGGTTAGTAGTTAGTTTGTTTTCTGTTCGCATGCAGGTGTGCAGGTTCACCGTCAAGAGATGTTGAGAAGCCTAGCATCCTCATGTGCTAGGTCAAGTTGAGAAGTTTGAGTGTCGAAGATCACCCTAAGACTGGATCGGGTCATCCCTGGAGGATCGGCGAAGTGAAATTTCGCTAAGTGAAGAAGTTCGGCAAAACGGCATCATCAGGATATTTCTGCAAATATCCTGCAGATAGTTTGGATATCGTCATCCGGATAAGTGGAGGAGATCGGCATGATGTTGTCGGTTGCATGAAGTGTGAGTTCGCCGGGGTGATCATCATCTGGAGGAGCCGAGGAGGAGTGCATCGGCATCAGGTAGAAGATCGGGTCATGAAACTGTTGGAGTTTTCATGTTGCGAGTGCATAGGATGTTTTAGGCTGGACATAGACTAAGTGCATGTATCGGCATCAGGATCATCATATCGGAGTGCCAAACATCCGCGTATCGTGAGTAGATGCGGGAGAGAAAGTTCGTGTTTTTTCGACTAAGTGTTGAAAAGGTCATCAGGATATTGGGTGACGTCATCGTCATCAGGATATGACGTCATCGTCATCAGGATATTGAGATATCCCCCCTATGCGAGTTTATCCTGCCGTCGTTAAGTGCTTGGGTATCGGCGAAAGTCCGTGGCAGGAAGTTGTGTTAACATCATCATCAGGAGGTTTCGAAGAGAACCGGATGAATTATATCATGATGCTGTTGTTTGTATCATCGGCTAGCGGAGCATTGAAGGTAAGCTGCTGAAGGCGATCGTCATCAGGATATTTGAGCAACCGGACATTTGGATATCCTGCTGACGAAGGTAATGTCGGAGATCATGATGAAGACGTTAGTGTTTGCAGCCCGATGAACAGTGCAACAGGAGGATGTGTGCGCCCGCTGAACATCATGATGATGATGTTAGAAGGAAGGCGGAGGAGGTGAACAGTAGTCGGCAGGAGGACAATTGCGAGTGTCTGAAATATGATGATGCTGACTGCATAACGCGAAACATGATGATGATGTGGGTGATTTTAGGGAATATGATGATGATGGCGAAGATGATGATGATGAGGTTGGTCTGTAGACATTCATGCTATGTGCGAAGGTTATAGTGTGGGTGCCTCTGCATCATTTTCACTTTTTCCAAGTAAGCTTCATGAACTCTTATTCTCTTCTAGTTTTGCATAATTCTTTGTATACGGAAATTGGTTTTCTCATAAATCTTAGAAATTAAAAAGCATTTTCCAAGTCCTGTACTATTTTTCTAGGCTTTTTATGCCAATGCATCACTACTTGTCCTTCATTGATCCTTTTATCTCTCTTGACTCATTCCAATCCATTCTAGGGTTAGACAAGAACCCTAATTATCTACGTATATTTGATACAATTTCTTAAATTTTCCAAACTCAGTTGCTTCTGCACTTGGTTGATTATTTTAGGATCTTCCCATCCTTAAGTTCTTGAGATATAAAAGTGATCTTGAATTCATATAGGCACTGCTCTTCCTGAGTTCTTAGTCTAATAACATTTGATCAAGGTTTTACCTTTTTAATCCAAGTCTTGGGATCTCTCCATTCTATATCCTTAATAGAGTTAAATTGACTCATGGATTCCTTAATTCATCAGTTGGTTTACTCTTAACCACTGATTTGATAAGTGTTGGATAATAGTCCTTCTGATAATTTTCTTGGTTAGTCTACTATGCCATTCTTGCATAAAACCAATTTCAATTTTGGACTCTCATAGCATAGTGAGCACATAGGTTCTAGAGTTGAACCTGGTTAGCTTTGATACCATGTGTAACATGCCACTTGTTCTACCAACAAAGATTTACCAAGTTTAACTTAAAAAGTAAATAGATCAAGATACTGATAGCATAAGCAATAAATTTTTTTCCTTAAATTCCTTTGATTAAATGAACATTTGAAACATATTCCAAACTCCCATTGCATAAATCAAATTTTATTTCCTCAATAAAAGAATTGAATAATCATCTTTACAACTTTTTTTTTCATAATATACATACAAGCTTCAAGAGCTTAACTGATAAATAGAGATACATGATTGTATACTTGTCTGTCTTCAATGTTCTCGGCCACCAACTGTATGAGGGGAAGCATCACTCAAGCAATTTACCTCCAACCACAGACTAACTACGGTCTCCCGCACATTTACCAAACTGGTAAACGGCTCTACCCTTCGATGAAGGGATTGGTATGGTAACCCCAAATAAAATAGGCCTAATTTGAGAAAGGTGTTGTGTCCTACATTAACTAGTACTATCATACTATGGCTACAACCATCAAAATATGAAATCTCTACTAGAAATGCAAACCTAGATCACAATGAACCTAGACAGTGTAAACATTGGCAATTTACACCACTTTGGCCAAAGTTTTCTTTTCTCATATTCACCCACCCTTCTATCTTGATTGGGAAAGACAACAATCTCTATACAATAGTTATTCCCTTATCCATGGATCAACAAATCCCAAGAATAACCCCACTTAACAAAAGCATCATTCTCTACACATAGGATATTCCCTTTCCCATAGATCAACAAATCCCAGGAATATATCTGCTTAACAATTACATCAAACTCTATTCTAGGTTATTCCCCCCTCCTTCCATGGATCACATATCCCAAGGTTAACCTATTACATGCATTACTAGGATACATATATCGAAGTAATACCACTTGAATCCTATTCTCACTATCTTTCCCTTTATACAACTTTCCTATATAAATACCAATCAATGATTGGTTCACGATTCCATCTAGGTAAAAATCAAACCATAGACATAATCTCACATTCACGATACAATTTTGTTAACTAGATATATGCATATATATCCATATATATAAAAACTATTATACAATCAAAGGAAATTAATAATGATAATTCAATATTGCAATCACTAGACAATAATACATCACATAATATTTGAAAATAGGAAAAACATAGAGAAGGAGAATTAAATCACATGCCTTCGAATATAGCTCCAAATGGATTAGATACTCTTCTGCCAATGGCCTTTCAATACTCTAGATTTCTCTTCCAAATAAAACCACTTATAAAAGTAAAATAAAATTTTTTCGACACGAATGCAAAACTCAAATTTAAAAAGGAAAATCTATTGAATTAGAAAATGTTGCCATTAAAAAAATGAGAGAGAGTACCCCGTTTTATAGCACAACCAATTCAAAAATGATGACATAATGTCAACATGCTTAACCAAATTAAAAAAAAAATGTTGACACTATGAGGACATGTTTATCAAAATCTAAATTTAGTTCAAAAAACCAAACAACCTTCTAAAAAAAAGTGTTAGATAAAAATTAAAATATATATATATATATATATATATATATATATATATATATATATATTAAAATTCACAAGGAACCATGTCCATGTTTAAAGGCCCATGTGGTTATAAACTTACCAATTAAAAGGAATTTAAAAAAGGTTTAAAGAGGGGCCCGCGTGCCTTAAGACTTGAAACATATCCATAAGATACGTATCCCCCTTAAAAGGCTTTTAAAACTTTATCTTTATTATTACATTTATATAATAAAATTTATTTTTTATTAAAAACTTTTAATTCTTATTCTTATTTTATTACATTTATTATTATTACCTTTTATAAAACTACCCTTTTATTATTATTATTTTTTATTAAATCTACTATATATAAATTTATTGTTTTAATTACCATAAAATAATAGTTACGAAAATCAAATTCCACAAAAAGATAAAATTATATTTCTGGAATTAAGAGAAAATAATAATAATATTTATATTAAATACATATATAGAGAGACGATAAATATACATTTATATATATTCACATATGTATAAATTTATCATCATAAAATCAAATGACTCATAATCAAGAAATGCATATAAAGTCGTAAAATCTTTATAGACTTATCGTCGAAGAACACAAGAGAGACAATAATTCTTGCATAGGCCAAATTGGCATCTCCATATCTATGAGTAATATGCTAAAGAATATATGTAGGTACGTCTACCTACATATGTTCATGCTCATTTTGACTCACGTATAAGAACGTATCGTGGACTTGCACAAGCATTAATAAACTCAAAGAAAACAAACACTTAACAACATGTAGGTTCAAACATCCAATCAAGACTCAAGATACATAACTCAGATCACTTACCACTACCCACACTGACTCGACTCAACCTAGGTCAATTTAGGATGTGTGTGTGTGCTGCGCAATTTAGGCTTCTCTTGTACATTTACCAGACCAAGTCCTTCTCCTGTGTGATACTTCCCCTCATTTCTGGAGGGACAACCTGTTCCTGCATCCACTTAGATCATCGCAAGAGTAGTCAACTAATCAAAACATAATCATTAATTAATAATAACCACATTTAATACAAGACATTTCATTGTTCTTTTTCTCATCATAATGCATTCAAGATAGATAACACACATAGATGCAAAGATTCATAAATACTTCAGTTTTCACAAAATATCCAATCTATAGTAAATGGATGAAGACACATAAATAGATGCAAAAATCCATAATCACTCACTTTCCAAACCAATTAACCAATCTAGGTAAATAATAAGTAGATAGAAACACATGGGATGTAACATCACACATCTTTGCACTACATTGCATGACTATCAATAGTCATTAAACCAGTTTGAGAGTTCTACCTCACTCGCTCCTACTGACCAGTTTGGTGCTTCCACATCTTATGATTAAAAGAGTTATTTTTTACAAAAATAATTCATCAGTAGTAGTCAACACTCTAGTGGCTGAAGAAGCTTCATAAGTTGCTCTAGCCCTATCTGCTCCTACAACAAATAATAATAATAGAAAATCCACTCTTTTAAAGGAGTCTCTCTATAGCATTATGATGCATCTCCTAAATAGTGTTTTGGTGTAGCTATCTCCCATCTGTCCTCTTGATACCAGCAAGCCATTGCCACCTCTGTATGACTCGAAGGCCTTTTGTTAATCCCACTGAGTCCTGGGTCATGATACTAAGTGATGTCTGCATTTGACCTCATCGACCAAGGTGTTATCTAGGTCTCAAGTGTGAACAACAAAAGTAATAAGTTAGTCACTCTTGCCAATTAGAATCTATAGATCTACACAGATTTGATGCCTCATCATAGCTCCAATTTTGTTGACCTCACTTCTTCCTATGTGGCATTAGAGTTGACTCCCGATGCTTCTTCTTCTCTCTCTTATTATGAGATGATAACTATGGTGGACATTCATTCTCACCCTGCTCAAGAACATCCTATTCCCAAGCTAGTTATCTCCTTCCCTTTTGCTGACACCTCGAACAATATATTTGAGACACCTCTTTACATTGTGAAAGAGGTAAATCGGAAACCTGTCAAAGGTTTTCTCATTAATCTTGTCTATGTCACTAATGTTATCATAGAGGAGTTTTTGTATATCCATGAGCTGTATAATGATGTTTATGATCCATTTGACATTTTTATATGGTGTCATTATGGGATGTCTAGACTGACTCATAGTTCAATCACCCTCTCCATCTAGGTGGGACCAAAACCTTGGATGTGCCCTTCTCTATCATTCCTAATACTGATCATTATTGTGTGAAGTTGGCCTTACCTTGGCTTAGTTCCATGACAATGATCATCTTAGTGGTTCATCAATGTCTAAAGTTTCCTTACCACATGGTGCTATACATACAACCTGTCATAGGGGATTCACGCCACTCGCAATGTGAGGAAACTTCTCTATGGACTACTTCTAGCTAGCCCCTATTGAACCACTTCAACCTAGTAATGACTTTATATTTATATCATATTTAAAGTTCAAGGTGACTAGGATTGCTCAGTTATCAGATGGCCCCTCGATTTAATTTTCTTTAGTTACTACCCCTGTGGTGCCTCTGCCTTCGGAGGCTACTCTTGTTCCTTATTTTACTTCCCTAGTAGATAAAGGAAAGCAACCCATACTGAGTGCACCTCCCTATTCTTGTGCACCTAGTTTGCACTTTGTAGTGGCTCCTCTAGTCTCTTACACAAGAGCTTAGGATAGACCTGTAGTACAGTCGCATGCATCATGTTTCCATGGTGTTTTTGAACCTATGTTGGCTGGTTTTATTCCTCCTACCTTCTTAGTGGCACAGGGAAACCTGCCTCTATTGAGTACTCCTCCTCCTCCTGTGGTGGTTCCCCAATCTTCAGTGGTTTCTTCTATTCCTCCTGTCCCTCTGGTGGCATGAGGAAAGAAACCCATGTTGCGGGCACCTTCTCCTTCCCCTACTCCTATGGTCTCTCCACCATTAGTGGTTACCTTTGTTGGTCCACGTATCCCTATGAATGTGGATGTCATGGAGCCCATGATGGAAGACCCTTGACTCTATTAGCGAAAGCCTTAGCCCGTATGAGGCAAAACTAGCTTTGAGAGATTGCAAGCATCACCGTCATGGTGCGGGTGTGTGCTGCTGATGCGTAGCCTCCTTATGAGGATCAATCTTCCTCACAACCTTCTCTTGATCTTGTTCTTCCTCTGGATCCCCACCTTCTCATTTTCCTTCCTCTGTCTCTCCCATCCCTGACCCCCCTCCGATCATTAGTGCTGCTCCTAGCACTACCTCCGATGATATTGTGCCTTCCCAGCCTACGTTGCCTAAATGTAATCTTGAGTGCTATCCTACCCTATCGTAGCTTCAACCTAAGTGCATTCTATTGTCACCTTCGCCACATGCATACCCCACTTCTTCTTCTTTTCTCTTTATGGAGAATGCTACTCCACCCGTGTCTCCTAGTGCTCGCCCTATAGCTAATAGCACTTAGGATCTACTTGTGGTTTGCATTTTAGATCATGATTCTCCTGATTCCTCCCTTGTGAGAATCGTAGAGTCTATTCCAAACATCTCAGCATTGTCCATGATCTTTTAAAAATTATTGACAATTGTTGAACCTAATATTTAGAAAGATCTAGCCCCACCTATTGATCCTCCGCACTTGGTTTTGGGAGAATGTTCTTCGACTTCTCTTGCTGTGGTTCCATTATCAGCAATTCCTTCGTCCTGTTGTGAGTATGAAGATTGGGACTAGAATGATCTATTCGCAGATGACTCGTGAGAGATTTACATATGTTTTATGTGTTTGCTTGCTTGTTAGTAATGTTTCTCTTGTGTTGTGCTTTTATGTTTGTTAGTTCTACCTAGAGGACCCACGATAGCCTTGTGGACACATGGATATAGGAGGAACACATTTGTCATGATATTCTTCTATTTGTTCATACTTCCCTCTCTATGTTGTATTTTTGTTCGTTGCTGTGACATTTTGGGGACGATGCAAGGTGGAAGATTTAGCTTCCTTCCATGTTGACCCAAAATTTTTAAATTTTTCATTTTTTTCATTTTGATATGTATTTATCTCTTTGTGACCTTTCTTCCTTCATATATAATAGAGAAAATGAGATTCTATGATTACTACATTCAAATATACATTAAATGTTGTCCCCAAAAGAACGCAGATCCCTTAGTGTGTTTAGTGTTGTTCTTGTTTCATGTGGCATGTGTTAACATTGCTCAGTGTCATACCATGCTTACACAAGCTCTTTGTGTATCATGCCTACAACATTGCCTCAGTTGTCCCTCTTTGGGGGCATCCTTTTTCTTTTGCAAAGATGCAACTTTAAGAACATATCTGTCGATATATGTCTCTTAAAGCTATCTTCCCCATTTATCCCTTAAAATCAATTGCATACGTGTAATTTATGCAATTATTTTAAGGTGGGGGCATATCTCTCTCGCTTTACACATTTTTATACACACCACTTTGTTGAAACACCCCTTGAGGCATTGGTTTTTGAAACGCTCCTTGAGGCATTGGTTTTTGGTGTACTCCCTGAAGTGTTTTCTCTCTGTAGCATTTGTAGCTAGTGGTCCCAAGGAGATGCACTTGCTTGGCCTATCCACACTTTTAGCTACTTGTTTTGCACTCTTTGTGAGTCACCTAACAACATAGGTTTGTTAATCCTAGTGGCCCACAAGAGTTGGTATGGTTCCTAGCTCTCATAGTGTGCTAGCCTTAGAACCATACTTGGCATCCTTTCTATCTCTTGTAGTGTGCTAGAAATGCCTTTTTGTTGCTTTGTATTCATTGTTTCCTCCTCTGTGTGTGTGTTTGTTGTAGGGAATAGTAGATTGTGCATTAGATTATATGATTTGCTAAACAGTGATGTTTGGGTGAATCATATTCAATATAATCCTTTAAGGATGTTTTATATGATTCTGACATTGCATCTTGTGCAAATTTATGGTCTAACATTGTGGTTTTGTAGGTTCTCATCTAGGGGGCTTTATACCTCTGCTTGAAGAATCTCATGCATCCTCTACAACATTCTTTTTGGAGGTATAACATGTTATGTTATTTCCTTTATAATTTATCTTTCATATGCACGTAGTTTCATACATGACCACTAAAGTGGGGGTTAAATGTAATGTAGAAATTTGTATACCCTTACAATTTCATGCTACATTGAGTAAACATTTTGACATTTTGCATCTTCTCTCTACATGATAGGCTAGGTTTGTACGATTTTGGTTTATTTCTTCTACTCTTTCTAAAAATTCATTATGGCGCTTAAGTGTTTACATGGTTCTAAGTGCCTTGTACAACCAGGAGCTAGTTTTACCTAGACCTAAGCACTCTGCATGGACGTCGGTGTGCCATGCTAGCATTCTACTTTTGTTTGCTAATAGGTATCTATTTTTGGGCATTACAACACATCTTAGGTGATCATGAGGATTCTGTGTAATGCCTTTGGAGGTCGTAGAATGATTCCTTGCATGGAATTTCAGGATTTCTCCCTCTTGGAAGTGTATTGGAAAAGATTTTGAATTTCAATTCTCATATTCATCCTCACTCTTTTAATCTTTGACACATTTTGGCTTTCATAGAACTCTTTTCTACTTTCTTGTGTGAACTAGGCTTCTACAATATATATATGTGATTTTTAGTGCTCCTTGGCATTGCAAGATCACTTCCATTAGATCTTGGAGGTTTTGTTCTGTTTGGTGCTCTTGAAGAGGTTCTCTTGGCTGGGGTTTGAAGTTGTACTTAGTCTTTGAGATCTTAGGGAGTTTGATGCACTTAGAATAGTTTTATTCCAAATTTTTATGGTGTAGACCACCATTGTTGTATCTTGTTTTCCTATTGTAGACCAGCATTGTTGCATTTCTGTTCGATGTAGACCACCATTTATTTTCATTGCACAGGATACATATTGTGAGTTTATCTCCCTAGAGACTAGGGAATGAACTATTGTTGTCTTACTTGTTTTATTTCTATTCTTACCTTCCTAGATACACTTAGAATAAGAACACACATGCTTTTCCTTTTGATTTATATGCTATATCTTGAATTACTCCTTGTGAAGGTAGAAATACCAACACTATGACTTGACTGAGGCAAGTCCCTAAGCAACCCCATAGAGGTTTCATATTTCTTCCTTTTGTGTAGTTCATTGTAATCAGAGGAAAGGGTGTGCTTTCATGAGGTTTCTTGGAGTGAAGATCTTACAATCACATGGAGGTTTTGTATTTCTTCCTTTTGTGCTTGTCCCTCTTCATTTTTCTTAGTTTAATTGGTTTCCTTTTTTATTTTTTCTTCAACTAGATATCAATGGCTATAGTCTTTGTTGAAATTTGTGCTATGCAGCTGCTGTAGGTTCCTCTAGACCTGTCTATTTTTATTTTGCATACATTTTGGACTCTAGCACCCAGCAGAAATGTCTGAGTCACAATGCACTATCATCCAAGACTCAGGCCTGCTCCCTACTGTCACATATTCCCTTTTCTTCTCTTATTTAATTGCTGCATTTGTCTTGTTTATATTTTGTTTATAATAGTTAGTTTTTTGTATTTTCTTCATTTCCCTTCATTATCAATCACATGTTCAGGTTGTATTGCTTTGACTAGGACTTATAATGGTTCTATAGTGATCTAGGAGTAGATTACTTGACATCTAACACCTTAGATAGATGAACCCAAGTGTAATTGTAGAGGATAGTTCACTCAATCAAAGCAATTATATTGAGAAGTAATTTTCCCACACTACAGAAGTACATAAGATAAGTGCTGATACCCACCCATTTCAATACTGTCAATAGGTTGAATTGGATCACAAGAAGCCTTCTCTTTATTCTCTACATAATTTTATACCTTCTACAAGAAATTGTCAAACACCATCATCACAGTCTATTGATGATGATGTGCCTTCTTCATATGATGCATGTATTGGTGATGATTGGGGCTCCTTAGACTTCACCCCCATCGGTCTGGTGAATATAAGGTTGACTCGTCTCTCTCTAAAATTCCCACATTCAACAAGGATCTACATTCTGGTAGTAGAATAGATCCTTCATCTCATGTGAATTTTTCTACTACTTCTCCTCCAACATGTGCATACACATCTCATTTTGAAAAGGCTAGTGATGTTGATTCTTCTCGTCTTTTTGATTTGGAGACACATTATGGGCTTGGATTCAAATTTATTTCTAAAGATGGATACAATGGAAATGGTCTAGGGCACATGGAACAAGGAGTTAAGGTCCATGTGGAACCTACACGACACTTACCTTATACAATGGGTTTAGGTTACTGGCCTTCTCCTTTGTTCAAATCCCCTCCCCCATAGTTTAAGGTCTCTAAGGCTTCTTTTCAAAAATCAAACCTTTCTCCAAAACAAAAAGGGTTGCTTCCTTATCCTACTTCTTCTCTTCAATCTAAACAAGAGTTTATTTTGTTGATGCTTCTAAAGGCCTGCTTGATCACTCTTTCTCTTCGTACGTGAAATTTTTTTCCACAACAACTTCAACAAACACTTCTTTTCTATGCATATCATCGAGTGCTTGGTCATTCCACCAGTGAATGCCAATCCTTGAGTGACAAAATACAACAACTTCTTGACATGAGTGCTCTCACTCTTTCATCTATTGAAGCACTTGTCTCTTTACATGACAAGTGATATTGAGATTCACCTCTATATGGTTTATACTTCTTCCTCTATTTTCTCATGAGACTATTGTGTTGCTACCCACTATGTGGCACCTATAGATTTCTATGTTTGCTTGTTGTCATTCATGGTGGTACAATTTCACATGTAACCATACTTTATATTTTTGGTAACAACACAATATTATTTTCATGGTTGTCCTCACCCATATTCTGGGAGGTAGAGACACCTTGTTCTATGGTTGTGAATTCTTTATAAGGATCTCGCCTCCTCTTTCTTCCCCATTTCTTTACCTTAAAATAATTGCATATTATACATGCCAGTATTTTAAGGGGGGGCATATACTCTACTCACATGTGCATCCATACACGCACCTTAATTTTTTTTCACCCCCTAAAGTGTAGCTTATTAATTCACCCCCATACGACATTGTCTAATTTACACTCTTTGAAGTGTTCACCCCCTTGAGGTGTTGGTGTTTGATGAGCTCCTTGAGACTTTAAGTTTTGATATGCTCCTTGAGGCATTGGTAGGATGTGAGATACCTAGCATAATACAACTTGCTAGTCTGTGTGCTTCATATGACCTAAATTTTCACTCATGATTACCTAGGATAACGTATCTTGCTAGTCTATGATCCATGATGGTATTGCTATTTGTATGACCCCTAGACAAAACAAGCTAGCATCTGAGTCATGTACTCTTTTTCATTCGTATTGATTGCTCTCTATCTATTTGTATGTCTTTTCTCCTTGAAGCAATCAATCAACTCATTATATTCGTCTATCGAGCTGTTTAAGAATTCCTCTATTTGTGGTTTTCTTTATTTTTGTTGCATTTTGGGGATGATGCATTGTATTGAGACAACTTTTTACATTGAGGTCTCTTTCACTTTGCTGACTCAAAATTTCTCTTTGCTTGTTGTGTATTTTTCTCCTCACAGTGTTATTGTTGTTTATGTTTATGAATATGTTTGTGGTGCTCTGACATGATGGTTTTGCAGGTTTATGCTCTTAGAACACTATTGTCTTTTGCAAGTTTTTATTTTCTAACATATTTGTTTTGTAGGTTCTTAGCCTGGGGGCTTGATTCATTTGCTTGAAGGGATCTGCATCTTTTATAGTATCCTTTTGGTGTTATGATGTTATTTACTTTTAGTATTTATCCTTTTTACTTTAGCATGCATCTTAACATAGTGTCATACACCCACTAAAGAGGGGGCTAAATGTAGCATCGTAGATTGTGTGCACTCACAATTTCACGTTGTGTTTGGTACTTGCTTTAGTGTCCATGCACTTAGCATGTTTTAGGATCATTTCCAGCGTTTGGCCTTACCCTTAACCCATGAGACGTGCCTTTACATTGTTTGACCCTTTCTACTTATCATATCCAAAAACCATAAAAGTTCCTAAATCTTGGCTATGTCCCAAGTTTACTAGACCTTGAATCAAGAATTGGAATTGCAAAGATTCTAGCGCTTAGCATGGACATCTGCATGGCAAGCTAATGTCTTGAAAGCCTCTATCAGTCTTACAATCATTTTTAGAAGTTGTCTTTTGACTTGCATGATATGCCGAGATTTTCTTGATGCTTATCCATGCCCAAACGACTCCTTTCCCTATTTTTGGCCTTTTCCCTCTCTATTTAAGCAAGTAGATTTGCCATTACAAAGGATCAATTTCATTTCATAGAGAAGCTCTACCAAAATTGAGAACCACTATTGCTACAATTTGCCTTCAGAAACTTATATCATGCTCTTGCTCACAAGCTTGATTCCAAGTGCTCTTGCAATCAAAGTGTTGCGAATCTTGAAAGATTTTGATTGGGGCCACTACCTACTAAGCGATTTTCACTTCCTCACTGTGAGGTGATAAAGTTTCAATTAATCCTCATTTTTGTACTACATATTGCAATCCATTTTTGATATATCACTTATCTTTGTTGGTTGAATACATTTCCTTCTTTTCCCTATCATATAGAGATTATTTTGTGAATCCACTCTAAATCATTGAGTAGGGTTTTATTTATAAATATTGCATTATTGCTTGTCACTACTCAAACAATTCTAGATACACATAGAATTAGAGAACACACCTTGTTTTCTCAATCAATCAATATCTCTGGAAGGATTTAGGTTGCTCGAGGAAGGATTTTGAGCGCACGAGTGTTTGCTTTCTTCTTCCTCCTTTCTCTTCATTTCATTTATTTCATTTTCATTTTATCATTCCTAGTTATTTTTGTCATTTTTGATATTATGTATGATAATCATTGATTTTTGTGTCAATAGGAAACTCTCAAAAATCGTGCAAATTCATACAAGCCTATGACTATTTTATGTTCTATATAGACTACAATGCGACACATAGACATCCTCGTGGCACGCTGTCATCCTAAATAGTGAGGCTATCTGCATGGTGCCAGGTTCTCTATGATTTTGCAGAGTTCCATTTCTATATTCCTTTATGTAAGTTATTTTATCAATTTCTGTATTTTTCTAGTTTTCTTCCATTGTTATTAGTTTTAGTTAGTATTAGTTATGAATTTTTTATTCAAGTAGAAACAAAAGAATTTAGCCTAGACCTTCTTTCTCTTCCATATTGGATAGTAGCGAGATATACATTTTCATTGCCAAGTATCCTACTATTTAGATAGAAGATTATTCTATTTATAAGTAGTTTAGTTAGAGTCAATTTTCCTATTAAACAAGACCCAAGTGATTCAACAATTAAGCCCAATCATTGTTGCTACAAGTAGGCTTGCAACACCTTCCTCAAAATAGGCATTCCTTGTAATAGTCAAATATTTTCATCAATCATCATGTCTACCATTGCTTTGGCACAAAGTTCATATGAGAAAAATTCCGTAGACCAACATGGAATAGATTCACAAGGTTAAAGTTATAATTCATAGTAAAGTCTTTATATTTCCTACTATTTAGCTACTTAATCATAAATTAACAATTATAGTAAGTTATTATATAATTCTAACATGGAATAACTATGAACAATAGGAAATAAAAGGAAGGAAAATGGATAAAAATATTGGGAAATGATGGACAACTTTAAGATTCATTAGTAATGGGATTAGGTTTAGAGTTTAGGATATAGGGTTTAGTGTCTAGAGTTTTCTTGATTTATGGTTTGGTAAATATTATGGCAAATAGAGGTATGTGTTGTGTGTAGTTTGCTAGGAAAAGGTGAAGTGACAAAGGCTTGGATGAGTGCAATAAATAATATACAACTAAGTTTTTTGACATGGGCTACAATACCAACAATTTTTGAGATCTAGAAATCGAAGAAATCAAATGCTGCAAGTGGCTTCCTTGCATCATTTGAAAGGGGATTTCCCTTGTTTAGACATAGGGCTCAAATCCAATGAGGATCTCCCATACCTACACAAACAAAATCAAATTAGGTTGAGGTGCACAAATTGTAAAATAATTAATTGCTTGAGAAGATATTTAAATGTCTTTTAGTGCTTGAGATTGCAACACATGTCAATAGTAAGATAGATCTTATGATCGACTATTATAAATATGTGTTCTTCTCTAAAGAATAGGTCTTTTTCCATTACGTGTATAGAGATGTCCTAATTGTAATCTAGGGTGTCAAATATTGTTTGTCTAGTCTTGAGTTTGTATCATGTATTGTCTTTAACTCTAGACAAGGTGTTGTATTGCAGAAGCCTCTCCATAATTGGGGCCGCTACCTACTAAGTGATTTTCACTTCCTCGCTGTGAGGTGATAAAGTTTCAATTAATCCTCATTTTCGCACTTCATATTGCAATCCATTTTTGATATATCCCTTATCTTTGTTGGTTGAATACATTTCCTTCTTTTCCCTATCATATAGAGATTTTTTTGTGAATCCACTCTAAATTATTGAGTAGGGTTTTATTTATAAATATTGCATTATTGCTTGTCACTGCTCAAAAAATTCTAGATACACATAGAATTAGAGAACACACCTTGTTTTATCAATCAATCAATATGTCTGGCTGTCGTTGAGGTAGGAACACCATAAATAGGGTTTAACTAAGGCAAACCCCAATACAAGCCAACCCTCTCTTTCATCTTTGTGACTGTAGGTTGCACAGGGAAGGATTTCAAGCATAGGAGTGTTTGCTTTCTTCTTCCTCCTTTCTCTTCATTTCCTTTATTTCATTTTCATGTTATCGTTCCTAGTTGTTTTTGTCATTTTTGATATTATGTATGATAATCACTGATTTTTGTGTCAATAGGAAACTCTCAAAGATTGTGCAAATTCATACAAGCCTGTAACTATTTTATGTTCTGTATAGACTACAGTGCGACACACAGACATCCTCATGGCATGCTATCATCCTAAATGGTGAGGCTATCTGTATGGTGCCAGGTTCTCTATGATTTTGTAAAGTTCTATTTCTATATTCCTTTATGTAAGTTATTTTATCAATTTTTGTATTTTTCTAGTTTTCTTCTGTCGTTATTAGTTTTAGTTAGTTTTAGTTATCCATTTTTTGTTCAAGTAGAAACAAAAGAATTTAGCCTAGACCTTCCTGCTCTTCTAGATTGGATAGTAGCAAGATATACATTTTCATTGGCTAGTATCCTAATGGATAGATAGAAGATTATTCTGATTATAAGTGGTTTAGGTAGAGTCAATTTTCCTATTAAACAAGAACCAAGTGATTCAACAATTAAGCCCAATCATTGTTGCTACAAGTAGGCTTGCAACACCTTCCTCAAAATAGGCATTCCTTGTAATAGTCAAATATTTTCATCAATCATCATGTCTCCCATTGCTTTGGCACAAAGTTCATATGAGAAAAATTCCGTAGACCAACATGGAATAGATTCACAAGGTTAAAGTTATAATTCATAGTAAAGTCTTTATATTTCCTACGATTTAGCTACTTAATCATAATTTAACAATTATAGTAAGTTATTATATAATTCTAACATGGAATAACTATGAACAATAGGAAATAAAAGGAAGGAAAATGGATAAAAATATTGGGAAATGATGGACAACTTTAAGATTCATTAGTAATGGGATTAGGTTTAGAGTTTAGGATATAGGGTTTAGTGTCTAGAGTTTTCTTGATTTATGGTTTGGTAAATATTATGGCAAATAGAGGTATGTGTTGTGTGTAGTTTGCTAGGAAAAGGTGAAGTGACAAAGGCTTGGATGAGTGCAATAAATAATATAGAACTAAGTTTTTTGACATGGGCTACAATACTGACAATTGATGAGAGCTATGAATCGAAGAAATCAAATGCTGCATGTAGCTTCCTTGCATCATTTGAAAGGAGATTTCCCTTGTTTAGACATAGGGTTCAAATCCAATGAGGATATCCCATACCTACACAAACAAAATAAAATTAGGTTGAGGTGCACAAATTGTAGAATAATTAATTGCTTGAGTAGATATTTAAATGTCTTTTAGTGCTTGAGATTGCAACACATGTCAATAGTAAGATAGATCTTATGATAGTTCGACTATTATAAATATGTGTTCTTCTCTAAAGAATGGGTCATTTTCCATTACGTGTATAGAGATGTCCTAATTGTAATCTAGGTTGTCAAATATTGTTTGTCTAGTCTTGAGATTGCATCATGTATTGTCTTTAACTCTAGACAAGGTGTTGTATTACAGAAGCCTCTCCATAATTTAGGTCTCCCTTCAATTGACTAAGGTGATTTAGGATATATTGTATGAGTCCCTTATGTTACACTTTCTAGTATGTTAAATTATAAATGATTAGTTGATTTTTGTAGGGATTGTAAAACTTATCTCAAAGTGTTTTGAGTAATATTTTCAATATAGTATATGGAATATCTTTGAGAAATTTGTGGATTATTGAAGAGCTTATTATGTGATGTTTCTTGTGCTTTTAATTTGCATATATGCACTTCTAGTTCTCTATTTCATCTTATGCTAATGTTTGCATGTACGTTTTTAGGCTTTAACTCTATCTCCTAATGAATAGGCACTAGTCTTAATGATTAAATGCTCAATCTTTTGTTAAATCTAGTTTCTTTGTTCCATCCTTGTAGCTTAGATTAGCTTAGGCCTTGTCAACTAGTATAATTTAGTATTGTTACTTTTGCAAAATCTTTGAGAGCTCATGCCTAGTAGACATTTAAATAGTTATATTAGTTTGGATTCCAAGTTACACTATATGGAGTAAGCAAGGTTAATTGATTCATCTAAAGGGATACAAACCAGTTCCATATGTTAAGATGTATGTGTAATTTGTTGTTGTTTATCTATTGTAGTAGTGGTCTTTTAGTCTTATTAGTGCAATAAACCAACCCACTTAAATACATAGTGACAAATCTTAGGGGTGTTAGTGTGCATAGGGATTTTTTTGTTGAAGACCTATTTGTGCTTGATATTTCTCTTTAATTGTCTTATATAGACCTCTTGGATCACCCTCCATAATTTTGTAGAGCCACAAGTGTAAAGGAGTTGTCTACTCTTATCAGTTGGCCTCTAACTACCATAGTCTAGACATGAATTTGCTTTAGTGTCCTAGATCAACATCTATCCTTGGGTCTAGGTCTTGGGTCACATTTCTAGGATTGTGGATAATAGCTTTAAGTGTCAACACTCTCCACAAATAGAGCAACACTTGAAAAGAAAAAAATAACAAAAACTTCCTATAATCTTTAACAAACTATTAAGAGGATCAACATGGCCAGATAAAATATTAATCCAAGAAATACAATTATTACTAGCCCACACAATCCACCCACAACAAGATACTCTAAACACACTTGGAAAATGGCCCAATACAAGAACACATGATAACATGATTCCTCCATGTTGTAGATAGGACAAGGAGACACAAAAAAAAAAAACTAGAAGAAGCCAAAGAAGAGGCAACATACAAATTTTGAAGTAGCAAAAGTCATAAAAAACATGCTTTTAGGGTAGATCCAAGAAGACCAAATGATATACAATCTACTCTTCCAAGTTTTAAGTGAGTTGCTAACACCGTATTTCTTCTACATATAATAAAATTTGTCTCGGTTAACAAACATTCTATCATATAAAATTTTAATAGAGATCTCAATTGAGGGAGGATCATCTTTCCACTTAATATTCTCCTAGATTTTAGTATTGAAGAAAAGATTACCAGGGACAAGAAGGCTTTGCACAATCTTAATAAGAATCTAGTCTAAGTTTCTCCTATGAGATTTAGGGATCAAAAAATTGTTCTTAATACCATCTTAAGAGATAAGAGTTTTGTGTTTGAAAAGATCTCCAAACACTTGACCACCTTTGGAGAACCAATACTTAGCAAAGTAGCCTCTAACAAGAGACATTGGCTTCTTTTTATAAGATAGACTCTACTAGATAGACTTTAAAACTCTAATGATTATTATCCTTCCTAGAGAATGCTTCATGCCCAACGATAACATACCTAATAGATTCCTAGGCTCTCCAAATACTGTCAAATAGTAAAGACAATAGTAGCGAATTATTCAAACAAATCGTGGCTTATCAATCTTGATCGTCGTCAGGGTGGCAATGGCGGTGGCCGTGGCACTGCAGTTAGCGGAGGAGCAGAGAATGGCGGCGCGACTCTTCCGGCAAATCAACACTGACATCCACACAAACCTTGCTCTGCCTCCCCACCTTCGGCAGGAGCAGAGTGCAGACTCCTTCCTCGCCAAGGCCTACAAAGCGGTACTTGCATTGGATGAGGCTTATCCTCTGCCTCTCTTCCCCGGTATGCTCCACAAATTTCCCAAGGTTGTACAACCAACAGTGTGGTGGCCTCAACAGCAACAGCAACAAGAACAACAACAAAATCATCAAACCCCTAAGAACAAAACCATCAATGGATGGAGTGGAGAGCTGGAAACGGAGTTGAGAGCTGTTTCAGAGACGCTTAAAAGTGGTGATATTGCAGAGTTTGTGGGACTCAGCCGCAAAGTACTGGGAGTAAACAGTGTTCTTGCAGTAGCTGCTCCATTACTCACTGGATTGCAGGGGCATTGAATTTGAATGGCGCCTTGTTATCTATGTCAATGGTGGCGGGCGTTTTGGGCGTGGTGGGCAACACACTGAGCCATGCAGGTCAGATTGGAATGGTGTTTGAGATGTACAGAAACTGCGCAGGATTCTACCACTTGCTGGACTCGTCCATCTCAGACAATCTCCAGGAGGCAGATTCAGAGGTGAGAGAAAACGGAGAGCTATTTCATTGGAGATTGGCATTGCAGCTGGGTCGCGATCCTCATTCTCCTCTCAAGGATTCTGCCTCCAAATTTGCCGGTAAGCTTTTCTGATTAATTCATTGTTAATAGAGAGAATTAGGCCATTTTCCAGTGGCCTGCCTTGTACACAGCTATACATACATGTTACATGTGATTAATTCATACAAACTCTTTACCCACTTCACGCAGTTTTAATTTAACACTATTCTAAACACGCAACTTGAACAAACGAACAAATATAACTTTTGTGGGGTATGCGGGAGTTAATAAGAGCTAATTACGAATATAACTTTTAGTTAGAAATGTTGAAACTCACTTGTGCTGAAAGTTAGTAAAAAAAAGTGTGAAACAGTTCTATGCTTTTACCCCTCTCAGAACACTACACTAGCCAATCTTGAATTAGCTCTCGAGGTACCGTTGAAGTTTAATTTCATCCACCCTTGTTCTAGAGGTGTCCAATTAGCTTTTGCCTTTTATTCGCTCTCAGATGATCCCGATAAGCCCCATTAACAGGGGGCATGACCAAGCCCATCCATCTGATTCTCATCGCTCCATCCCAACAGGGAAAGGATTTATCTTTCAATTTATAATTCTTGACTACATTGTTGGTCACTTCAACAATGGCTTTTCAATTTTCTTCTACAAGATTTCTACTTCCATTGCCTTGTCTTGAAAGATATGTCTATTTCTTTCTTCTCAGAATTCCCAAGTTATAATGAACGAAATGATTACCCAAAGACAAGAAAAAAAGCCTTTCTATGTAACACTGGCCATGAATGAAAACGTTTTTATATTAAATAAGACTAACATAGATATAAAAAATTCACTACAACACATATAAATACTACATGCAATGGATAGGATCATAGGACTAACAAAATATTGGTAGGGAAGCCCTCAACATTAGGAGACCCACCCCACCTTATTCGATGCCCATGAGTCATGACGGTTATGATAATTTCGTACTAGTAAAGACGCAATTTAGAAAGAATGTCCTCTTTTTTTCCCAACCAAGCGGAGATATCGTTATACATATTCTACTATTAGACTTTATAAAGTCAACTACTCTACAAATTTATTTAATATTTATTATTTTGAGATACTTATAATTATAAATATTTTGGTATTAATTTTATTTTTAAATTAAATTTTAATTTTAAAAGATAAAGTTAATTAACTAAGGAAAGTCATTAAACACCAATTAGTTATGTCGCACTTGATTAAATATGGAAATAAGTTATTATTTATTTTTAAATATAAAGACATCAAATTTTTAAAATATATGTTAATGTTGATAAATGGAACTATTAAAAAATAACATATTAGTATATAA
Organism: Cunninghamia lanceolata; assembly: GCA_027924645.1. Classification (NCBI taxonomy): domain Eukaryota; kingdom Viridiplantae; phylum Streptophyta; class Pinopsida; order Cupressales; family Cupressaceae; genus Cunninghamia; species Cunninghamia lanceolata. The sequence goes on along the minus strand of BSBN01001936.1, from coordinate 260,610 downwards.
TATTTACTATAAATTTTAAAGTAAAAACAAAACTAAGCAATTAGTAAATAATGAATAGTGACTTTTTCAAAAGTAAAGTTAAAAGATATATGCTAAAATAAAATCTTAATTAAAAATTAAAATTTGTGTGTCCATGTATGTATTTAGTAAATACAATAGTTTTAAAGTAAAATAAAATAACTTTTATGTAAATAAAATAGCTTAGCAATTTTTTTTTGAAATTTGTGTGTCCATGTATGTATTTAGTAAATATAGTAGTTCTAAAGTAAAATAAAATAACTTTTATGTAAATAAAATAGATTATCAATTTTTTTTTTTGTTGGAGGGTTTTATATCAAACTCATGGAATCATTTAGCTACCTGATATGGAAGCACGAGCCTTAGGGAATGATTTGCCAAAGTCACCAAGGGCACAATCCGGCCTCATCCCTTATGGTGTCAAGGTCTTTCACTCAATAAGAGTTGATCTCTTGTGGGCTCATTCATAACCACTCAACTTCACCAGGAAGGGCCTAACATATTTTAGATAGATATATTAAGTTTTTTAATTATGTTGAGAGGCAACAGTAGGGCACAAAGTCTCATGTGGTAACCATGTACATAAAAATCAAAACATAATTGACATATATAAAAAAATTATAAAAATAAGAAAATAGATGACATAGAAACATAACAAAACAAAACAAATATATTATTATTTTACTTTGTCTATATATATATATATATATATATATATATATATACTAATTGATTTTTCTTTAGTTTTTATTTAATAGAAAAGTTATTATTTATTCTTTAAATATAAAAACATCAAAAAAACTATTAATAAAATAGCTCAAACTTCTAGTCATTTTTTTAGATAGATATATTTGAAATATCTATACTAATTATATATTTTGTGAATAACAAATGAAAACATATTGAAAGATGATTTTTTCATAAGGTAAAATACATATGTCCTCTATGAGAAAACATTAAAATTCAATCATGTAAGGTATATTTGAACTATTAATCCATTATTATAGATATATTTAAAATATCTATACTAGTTATATATTTTATTAATAACAAATGAAAACATAGTGAAAGATGACTTTTCCATAAGGTAAAATACATATGTCCTCTATGAGAAAACAATAAAATTCAATCATGGAAGGTATATTTGAACTATCAATCCATCATTAAGGAATTTGGATAGAGCTACACCAGATATTGATATTGAAGACGATGAATTCCATGCCTTAACTATTGTAATAATCTCAAACAACACATTTCAAGAAGAATATGACATAATCAAATGTAAAGTCATTCAATTTAAACAACACAAACAAATAATTTAATATTTCAATGATCTTTTGGTTTAACTAGAACACTTTCTATCTCAACTATTTAATATTCATTTGGTTATTGGGGTGTTGTAGCTCATTAATACTCTTTTGGCTCTTAGCTTCTTCATTTGGATTGATTAAAAAAAGGGCACCCAACATTTAATTGGACTATATCCTATCATTGGTTAGTAGTTGGTAAGACAATTGTATTTCTATCAAAGACTTCACACATGATAGCTTATTCTTACAACAATAGTTCGGACATAAAATCTAATTACTAGAAAAACCATTTCAATTTCACAATTTTTATTTCCCTTCAACAAACAAATTAACTAACAACTCCACACAATTAAAAAAAACAAATACTCTGAAAAACTCTTATTACATCTCTATAATGTTCGTTTATTTGTTTTTTAAGTCGTTGCATGCTTTGAATCGTTAAAAATTAATCACATGTAGGACAAAAGAAACGTGAGACTATATTGGGGTTAAAAGTTTGTGCGATTAAATAAATGTAACAATCAATTAATAAATTACATGGGCTGAAGCATGGGACTGGGTAAGCTGCTGGAAAATGGCTTATCTTTTTCTATTAACAATTAATTAATCAGAAAAGTTTGCCGGCACTCGGACCTATTCTATGCTCTACTCTATCGTTGACAATTGAGACACTGGAATTGAACGAGTCTGAGTAAGAAACAGATTTCGACTTGCTCTAACTCCCGATTAAAAGATTTTAACCAGTCAACTTATCCTCAAAAAGAATGATCTTATCCTCAAAAGAAAGATAATGCATGGATAGATTTGAGAAAGAAGAATCATGAGATGGTGGAGGAAGGAGATGATCATTATAATATTGGTGGGTCTCCTCCTCATGAGGAGAGAGGTTCTAGGAGAAGAGGGATTTCAATAGACTTTGTTAGAAAGGTTAAGAGAACATAGTGACATAGGAAGGGCTAAATCATTGTCACAAATATTGGAGGGGATTGTCATCATAAACCTTGTTGGTAAGGCCAAAAAGGGATGAGAGAAAAGTGAAAAATATATCCATGGGAAAATATGAAATATGATGTATGGGAAAAGGAGAATAGGTTTGACGAAGGCCACTATTTTTCTCCTTTATGGCTATGGTAATAGGGTTTGGGGTAGTGCCCTAAAACCTTTTTGGAAGAAAAGAAAAACTATTTTGATTTGATTTTGGAAGGAAAAGAAAGAGAATGGAAAAGAGAAGGTACATATGTTTTTCATGTTGAGTTCACCAAAATGAAAGATAAATTTTAATCTACCCTTAGTATAAAGGGATTAATTTTATCCATTCATTTGTGTTAGCTAAACTAGTATTAAATAATTGAAACAACATTCATTTTCAAATTAACTTAACTAACATAGAGTTGAAAATTGCTTTTGCTTTTTGTAGTATTGATGTTTGGTAAACTAGAAATGTGTTACAATGAATCAATTAATGTATAGTAGAATATAGAGATACCATCATAGTGTAGAATGTTGTCCACAAACATAACAAATTTTCACTAAGTTGTTGTTTATGAGTTCAAACAGAATCATAGTTCCTAGATGTAAGGGCAAGTGCATTCTTGTCTAACAACTACACTAGTGTTTAGGGTTGACATAAAGAAAAAATAGTTGTTGGGACCTGTATAGGGGAAAAAGGTCTACAAACAAGATTATCAGTTTACCAATATTGTCAACACAAATAGCCATAACATTATCTAATACATGCAAAATCAATATTAAATCATTGAAATGACATGATGTTTAAATATCATACATTATTTATTGTCTACAAAATTAAATACAATTATCAAGATGTAGAATTTGCAAGGTGAATGACACACCTAGTCCTAATAAAGATATAGGTCATGAAGTTCATGGTACAAGGAATTAGAGCACAAACTAAAATCTTAGATCTATATTTTAATAGGACCATTGTTATTGTCAAGATTCATCTTCACCGTATCTTTGCATTTGTACTTGACAACCTTTCTATAAATTAAGAAATTCCTATCACCAATGCTCTCCTAGGAGCTTGTAATAGTGCCACCATATTTTCTCTTTGGTTATATATGAAGCTCATATTTCTTCAATATGAAGCTTGACCTCATTTGGATCTTAGTCATAATAGTTAGCTAGCCATCTTAATACTTAGGATACTTGATCTTGTAATATGTTGTTTGCAGACAAGCTACAAAATAGCACTTAAATCACCAACATAAAATAATTTAGCACTTAGAAACACATAATAGTTTTTGGCACTTAGAACCATATTAAAGAAATATACTTGAAATAATTTCTCAATTACTATGCAACCAATTAATGCATAATTTGTGTTTGGTCATTATAAATTGGTAAGAAAGTTCTACACCAATTGAAGATTTTAGTTGTTGCGCAATATTCTTCAGTCGGTATGTGCATATTGTGTAACTATCATTCATTGTCACACAAGCATTTAGTTTTAATGCAACTAAATACTATTGCACAACAACTCAAGACTTAGATCTACAAGACCTTTAATTATTGTACAATAGTATTTAGTTTCTATGGAATGGGTTTTCACTTGTTATGAAATTATTTCTGTAGCATCCCAACTGGAATATTATATATCCTTAAACATAATTAAGAAAAACACCACATTAAATTTGTTTTGTTTGATTATAATCAAAAGATATTACATTTACAATTTCAAGTACAATACATATATTTAGAAAATGGTCACTTCACATGTGACTAGCAAGATTCCATGTACATCAATTGGTCATATTTCTTACGACTTACAATTTTACCAATACCTTTTACAGAAAAAGTAGTGTACTCTTGTTCACAAGTCTTCAGCAGTCAATTGTAGGAGAGAGAGCATCACCCTGGTGCTTTTCCTCCAACCACAGATTGGCGGTGCCCCGCACACCTTCCTTCTAGAAGTGGCCCTGCCCTTCACGAGGGTAATAGATAATGAGAATCACCTGATTCTTGATGCCATCTAAGTACCAGTGATGTGTCCTAACCAATACAATCTAGCTTATAACTCTTGTCTAGCTCTAGCTATGTATGACCCAGTCTGATTGTTCAACTATCTAGTACATCGTGAATTGACAATGCAAGCAGTGACTTTTGCAGGGAGGATGTTGGCAAAGGTTGTGGAATTTAGCTTTACACTAGCCAATTCCATTTGCTTTAAAATTTCTAAAGCCTTTTCAACAAATCCATTTTGTGCATATCATGTAATCATTGCAGTCTATTAGACCACATTTATTTCACGGATTTTTCAAACAATTCACATGCCTTTTCAACAGATTTAATAGGTATCTCAATGATGAAGTTTAGGGTGTCTTCAAGATAGCCAGCATGAGCAAGGAGGTCAACCATGCACACATAATGATCAACTGAGGTGTAATGTAATAAGGGTTACAAATGTGATTGAAGTATGTAAAGCTCTCATCCACTAAACCTACATGGCTGCATGCACCTAGAATACAAGCAAAGCTTACAAAGTTAGGATTTGTTCCAGAGTGTTTAATTAATTCAAAGATTTTGAGAGCATCCTTGCAGTGCCTTTTCAACAAATCCATTTTGTGCATATCATGCAATCATTGCAGTCTATTAGACCACATTTCTTTCAGGGATTTTGTCAAATAGTTCACATGCCTTTTCAACAGATTTAACAAGTATCTCAATGATAAAGTTTAGAAGTATGGTGAATGTCTTTGCAAATATTACCTTTGGTTGTGTTGCGGGGACAACTTGACTTCATTCATTTGATAAAGAGATATCAGGGTGTTAATGTGACTAGAGGCCTATATTACCTAGATTACTTCAAGGCTATACCTTGTGGGTCATTATTTTTTATTATATAGGATGGTAGTTGTGACAGAGCAAGAATAATGAGTAGATATATTATGTGCTTAAGGGGCAAATAAGGCCAATAAATATTGTGATAGTTGCAACGAGTGGATTCTCATGATGTAGATTAAGAAAAGTGATTATAAAAGAAGGATGCACTATTTTAATGCCTCATACCCCATCACAATCCATAGTTGTCATCCGTATATAGCTTGTAAGGAAAGGTGAGACCTTATTAAAGGAAAGAAATTTAAGAAGTGATGAATCCCTCAAATTCTTAATCTGCCCAAGACAGATGATTATCTAGGAGTTGTGATGGTTGTAAATTGCTCAATGGTGTCATATACATAGTGATCATTCATATCATTTTGCTGCAATGGCATTGTGTTTAAAAATATAGTGGAAATTATTTATGAAATAGTGTGTACTGTGCAAACAGTAAGATACATGATTGGTAGGGATTGAGATGCAAGACAACATCCACTCAATATGTGTTGTAGAGGACAAGAGACCCCACATTTGAAAAATTAATGGACAAACACAAAAAACTACTCACAGTGGTCTTAGTATAGACAATTGTATTAGGTAGCTAGGAAAAGGATCTTCCCTTTCAATATCTCGCCAGATTGCAGGACAAACTCTGCTTAAAGAGAGGCGTAGGATCATTCTTGAAGAAGTACCCTCACATTTTTTAGGTCTACAAGCACCCCACAAAGGGGAATCTTTGGTTCAGGCTTACCCACAAAGCCATGGACCTTGTTAATGCTCTCCTTCCCGCTGGCACATTGGGTTGGGGGATCATTAGCCCTTATTCCTTGATCAACATCCTAGCTCCTCATCTCCCTCCATTGGCTCGATTACCTTGGTTGTCGATCCCATGTGTTCACTCGATCCCTGGGTCGCATCTCCATCCTTCCATGATATTCTTATCTATCCCCACCCAATGCAATGCTTCCCCCCATTCCCCCATCTCCCATCTCTCGGTCCTAGCTTCTGGAGGGATGCATGCAAATGAGGACTATTTTTTATTCGCCCAACCCTATAAGTTGGCTAATGATTGATTACCGGATTGATCCCATGGCTAACGATGAACCCACTGTGGAAGGGTGGGCTACAGAAGTAGGTAGGCCTCACTTCTCCAATCCCCAACCCGAGACATGGAATTCTAATGCGAAGGGGAAAGATGCCTTTGGGCCTGCATCTAATGGCCTTTTCAATGTGCTTCTGTGGATTGAGCAAGAAACTCGTCTCTGTCTCTATTAGTCAATAGTGGCTTCTCCTCCATCTTCTATAATCAGAAAGTATTAGTGTGATGATTATCAACTACTAATCCCATGAAAGGGAATACTCAGAATCTAGATTGACTAACTCATCTTCCATATTTGGCGAGGAGGATACTTCTCCATCATGAGATAAGCCCTTATCTTTCCCAGTCGAACAACAAATCTTCACCCTGCGCTTGGTGGGAATTTTAAATTTTTTGTTTTTGATTCATTAGTCGGCACTATAGTCAACGTAGTTAATGCCAACTTTAGTGCTGACTTTAAACCTATAATGTAATCTCTTTGAGGCACCAAAGGTGGCACAAAGTGCACCTAATTTAGCACCTAGCTATGCCTAATTTAACGCCTATCATTCAAACATTGTTAAGGTCTTCTAATTGTACTTACAACACTTTGAGTTTAGTGTAGATATAATTATAATTGGGATTATGTGTTAGATAAACATCACATGGTGGAGGATTGTGTCGGGATGAGTGATGATTGTTGTGGCAATGTTATGGTCAAATGTGTTATGAAAATGAGGTGGCATGGATAGTGGGCTATCAATGTTGGCAAAGGGTTAGGGAGGATGTAATGGAGGAAGGGATGTGTGTCATGGTATGATGTCTTAAGGAATGGGAAGAAAGAATGGTGATTCATAAGATAATATGAAGAATGATGGTAGAGTGAATTGGCATTGTGGCGACTATAGCATGTCATGGGGTGAATCACACGTTAATACAGGTTGTGGAGTGAGAAAGAAGTGGTATGGGTATGGTTGAATAGAGTAATGAGGTGATTTAATTGGTGATGACCTAGGTGAAGTGATGGGTAAGGTGTCTTATGTGGGATTGCTAGAAAGTGTGATTGGTAATGGTGGGGATAGCTAAATGTCATCTTTTAAGGGTTCAAAAGTGAGGAAAGTGTAAGATGGGGATATGGGATAATCCATGGTTTAATAATTATTCAAGGGAGACTCATTAAAATGATTATCAATGATGGTGTCGATAGGGGGAATGGAGTCTATGAATGTAGGTGTGGGAATGTGAGCTATGACATTAGGATTGTATTGGATGAATAATGGAAAGTAGGGGCACCTGTCTAGTAATGGAAGGAGCCACATGATCAAACGATGTTTGGGGAAGGGATTTTCTTAGGAAAGTAAGGATTTGGGCGAGGGTCTAGGGTTTGGTGGAGAAAAATTTATGGAAAATTTGGCTCGATAATTAAAATTGACATGAATAGAAGAAGTACAAGACATGATAAATGGTAGGCTCAAATTAGGATAACTAGGACTATGATGATGAAGATGGAAAGAAAAGTCAACAACAATAGTATGATATAGGGATAGGATTAGAAAAAAAGAGTACTACAACTAGCAAGAGGAAAGTGAGGACATAATGAAAGCTAACATGTTATGAACTCTCTTGGAAGGATAAGCATGGACTATAAGATGATTGAGCTAGTTGGATCTATTAGGCTCACCAAATGAAATAACCTTAAAGGTTAACCTTAATTTGGTAAGGTTATTTTTGAGTGTGTTTGTTTGTGCAACAATGTGTAAATTAATTTTACCCAAGGATAAATCTAACTATATTAACATTTTAATAACCATGAGAGCTAGGACTAAAAATTAGACTAAAAACTTGATAAACAATACAAATTGGACAGATGTAGGACTTGGAAAATGGAAAAGAATTAGTATTAAATGTGGAAAAAAATGAAAAAGTTGTATTAGTTGCACCTATGTAGAGAAGTGGTCTTTATGAAATATGCTTAGAATTATGTTCTATATCTATTTGTGAAGTTTGGAGGTGATTGGACCTAAAGGATATGACCACCATATGCAAAATAGCCTAACTAATGGTATATATATATATATATGGAGAGAGAGTCCTAGTTTTCTTGTTTTTATTTCCTTCATCGATAAGGGAGAGGGAGAGATAGGGAGATATAGGAATGATAGGGGAGAGAGGCAAGAGAGAGAGAGAGATAGGGAGAGATAGCTAGGTAGAGAGAGATAGAGAGGAGACAAATATGGAGAGATAGAGGAGACAGAGGGGAGAGATAGGGAGATAGAGAGTGAGTGAGATGTCCAGAGAGATAGGGAGATAGAGTAATGATAGGGGAGAGAGAGACAAGAGATAGGGAGAGATAGATAGGTAGAGAGAGAGGAGATAGATTGAGAGACATAGAGGAGATAGAGGGAGAGATATGGAGATAGAGAGTGAGTGAGATGTCCAGAGAGATAGGGAGAGAGATTGAGAGGTAGAGGGATGATAGAGAGGGAGAGAGATACCTAGAGATAGAGGTTTAGGGTTGCTCGGGTTTAGGGTTTAGGGGTTATGGGTTAGGGATTAGAGGCATTATTTAGGGTTGAGGGATTTAGAGAGAGACTTATTTTGACATGCAATCGTAAACCTCGAATAATGCCCCTAAACCCTAACCCCTAACCCCTAAACCATAAACCCTAAATAATGCCCCTAAGCCCTAAGCCCTAACCCATAAACCCTAAACTTGATAAACTCTAAATCCCTAAATCCTAAACTGCAAACCCCTAAACCCTAAACACTAAACCCAAGCAACCCTAAACCTCTATCTCCCTATCTCCCTATTTCTATCATTCCTCTACCTCTCAATAGCTCTCCATATGTCTCTGGCCATGTCCCTCACTCTATATATCTCCCTATTGGTCCTCTCTCTCTAAACACTAAACCCTAAACCTCTAAACGTTAACCCCTAAACCATAAACCCTAAACCCTAAATAATGCCCCTAAACCTTAATCCCTAAACCCTAAACCCCTATCTCCCTATCTTTATCGTCCCTCTACCTCTCAATCCTTATCCTTATTTCTTTGGACATCTCACTCACTCTGTATCTCCCTATCTCTCCCCTCTATATCTTAAATATCTCTCGATCTTTCTCCTCTCTATCTAGTTATCTCTAAACCTGAGCAACCCTAAACCCCTAAACTCTAAATCCAATCAACTCTAAACATCTATCTCCATATCTCTCCCCTATCTCCCTATCTCTATCATTCCTCTACCTCTCAATCTCTCTCCCTATGTCCCTGGCCATATGCCTCACTATCTATCTCCCGATCTCTATACTCAGTCTCCTCTATATCTCCCTATCAGTCATCTCTCTCTATAAACCCTAAACCCTAAACCTCTAAACTTGAACCCCTAACCACTAAATAATAAACCCTAAATAATGCCCCTAAACCCTAAACCTGAGAAACCCTAAACCCCTAAACCCTAAACCCCAAACCCATAAACCCTAAACCTAAGTAACCCTCAACCTTTATCTCCCTATCTCTCCCCTATCTCCCCATCACCTTTGTCCCTCTACCTCTCAATCTCTCTCCCTATGTCCCTGGCCATGTGCCTCACTCCCTATCTCCCTATCTCTCTCCTCAGTCTCCTCTATATCTCCCTATCATTCATCTCTCTCTATAAACCCTAAACCCTAAACCTCTAAACTTGAACCCCTAACCACTAAACAATAAACCCTAAACCATAAATAATGCCCCTAAACCCTAACCCCTAAACCTGAGAAACCCTAAACCCCTAAACCCTAAACACCAAAACCCTAAACCCTAAATCCCAAACCCCTAAACCCTAAATGCCAAACCCCTAAACCCTAAACCCCAAACCCCTAAATCCTAAATTCCTATATCTTTCTATCATTTCCTTCATCGATAAGGAAGAGGGAGAAATAGAAGGGAGAGATAGGAAGATATAGGAATGATAGGGGAAGAGAGGGAAGAGATAGAGAGATAAGGAGAGATAGCTAGGTAGAGAGAGATAGAGATGAGACAGATAGGGAGAGATAGAGGACACAGAGGGGAGAGATAGGGAGATAGAGAGAGAGAGATGTCTAGAGAGATAGGGAGATAAAGGAATGATAGGGGAGAGAGAGGCAAGAGATAAGGAGAGATAGATAGGTAGAGAGAGAGAAAGGAGATAGATTGGAAGAGATAGAGGAGACAGAGGGAGAGATAGGGAATTAGAGAGTGAGTGAGATGTCTAGATATATAGGGAGAGAGATTGAAAGGCACATGGATGATAGAGAGAGGGAGATAAGGGAGAGATAGGGAGATAGAGGTTTAGGGTTGCTCAGGTTTAGGGTTTAGGGGTTAGGGGTTAGGGATTAGGGGCATTATTTAGGGTTAATGGATTTAGAGAGAGAGAGACTTCTTTTGACATGCAACCGTAAACCCTAAAAAGTACCCCTAAACCCTAAACACGAGCAACCCTAAACCTCTAAACCTTAAATAATGCCCCTAAACCCTAACCCCTATCCCCTAAAACATAAACCCTAAATAATACCCCTAATCCCTGAGCCGTGAGCCCTAACCCCTAATCCCTAAACACTAAACCCAAGAAACCCTAAACTGCTATCTCCTTATATCTATTGTTCCTCTACCTCAATCTCTCTCCCTATGTCTCTGGCCATGTCCCTCACTCTCCATATCCCTATCTCTTCCTATGTCTCTGGCCATGTACCTCACTCTCTATACCTCCCTATTGGTCCTCTCTCTCTAAACACTAAACCCTAAACCTCTAAACCCTAAACTGTAAACCCTAAATAACACTCCTAAACCTTAACCCCTAACCCCTAAACCCTAAATCCAATAAACCCTAAACCACTATCTCCCTATCTCTATCATCCCTCTACCTCTCAATCCTTCTCCCTATCTCTTTGGATATCTCGCTCACTCTCTATCTCCCTATTTCTCCCCTCTGTCTCCTCTGTCTCCCTATCTATCTCCTCTCTCTCTCTCTATCTAGCTATCTCCAAACCTGAGAAACCCTAAACCCCAAACCCCTAAACCCTAAATCCAAGAAACCCTAAACCTCTATCTCCCTATCTCTCCCCTATATCCCTATCTCTATCATCCCTCTACCTCTCAATCTCTCTCCCTATGTCCCTGGCCATGTGCCTCACTCTCTATCTCCCTATCATTCCTCTCTCTCTATAAACCCTAAACCCCAAACCTCTAAACCTGAACCCCTAACCCCTAAACAATAAACCCTAAACCCTAAATAATGCCCCTAAACCCTAAACCCTAAACCTCTATCTCCCTATCCCTCCCCTCTCTCCCTATCGCCTTTGTCCCTCTACCTCTCAATCTCTCTCCCTAAGTCTCTAGCCATGTCACTCACTCTCTACCTCCCTATCTCTCCCCTCAGTCTCATCTATATCTCTCTATTGGTCCTCTATCTCTCTCTAAACCCTAAACCTCTAAACCTTAACCCCTAACCCCAAAACCATAAACCTTAAACCCTAAATAATACCCCTAAACCCAAGTAACCCTAAAGTCGACGCTAAAGTCGGCGCTAAATTCGGTGCTAATTTAGGTGCTAATTAGCACCTAATTAAGTTCCTACTTGTTTTGATCAGTGCAAGAAATACCAAAAGTAGCACCATATGATAAATAGTGCTGACTTTTTCAAAAAATTGGAGAAAAATACATTAAAACAGTGGGTGGAAGCAAAAAAGGGAGCTAATCACAGGGATTTGTTGTAGTGATACAATGGAAATGGTCTAGGGCACATGGAACAAGGAGTTAAGGTCTTTGTACAACCTACACCACACTTACATTCTACAATGGGTTTAGGTTACCGGCCTCCTCCTCTATCCACATCCCCTTCCCCATTGTCTAAGGTCTCTATGGCTTATTCTTTTCAAAAATCAATCCTTTCTCCACAACAGAAAGGGTTGCTTCCTTATCCTACTTCTTCTCTTCAATCTAAACAAGAGTGTTTTTTGTTGACGCTTTTAAAGGCCCACTTGATTACTCTTTCTCTTCCTACATGAAATTTTTTCCACAACACCTTCAACAAACACTTCCTTTCTATGCATATCATCGAGTGTTTGGTCATTCCACCAATGAATGCCAAGCCTTGAGTGAAAAAATACAACTTCTTGACATGGGTGCTCTCACTCTTTCATCTATTGAAGCACTTGCCTTTTCTCTACATGACAAGTGATATTGAGATTCACCTCTATACGGTTTATAGTTCTTCCTCTATTTTCTCATGAGACTATTGTGTTGCTACCCACTATGTGGCACCTGTAGCTTTCTATGTTTACTCGTTGCCATTCATGGTGGTACAATCTCACATGCAACCATACTTTATATTTTTGGTAACAACACAATATTATTTTCACTCACTCGTATTCTGGGGGGCAGAGACAACTTGTTCTATGGTTTTGAATTCTTTCTAAGGATCTCCCCTCCTCTTTCTTCCCCATTTCTTTACCTTAAAATATTTTCATATTATACATGCTAATATTTTAAGGGGGGCATATACTCTACTCACATGTGCATCCATACATGCACCTTGCTTTTTTTTCACTCCCGTATAACGTTGTCTAATTTAACTCCCCAAAATGATCACCCCCTGAGGTGTTGGTGTTTGATGAGCTCCTTGAGGCTTTAAGTTTTGATACGCTCCCTAAGGCATTGGTAGCATGTGAGACACCTAGCATAATACAACTTGTTGGTTTGTGTGCTTCATATGACCTAAATTTTCACTCATGATCACCTAGCATAATGCAGCTTGCTAGTTTGTGATCCTCATATGAATTACCTTTTTACACTCATGGTCACCTAGCATAGTGCAACTTGCTAGTCCATGATTCATGATGGTATTATTATTTGCATGACCCCTAGAGACAAAACAAGCTAGTGTTTGAGTCATGTACTCTTCTTCATTCGTATTGATTGCTCCCCATCTATTTGTATGTCTTCTCTCCTTGAAGCAATCAATCAACTCATTATATTCTTCTATCTCTATTTAAGAATTCCTCTATTTGTGGTTTTCTTTATTTTTGTTACATTTTGGGGACGATGCATGTTCACTTTGCTGACTCAAAATTTCTCTTTGCTTGTTGTGTGTTTTTCTCCTCATAGTGTATGTGTTGTTTATGTTTATGAATATGTCTATGGTGCTCTAACATGGTGGTTTTTTAGGTTTATGCTCTAACACTATTGTCTTTTGCAAGTTTTTGTTGTCTAATGTATTTGTTTTGTAGGTTCTTAGCCTGGGGGCTTGATTCCTTAATTTCTTGAAGAGATCTGCATCCTCTACAGTATCCTTTTGGTGTTATGATGTTATTTACTTTTCGTATTTATCCTTTTTACTTTAGCATGCATATTCACATAGTGTCATACACCCGCTAAAGTGGGGGCTAAATGTAGCATCGTAAATTGTACGCACTCACAATTTCACACTGTGTTTGGCACTCGCTTTAGTGTCCATGCCCTTATCATGTTTTAGTATCATTTCTAGCCTTTGGCCTTACCCTTGACCCACGAGATGTGCCTTTACATTGTTTGACCCTTTCTACTTATCATATTCAAAAACCATAAAAGTGCCTAAATCTTGGTTATGTCCCAAGTTGACTAGACGCTGAATCAAGAATTGGAATTACAAAGACTCTGGCGCTTAGCATGAACATTTGCATGGCACGCTGATGTCTTGAAAGCCTCTATCAGTATTACAATCATTTTTAGAAGTTGTCTCTTGACTTGCATGATATGCCAAGATTTTCTTGATGCCTATCCATGCCCAAACGACTCCTTTCCCTATTTTTGGCCTTTGTCCTCTCTATTTAAGCAAGTAGATTTGCCATTGCAAAGGATCGATTTCCATTCATAGAGAAGCTTTACCAAAATTGAGAACCACCATTGTTACAATTTGTCTTCTAAAATTTATATCACACTCTTTCTCACAAGCTTGATACCAAGTGCTCTTGCAATCAAAGTCTTGTGAATCCTGAAAGACCTCAATTCGCGCTATTGCCTACTAAGCGATTTTCACTTCCTCATTGTGAGGTGATAAAGTTTCAATTAATCCTCATTTTCGTACTTCATAATGCAATCCATCTTTAATATATCACTTATCTTTGTTGGTTGAATACATTTCCTTCTTTTCCCTATCATATAGAGATTATTTTGTGAATCCACTCTAAATCATTGAGTAGGGTTTTATTTATCAATATTGCATTATTGCTTGTCACTTCTATATGTTAAGATGTATGTGTAATTTGTTGTTGTTTATCTATTATAGTAGTGGTCTTTTAGTCTTATTAGTGCAATAAACCAACCCACTTGAATACATAGTGACAAATCTTAGGGGTGTTAGTGTGCATAGGGATTTTTTTGTTGAAGACCTATTTGTTCTTGATATTTCTCTTTAATTGTCTTATATAGACCTCTTGGATCACCCTCCATAATTTTGTAGAGCCAAAAGTGTAAAGGAGTTGCCTACTCTTATCACCAATCCTCCTATTGTTCCAAGTAAATAACCCATTCAAGCATTTGATATCCACCAAATTCATACATGTCACATTGTCCCTCAAGAGATCTGAGGAAGGATCTAGATGAGAAGTCCCACCCCTTTTCTCTTCCAAAGACGAGACAACATTAAAATCACCTGCAAGAATCCAAGGGTGAAAAGGATCCAAAGAACACAAGTATCTAATATGAGACCACAAATAAGCCTTACCAGGGAGATTTGTAGGAGCATAAATATTAGAAAGAAGAATTCTCTTAGCTGACTCTATACTAAAAGAAACAAGAGATATAGAGCACCATCTAGAAAGTCACCAAAGAGGAATAAATTTGCACAGATCCCATAAGCAAGAAAGTCCCCCTGAGCTGCCCTACACCCCAACACATTGATATAGACCTCTACCCCAGATCTTAGGATCCAAATTCAACATACTTTCTATTGACAACTTAGTCTTCTGGAGGAAAACCAAATCAGGAGAGTGAACACGAATCAACTCAAGAAATAGCTTTTTGTCGAGGGATGTTATTCATACCCCTAACATTCGAAGAAATCAAAATCATTGCCGAGGCTAGGAAAAGTGAGAATTAATAGTCCTCACTAAGCCAAACTTGACCAATGTCTCTTGAATCAGCTTTACCTTTTCCTGATCCTTCTTTCTACCTACTTTAGGAGGCTTCTTAGAATCCCCCATTTTACGAGGTTTTTGTCGCAGGCCCAAAACAGGAGTAGGAGACTTGTTTATACCAGATTCCCCAACAAACTTCTCAATGATGATCCCCAAACCAGGGGGATCATGAACCATATTAGTGTTTGACATCAAGCCAATTCTGCCAAGCTTTGGAACTAAGGAAGGGAGATTTGTGTCCATTTGAGCTAATTGACCACCTACTAGGGCTTGGCTAGAAATAGCATTTGACTAATCCACTAGGCACTCCTCAACAATAGTACTATCTGCAACTTGCATTTCGAAGGGAACCCCTTCCTCTTGAACCAAGTCCTCTAACAATTCAAACCTATTGAGAGTTTCCTCTTCCTACTTGTCTTTGAGGGTCCTCTTTTGTCATCTATTCCTATTACAAGGATTAACAGGCACAAAACCATCCTTATCTGCCTCTACCCTTTGCATAGGGGTCTTACCTTTGTCCACCTTCGAGGAGGACTAATGAGAAGAATTATCCATACCAGTAGCAAAAGTGGCTTTGGGACACTTTCGTTGCAAGTGACCATATTCATGACATAATCAACATCAAAAAGGTAATGCCTCATAATCCAAATGTTGGGTCCATGAAGTTGCCCCAATGCTCATTTCCACCGAATCTGGCAATCGGTTATTCAAATCAATTTCTGTGCACACTCGAGCAAAGGAAAGAACCTTTTAATCCAAGGTTTGTTGAGAGGGCCCAATAGGCTTACTGAGCAAGAGAGCAATCATTTGTAGTATATCACTTCGCCAACATTCTAGGGGCAAATGAGGGAGGTGCACCCAAACTAGAATCCAAGAAGGGAGCTCCTCAGTGGAGTTGAATCCGACATGCCAAGGTTTAATGAAAAGGCCCACCTATTTGTAGAAGTACGACCCACCTTTGAAAGCCTAATTTCTATCAGCAATATAGGAAATGTCCACCATGAAGAAATTGTTGGCCACCAACATAATATCATAATCCCCATCAGGGTTCCAGGTCTTGCAAACCTAAGAATCAAGAAAGGGAAGTGAAGCTTGCATCCCCATGACTTTGCAAATCAACACATGGTTGTTGTAGTACTCCACATCTTCCGCTACAGAGTTTGGTTGTATCACAAGCATCGGTCATTCCTACAATCTCTCCAAGAACCCATTGACTTTGTGTAACCAGACACAACCATTCCTCAACAATCCCTCACCAGGGTTAGCTAAATGAACATAAAGCTCTAACTTCCTTTAGGAAGAGAAGAACCTGGATCGGACTTGTCCACTAATGCATGTAGCTCCATGAGAAAGAAATAAAACCCCCATCCCAAAAACCTAACCACTAGAGGCAACAAATAAACTAACCCTAAAGTAGCCCCAAGGAAATGCGAAATGCATAAGAAAAGTTGAAGAAACCCCCTTGTAAGCAAGAAAAACCCCCCACTAGAAAGCAGCACCTCTGAAAGTTGCCCCACACACATGTAGAATAGTGATCAAAGGAAAAAGAGGAAGCCATAGCCTATTACAGGCCATGAACTTCCAAACCCTCACACCTCTCGTCTATCCTCATCACGCCGTAATCGACATAACTTTTGCATATTAAATCAAAACTAATGATTTTTTTATTGAAATTGCATAGAAAGTGTTACCATTTTTTCACCACAGCTCAAAATTGGTAGAGCTGATGTAACAAATTCAATTTTAGAGTGAAGGTTAACATTCTTCTATTATAAGTTACTTGCATAGTTATTGTGTTTCAGTGATAATTGCAGTGAAGGTTCAGGATAAGAAAGAGAAGGTCATAGCCATCACTGTCTTAAAGGTTTTCAATCTTTGAAGTTGTCTTCTATTTCTGCTCCTGATCTCGACATGAACCTGCAAAAATGTGGGAAGATCATATTAGAGCTCTAGTTATGAGATCTCTATATCTTATTAGAAGAGGCATAACACTTTGTTTATAATGCATTGATCAATGAACATCATCCACATGCAAGAAGAGCTGAGAAAGAAACAATCATGGAATTTCAATTTTTTATTCTAATCTGTTTGTTTCATGTGCAGGTATAGGATAAGTCATGTAGTAGATTGAAGACAAATTAGCATGTGGAATAAAATGGGCTCCTAGGTTGAGCTCAACATGCTGCCCCAATTCTTGAGAAGATTGTGAAAAGAGTGTGAAAGAGAAAAGTGTCACATAAAGACCCTGCAAAATAAAGATAGATGTCACGTGTTTTGATCATTTATCAAAAATGTGATCTAGGTTCTTGACATTTTTGGATATGAATCAGAGGACAATAAGCCGCAAAAACCCTTTAAATTTCTCACCAACCTAGTTTGCATTTTTTGAGGAACCGTCAGAAGCACAATACACAGCAAAATGAAGATACAGTCACGTGTTTTAATCATATCTCACAAAATATGATATGTGTTTTTAAGATTTTTGGATAGAGATGAGAAGAGAATAAAGCATAAAAACCCTTTAAATATCTCACCAACCCAGTTAGTCATTTTCGCGTAATCTTCACAATGGCGGACCCTCTTTTTTTTGCAAATTTGAAGCTTCAAAAAATTATTGTAAAATGATATTTAAAGCAATTTCCTATAAATTGCTTATAAATATTCATTATTTATGCAATTAAAACAAATTAAAGAAAACAATATCTTTTTTTTTTTAGTTTGTTTTCTTTTGGGAAGATATGGACAAAATAAGCCTTGTAAGATTAGGTAAATCAAAAGGAAAAGATGCAAGACCTATTGTAAGACAAATATTAAAGCAATGTTCTTTATAAATTGCTTTTAATATTTCATCATTAAAACAAATCAAATATCTTTTTCTCGATTTGCTCTATTTTGAGGCAGATGAAGACAATAAAAAAAAACTAAGCTTTTATTGAGCAAATAAAGTTTGTTTTAAAGTAGATTTTGGTGAGGTCTACCTTGAAGAAGATTTTGACAGCTTTCACATATAGATTGGAGGTGATTTGAAGGCTTTACTTTTTGTCTTTTCAATGGAGCTCAAAAATGGATCAAATTTTCTATTCTAGGAAGATTTCTCAGCTTTTTCCTTGGGAGATCTTTTGAGTTATAAATAAGGGAGAAAGAATTTTATTCCAGATTGATATCTTTATTTCTTCTCTCATGAGTACAGGCAAAGAGTTTGTAAATTGATATTGGTTCATATTTTTTAGAATTAGATGTACCCCTTTTAGTTAAATACAACAAAACTTTCCTGTTTCACATATGTTGCCTCTTTATAACTTTGATTTGATGTTTTCACTATGATTATAATGTCTAATCCTCTGATTATGTCTTGATCTGTGTAGCTATTGCCCATCTAATCTAGGTTATGTGTTGTGTTTTAATTAAACCTTCATACAAAGTACTTTTGGATTGTTGGACTTAGGTGAAACTGAGAATGTTACAGGCTTGAGAGTTGTTTGTGGGTAAAAAATTTAGATTTTTAGACCATCTTTAGATAAAATAGAATTTTATTCCAGTTATTCCTCATCCCTTTTCTTGGACAAGTGATTAGTTTAGAAAGATCATAAGGAGAACCAGCTCACTCTGGAGATTCACTCTCATTATAGGAAACCCACATCCTGAGAGTGTTTCCATGTTTCAACAGATAGCTAAGTCTTTTGTAAGCTTAGCATAGGGTGCATATCTGATTGATAAAAAAAAGTCATAAGGAATGTATTGGTGATACCTAATCTTTTGTATCTTGACCATTATTTCTTTTTTTTTTTGTAGATTTATCCTTTTTTTGTATAACCCTTGTTTTTTACTAACAAGTTGATGTAGATTCACATGTCCAAGGCATCTTTTTATCACTAGTCTAGGCACTTAGTCTAATCTAGGGGGATAGAAATTGAACATTGTTTTCTTTGTCTTTGGATTTACAAAAAGGTGTATGCTCTCTCCTCGCACCATTTGGTGATCTTGGAGATCAAAAATCCCTTCATTATCCTTGTGTTTATTTGTTCAATCCTAGGAACATTATCTCACATATGCTCTCCCCTTGCGCTTCGTGCGATCTTGGTAATCAAAAGTGAATAATGTTCCTTCCCTTTAGGAGGTCTGCTATGGGATTTCATCACCCCTATGGATGACCTCAACCACATGTTCCAGTGAAGTATATCAAGGGGAGGAGAGCAAAAATTGTACCTCAATCTAGTCACGTAGTTATTGGCACATCTTTGGGGCCCCGGGTGATTCCAAGCGCAAGGTGAAGTGACATTTGCTTAATCTCTTATGTTGCACGCCTTCAATAGACTAGTGTTCACAGACTTGTGCCCCCATACCTTGTGTATATTGGGGACTCCCTTAGAAAACTTGTACATCCTAGCTTAAGAACTTTCAGCCATCTTCTAGTGTGGTGCAAGGTTTAACTAATCAAGCCCGAAGTTACTCACCATGTTCCTGATAGAGTGGATATAGAATTTTTCTTTGGGAAAGGTATCAAAACCTCCAAGGAAAAGGGATATTTGGTGCAACATCTTTATCCCTATCTATTCACCCTAAAAGGTATTCCTAGTTAGATAGGAATATTGAGAGGAATTGAGTGTGGGCCTACACTATGAAGACAATCCCACTTGAATAATCTAGGGTGTTGTTGTGTGTTGTGTGTGTGATCATTTGCATAATCCCAATCACAAATTCATATAATTTGCAAACCTATGCATATGTGTGTATGAACATTATTATTTTCAAATTTTCCTAAGTCAAGCTTGAGCCATCCACCTCATCCTAATCACTTCATCCTTATCATCCTACTTATCCACTTAATCATCTTATCGTATCATCCCAATCACCTATCTTATCCATTTTATCCAAATAACCTATCCTAATCATCCATATCTCATCGAAGCATTTCATTCCACCTATCCTAATCATCCCTTTTATCCAAATCATACCTTATCCATCTCATAGCCTAATTAGTAATCAATCCTCTTATCCACCTAATCCTTAATCATCCATAATCATTCCCAATCATCATCTAATCTTATCCTATTCATCTCCCAATTATCCTTTCCACTTTATCCTAATCGTCCACTCTCATCCAATCCCATCCCTCTCATCCACTTCATCCTATCCTAATTATCCATATCATATCCAATCCTATTCCTTTTCATCATTATCACTCATCCAAACCATCCCTAATCATCCTAATCCAACTTATCCTCATCCTAATCCATCCAATTTCATCATTATCAAGCATCCAATCCCCATCCTTAATAAAAAACCATCCTTTAAAAATCAATATTTTTTAGGGACTTAGCCTCCTCCAAACCCATCCACTATCATCCAAATCATAATCACAATCCATCCAAATCAATCATCAAAATCCTTCATCTAAAGGATCCTAGCCCTAATCCACAATCATCCATTTCAAAACTCCACATCCAATCCAAGACATCACCTAGTCCCAACTTCTACAAACATCATGAGCTGGTTTGACAAAATGGTAATGAAAGTTAAAACATCTATGTCAAATCACACTCCTCAAACACATGATATCACCCATATTGATGCAGAAATACAAGAACTTAAACATAAGTATGGATCTCAAATGATATCTCCAATCCAACCAACACCACTATAATATCAACCTTCATCCTCCCATTTGACCATGACATCATACCAATCCAATTTATCCACCCCTCTAATTTATCCAACCTTTGCCTATCCATATATCTCACTCAAATCCACTTACCAAGTCAATCCCATAACCTCATACCCACCTACCATACCTTACCCATGTCACTTCAATAAACTATATCTAATCCCAACCCATCAATTCCTTCAATCCTTCCATCACAATCTCCCTCCAATATTCCTAATCCTAATCCATTATCCCACATACCCCCTAACTCATCAACCCCTTCAATCCCTTTGTCACCACATTCCTCCAACCTCCATCAAAGGAGCCCATTGAGGTAGCCTTACAAAAATTGGTCCAAGCAAACTTCATTGAGCTACCAATGACAATGTCATATGATGAAAACCAAGTCAAGTCCTTATGATTCAAGGATCATGAATATTATCAATACCATAGAGAAAAAGGACATAGAACATCCAAATGTGTGAGACTTAAGAATTTGATCCAAGAGCTCATCAATTGTGGTAAGATTGTGATCGCTAATCCACCCACAACCTTATCCTTTTTAGATGTTATCCAAGGACTATTAGCATGGAATCAAGAATCATATTGCAATCCAATACCTATCCTTGAGCCTATTAAATAGCCTCATAATACTATTCAACCTTCATCCACTCCTATGTCTATTCATCTTATTGAAGAGTCCCTTACCATAAGCTCAAATAAAACTCCATCATGCTCTCATATTGTTGACCATACAAAGCCTACCAAGCCCATCCAAGAAACCCCCCATCTCATCCAAACACAAGAGCTATGTTAAGAGTCAAATCTAAAGATTGATCAACATTGCTCCTTACAAAGTCAAGATCAACTTATCCTATCTCCTTATCCTATCTCCTCAAGATCACATTACCCAAGCTACCCAAGATCCCACTACTCAAGCCACCACCTTTCATGATCAAGAGATCAAAACCTCTCCCATCCATGATCCCAAAATCACTCATGATCAAGAAATCCACACTACCCCTAGTTCTATTGATCCTCCAACTAGTCTTGTCTATCATCCAACAATATCCACTTCCCATGATGAGACACTTGGTCCCCAAGAAAACATAGGTAATCAAACAAATAACTTGGATCTTATTACACTACATCTTAATGAGCACAATGTTGAGCAATATCCAAGCATTCCAACTCATCCATTTTCTAATCTCACACCATCTCCTATTGATCCCATTCCAAATCCATCTCCCATTGATCTTCCATCATCCCTTATCAACCCCATCCAAAATCCATCATCTTATCACCTTGGTCCTACTACCTTCATCTGTGGTGGTTCTCTCATAGGAGAGGAACAACTTCTATCCACTATCCCACCTTCCCCATCTAATAATTGAATTGTGTCTTATTTCCAAAGCAACACACATCCCATTGAACATCACATGCTCCAAAAAATGAACTATCAAGGAAAAGGTTTAGGCCTTCATGAACAAGGTATCTTTGAGCCCATCCATGTCAACACCCATCCACAATCATATGGCCTTATCTATACATCCCAAGGACAACAATCTAAAAGTGTTGGTACCACCCGCACACCTCACATGGCATCTTCTTCCAATCCCAAACCTAGTGCACCTCATCGCACCTCCAAATCATATGTCACTATCCATCCTCCATTGTCATACCATTCTCAAAAGCATGTGACCATACATATCCCTCCATCAACAATACCTCCCCTCCTCCCAAATCCTAATATCCCCATCCTTAAATCCCCTCATCCATCCATCCACACATCCTACTCCCCTAAATCCCCTAAAATTACTAATCAAGATCAACAAATGCACACACCACCTAAACATGATGCCACCACTCATCCAAAGGGATTCAAAAATACAAATTTGGATCTCTCCTTGCATAAGGAGAAGAATCCACAAAAGCCTCAATATTATCATGCCGAAGGGCATCGATACACAAAATATAAGAACAATCAAGAATCCAAAAGGCTACAAATGCCCACACCCCCAAAAGAGAACACAAAAATGGTGTGGGTCCCCAAGAATAAAGAAATCAATCCAAATGAAGCATCCAAATACCACTGTATCAAAAATCCTAAATCCCAAAAATCCAATAAATCCCACTCTCCATCTAAAAATTCTACAAATCCTAAGTCCATTTGGGTCCCTAAATCCCCAAATCAGAAAAATAAAAAATACCCATGTTACTCTCCACACCCCCTCCACATCAAAAGCTTCAAAATCCATTATGGTGTGTGCAACTGTTGGTCTTGGTTCTCCTCCACCCCATGAAATTTTCACATAACTCTATCCGCTCATCTTATGTCCCCTATCCCGCATATCTTCCCCATCACATCCCTATGGTCCATGCTTTTGCATAATCCTATCATCCATCAACCATTTATCCATCCATCTCCATCCATAATCCACATCATAATCTACTATCCTCCATTTATCCATAATCTACATCATAATCCACTATTATCCATCCATTTATAATCCACTTCATTCCCATCACATCTAATAACCTACCAACATCCATGCACATAATGACACTTGACATGGTCCATATGTGACATACATCTAAAATGGGACATTATCACCTCCTCTTGGAAATGGACGCTTGAGTCCCCATCCTCCATCCAAATCTCTCTTTCTCCCCATCCACCCATCCCATCCAAATAGAAAAAAAAAATCAAAATAGTAAAGATAAATCATTTGTCCAATGGTGAAAACCACTGCTTGTGGTGCCTTGGATAAGTACCATGATGAAAACCTGGAAAATAGGTGTCATGTGTAGATTGATTATCTATGTACCTCACACTTGGGGGCAAGTTGTCTCATCGAACCCATCCTATCATTTCCATCATATTCTACTAGCCCTATCCATTATATCCACATACCTATCCTATCATCATAATCCATTATATCCATATACCTATCCCATTGCACCAAAGTATCCTCCTCTCCTACCTTCGATCTTGATAAGGACATGGGCAAAATGTTGAAAAATGCTTTGGATGTCTCTTGATGTACCTAATATTTTCCAACCAGTCCCTATCATGCATCCTAATAAGCATCACCTCGCCTTCTCCTAAGCATCATATCTAAAGTGGGGCATGTGATTCCTATGCGACATAGTCTTTGGATATCATATCCTAAATTCCTCCATCCATCCATCATAAATCCCCCATACATTCCATCCACTATCGCCCATCCTTTTATCCATCCATATATCATGTATCCTCCATCCATCCCATCCATTATCACCCATCCTTTTATCCATCCATCATGTATCCCCATCCATCCCATCCACTATCACCAATCCTTTTACCCATCCATCCAATTTTCCTCCATCCTTGCCTCTAGACCTAGTTTTCCCTTGTCGTTGGTATCTAGCACATAGGCTATGCTAATGCCATCCAATGCCACCATCCTATAAATCTAAAAATCTAAAAAAAAATCCATAAATAAAGCCAAGCCATAAATCCAAGTGCAAGCCATCCTTAATCCATGCCAATCTAGCCAAGCAATCTCCCTAATCATCCAAAAGCATCCAAAGGTTTTGTTCCCAACCTTGTTGCAAGCCTAATCATCACCATCAATCCAATCCAAACAACTCTTTCTTAAGGACTGTCTAACTTAAGTATATATATCCATCCTTATCAATCAATCCTGGTGTTGATTCACATGGCCAACAACACTAGTGAATCCAATCAATCCATCAGTCATTGGTTTTCAGCTTGACAGGGGCAACAACCTTGTTTATCTTTTTGTATATTTTGTGCATGCTTGATTACTTGCTTGTGTGTGTCATCATTTGTATCTTGCATTTATATCAATCCTTGCAGCATACTATCACCATGACATCATGGTCTTCCATATCATGGTGCCCAGTGACATATGTTTGCTTATGACCTTTTATCTTTTTATGCACGAGATACATCGTCACCCTAGTCTTTATACCTTGGTGCATATTGTCTAGTTCTATATCAAACTATATGATTTCTCACCCGATGTAGCATAATGAATAATTCATCCATTTCATCTATCCCTTATCTTTCCTCCATCTCCTTAACCAATTTGTTTCATTCATTTCAAGAGCACACCTGTATTCTTCAAACCTATCCATCCTCTTGAGGGGGCATCATTCAGCTCACTAATTAATCTACTAAGTACTTCTTCTACCCAACTGGGGCATCATCATTTATAATCCAATCATATTCTTCTAAACCAAAGTCTTCTTCTACCTAACACAACACTATGTTTTGAACTTCTTTGAAATCTTGTTACTTCACAACACCGTCTCGAAGAGGGGAAACATGTGGACACCTAAAATTCACAAATGCATTCTCACTACATCGCATTCACATTACTTCCCAACTTAATTATTCATTTTCCATACTTTAACATTAATTAAATAATTCCTAATTATTTAATTAAGTTAATTTCCCCCCTTCCTAGTATTAATTAAATGATGTATAATTATTTAATTAATCCATTCATTTTTCTAATGTTAATTAAACAATTTATAATTATTTAATTAACTAAATCATATTTCAACATTAATTAAATAAATCAAATATTTATTTAATTAATAAATCTAAATCATATCTTCTTGATTTCTTTCCATTTCTAACGCATGTGTATCTAATTAATTAAATTAATTAGATAATCTTATCAATTATTCTCTCATATCTCATCTTATCTTCTTCTTGATTTATTCCTTTTAAATCAAAAATCAAATCCTTATCTCTCCATCATCAAAAATTATAAATATAGTCTCAACCAAGCCATTATCATCACACAATAAAGTAATGTTATGTTGCAGGTTTCTAAAGCAATCAACATATCATCCTATCAAGAGCATAGCCATTGAACTTGGGTGCATTCCAATCCACTCTATTTAAGGAGAAAGAAGGGTTTAAGGTGAAGGTTTTGTGTGTATATTGCATTATCTTCCTATTATTTACCTTTAATCTTTTCTTCTCTTTACCTCATTTACCAACCTATAGACCTGCATGGACGGATTTGAAAATTTAAAAAACACTGAAGATCCAACTGCACAAGAGAGTTCAAAATGTTTCTACATATTTAACTAATGTTTGGGCGGTGGGAGAGACAACAAGAGTTAAGGTGGTGATTTTGTAGTTAATATTGGGTAGATAGTACTAGAGGTAGAAGTTGATAATCATCATGTTTTTAGGTATTGTTGGCTAACAGATTTGTCCTTTTTTAAAAATAATTTATTCTAACTCTATACCCCTCTTTTAAAGAACAAATGAGTTAAACAACAAATGGGTGAACCTTTTAAATTAGTTCCCCTCTGAATTTAGGTACAGCTCCCTTTAAGATTTTCAGTGAATTTAACCTATTCAACTAACCAAATGCATTTTTAACCAGAAAATGCTTAAGGTAGACTAACATTCATACATAACCATGTCGTGAACGTGATAAATTTATACAGTAACATGATAGAATGCACAGATTCTACTTCGATACTTTCAAACACATGAATACATTCATACAAACTTGCTAAACCAATAAAGAACAGAACACATATGACGAATTGTCCAAATGAAGAGCAATTACCAGATAAAAGGAGATTTTACACAGAAAATCTAATTCCACACATTCAGACGCACAGATCCAAAATAGGCAGTAAGTGTTTCTTCTTTTCATTCATAGATGAAAAATAATCAAACAATTATCACGTAATGTCAAAAATCCACAGTTCAGCCCCCAAAAACTTTCTTCTTTTTTTTTTTTTAAAACTATCTCCCTCCCAATTATAAAAACATATAAATATGAATGTCTTAACCCATGTCTTTGAGCAAATTAAACCCAGAGTTAACATACTCTGACCCATACGGGATTTAGTTTCTTTTTAACAACTGATTATAAAAGAACAAGATTGCTGGAAATAACAGAAATAGGAACTAAAAGAGAACGAGCCAATGAAATTATGACTGGGGCGACGAGTCAGCATCTCCTGATTTGTTATCGGTAGCCTGGGGAGCATGTTGGGCTTTCCACTCCTGAAAGGCAGCAACGAACTCCTGAATTTTAGGGAAGTTTGGTATACCTATATGCTTCATTCTTGATTTCCAGACTTCTTTTTCTCTCCGCATTTTCCCAAACTTTTCCTTGTGTTCAGGGAGTGCATCGATGCAGAGATAGAGCAGCGACTCGACTTTAGAAACCCTGGAGAAATCCTCAATTAGAATATTATCATTTTCTTTAACAAAGTTGATTTTATCTCTAAAGGATTGGATCACTGTTTCAACATCTTCCACGGGCTTTCCATCATCTTTTAAGTATTTTACATCGATACATTGCAAATCATGTTGCAGTGATTGGGTGAATTCTGTTATCTCCTTGATTAGCTTTGAGAGTTCAAAGCGTCCTTGTCGAGATATGGAGTTCCTCCATTCAATATTCTTTTTGTTCACATATAACAAATCCTCGTCCACACTAGTCAAGTTCTTTTCTGCCAAAAACTTCTCCAGCCCATATTTCTGAACCTCTTCTATTTGGTTTATTACACTTGTCCACTTACCTTTGTCTTTTGCCCAAACAGCAACCTGTGCTTTAAGATCTTCAATAGTGGCAGCAGTCAGATCATATACATTTTTGAGTTCATGAATATATTCAGTTCCTTTTTGTTCTATGTTGTCCAACTAGTTGTCAAATGTTTTTGAGACCATTTTGCTTTTATGAACTTGATCTAACATTTTTTGATTGACAGGTGATTTCGGGTCGAAAGACAAGGGAACCTGTGAGATCGGCTGTGGGTTAGGATTGTTAATGGCCTCAATGTACTCTGCCATTGAACGCAGAGCTTGTTTCAACTCTCTTTTGTCCTTCTCATCTTTCATTGTTCGGCTGACCATTCTCTTAGTGGAAGCTTCAAGATGGTGCACATCTGCAGCTCTAGAGGCAGTACCAAGATCTATCCTCTCCACAGTGAAATCATGCACTGTAGGATCTTGAACCTCTTCTTCAGTCACTAGCTTCGCTATTTCTGCACTCCAGTTACCAGTGTTTGGGTCAATATTTATTCTGGACATTGTTTTGAGTCTCTTGGACTTGGGGGTCTTCCCCAGACATTTACTAACCATGTCCTCTAAAGGGAGAACAAAAGGAATCAATTTCTTTTTGTCAGATATGGAGCTTTCCAGCCACTTCGGTGCAGGGGCCAAGACTGTCTTCCTGGGCTTTTCTCCATCAGAGGGTTCATTTGAAATCATTAACACCTCAGGGGTCTCTAGAAAGGCCTCTGACTGTGAACCAGTGTCAACTGCCTCTGTTCTGTTTGGGCTTGTCTCTTTGTCACCCATAGGCTCTTCTGCTTCTTCCTCTGAATTTAAATCAACAATTATTGTCTCAGAAGTCTGCTTCTTTCTTTTCCCTTTAGTTCTCAACCTGCTGACACGAGATGGCAGAACATCCATGAGGACTCTTCTGGATCTCTTGGAGACAGGGCTTTTCTCAGTCAATGGCTTGGATGCACCTGCATCACAGATAGCAAGGGGTTGATTAGAAGAGTCCATGGGAAGCGATGATGCGACCATTGAAGAGAATTGTTGGACAGTTTTAGTCTGAAGCCCTTCCTGTCTTTTTTCTCTCAACCATTTTTCAGTCCTCCTTATCACCGGAAGGGTCTTGATTTCAATTCTGTCCTCTTCTTTCTTGCTCCAGTCCACCTCTGGAATGGGTAAGTGTTCTACCTTCTCAAATTGTGGATCAACCACTTGTTCATCATCAACAAAAATTCCAGAAACATCCATTTTTAAATTAAGGGTAATTATTTGTCCCAAAGAAAATCTACACCATAGCCTTCTCCTAACTTCAAATTCATCTGGGCAGTCTTCCCAGTAATCTTCCAGCTTAGGAAGGTGTGAGTGCCCTGTTCCAGAATCTAGGTTATCTTTAACAAAACATTTACTGTCAAATTGAGCCCTGGCAGTGAAGGATTGAAAATTAAACCTTTTGAGGTTCACCTCCAGATTCAAGGCATCAGATTTTGAATGGCATGAATAATGCCCAAGTTCAATAGGAAAAGCAATACCACAATCCCTTTTTGATGGGAATTTGTTATCAACATGTGCCAATTGCCGACATACCTCCATTAATACAAAACGATCGAATACATATCTAGGCAACTTCAAGGGTTCACCATCAAATCCTCCAATTCTGATAGAAGTGAATTTAGAAAATTGGATGAAAAAGCTATCGTAGATACTGATCAGTTGCATTGCTTCACTGGTCATTCTTTTACTTGGATTGCCTACCAGTTCATAGGTCATTTTTCCAGTGAAGACATCATTAATCCTTTTATAATTTTCATAACAATTTTTTCTTTGCAACTGTGAATAATATTCGTAAATCTTACTGCTCTCATCTAAAGGCTCATGAGGCAGGTCAAACCAATCTCTTGTGGATGCTAAACAGTAGAACAGATATGAAGACATAAAGAAATCCCTGTTACCTAGACGATTATTTAAACTTTGATGTAGATAGTCAGCTACTATCTCAGCCCAATCCAAATATTGTTCACCCTGAAGGATGACTTGTATGAAAAAGTACATCTAGTCCTCCCTGTAATAGGCATGCTGATTGCCTCTCAGTCTGTGCAACAACACCACAATATCCCTTACTTCGTGTATCAAATGATCTCTAGTAAGGGGTCTGGGCAGCCTTGAACTACCCTTTTGAAATTTTAACAGCCAGTTCCTTACTATTACACTTCTGTAAGTTGGTCTCTTTTCTGAGAAATACCCATTGGAGGCAGTAATGTCAAGACTGGAATATGCCTCCTTAGGCAGTATCTTCATCACAGACATGAGGGTTTGTCTGTCAACATGGAATAACACATCCCCGTCTGCTTTTCTGACACACCTGTGTTGGGGATTGTATCTGTTTATACACTCTTGAACCAACTCTAGGTAGAATATAGCTTGAGGAAAGGCTGTGGCTTCAACTAAACCACTGTCCACAATTTTCTTCATTGTGGGGGTTTGGACAGGGTTTCTAGTTCTTCCTATGAATTCCTCTAAATCATATTGAACTAATGCAGTATCTCCAAATTCTGAGTGAGAGTAAGTGAGACCAGGGCCATGTTCGTCTCCCAAACATGTAGATTTCAAAGACATACTTGGACAATTATAATAAAACACTTCAAATTTCAAAAATAACAGAAATTCCAGAGGCTCTTCTTTCCAGTATAAGAATTCGGAATAGCACAGGGGAAACAGAACTCACCTTCAGGATATTTGAATTCACTGCGAAAACTTGAATAACGAGAGCCTTACACTTCCAGCGCTATCCTTCTTCGCATTGCACAGTATATTTTCTTGCTAAAATTAGCTTGTTCTTGGTTAATAATGGCACTTACCAGAATGAATAATCATCGCTTGGAACAATACGTACCAAAAATATTTAAAAAGACGTGAACTCTGATTTCTTCATTAATAGCAAGTAATGTTCGTGCGCCATCATGAAGTACAATGATTATCCATAGTCTCTGCTAAATTAGAGCTCTCAATTTCATGATGAGTTTCTGACAAATTTTCCTCCAACTTTCCCGCTAAGTTTGACTTAGAAAGCTGCGGGAGCAAACGGGACCAAAATTACCAAATCTTCAAACTTATTGAACCTTGAACCTTTAGGACATGGTTCAACGCGATGGTTCAATGTGATGGTTCAAGCATGCCAACTGGACTTTATAGGTAGGCAAAAGATTGACTTACCGAAACAGGGACTTGACTCATGAACCATTGAACTTGTGAAGATATGGTTCAATACGAAGGTTCAACGACGCAAGGGTTAAGTAGACCAACAAAAAGTTACGCGGCTTCAGTAAAAGGTTTCCAATTATAAAACAGTGAATTATTGAACCTTGAACCATTGAACCCCGCGGCAGAGTACAAGCGGGAGGTTCAATGATATATTAGTAGACAAGGAAACTGTGTGACCCGACTCATAGGAAGACAATGAGTGCTGAACCTTAAGACCGTTGAACCCTTGAACCTTGAACCCCGCTATAGAGTACGAGCGGAAGGTTCAAGTTCAACCCGAAAGTACAAAGACGCTTAAGACAAGTAAAAGGCAGCTTGCTTTATGTGACACTTCAGACATATTGAACCATTGAACCTTGAGCTTTGAGAATGGTTCAGGTTCAAAGGTTCAAACCTTTTATACAAAGACAACACACGGGTAAAATTTGAAGGACTAAGAGTCGATTTACAAAGCAAAGGTATGACCAAAAATATAGTACGGTAAACCGACTCTTGCTTAAGAAATATTACTGATACATAAATAAAATAGGGCGACTCACAAGGTAACAGGTATGAACCAAAAATTGTTTGCAGGTGAATAAAAATAGTTTTAGATAGGTTTACAGTCTATTTGTGCACTTGTGAGTGCACTTAAAAAATCGTATGGAAACAAAAACTCCTATTGGTAAATATAATGAAATGAAAACTCAGTCAAAACAAGAAAAAAATTAGATAGTGGGTCCACTCTATCTTTGTGTTTTATTAAGTACTAGTTAAACTCAACATGGCATGTATAATTTTGCATACATGGACTTTTACGTATAGATATGAATTAAATGGTAAGAATAAATTTTTATTTTTTCTTCACGTTACTCTCTGTTTTTATTTATCTTCGTACAAAGGCAACAAACATTATGATCCTCTCATAACAAGTGTAGATACTATGAGAATAGCTTAGTTGTACAAGTTATCATGGTATTTCAATCCCCAAATCAATAAGTAATGTTGAGAGGCATTCTACAATGGCAGCAAGGGGTGGAGTGTAATGGTGTGAGCATGTTAAAAAAAACTCTTATCTTTTACCTTAATTTTGACATCCATTTACATGTCAAAATAATAATATTTAATAATTAGCATAATTTAGATTCAAAATAAGTCACGTCCAAAAACAAAGATATTTAGTCATCAAGAAGAACTTTGGATAATAAAAAATAAAACTCAAGAAAAATGTTAAAAACTGAAATATTATTTTGTATCTATTAAATGAAAGGAAAGGTTGTGTAATTTTTTTAGTGTTAGAAATATTCTATATTTAAAACATATTTTAAGTTTTACTCAATTGATTTATAAAAATTTAAAATGTCTAAGTGCAACAATAAAAAGTTTAAGTTAGAAAGAAAATATTTTGATTTGTTAATTTGAGATAATTTTTTATTTGTTAATTACAGTTGAAAAACTTATGTACATATAGTTGAGTAAGACATAAATCTTAAAATAATAAAATAGTTGTAATTTAAAATAAAAGCAAATAAAATAACTTCAAATTAATATCTCTTGGCATTCTTTTACATAGTTCATGGAAAATCGACGGATTCCATTGACATGAAATAGAGAATCATGGTGGATAGAAAATCAAGGGATTAGAATGGCATAGATGAGTATAGAATGACGCCACATATACAGAGGTATCAATCAAGATGTTTATGGAGTGTAATAGATCTCGTTAAATCCGGCAGACCGCACAAAATTATATTTGTTAGTTTGTTGAAGTTGCGTGTATAGATTAGTGTTAAATTAAAACTGCGTCCGTCACACATCAGAAATCAGGCATCATGTAGGACAACAGAAACGTGAGGCTGTAGAGAGGATAAGACTTTGTATGGATTAATCACATGTATCGGTACAAAGATAAATGATGAGAAAATGGCTTATCTCTGTCTATTAACAATGAATTAATCAGAAAAGCTTGCCGGCAAATTTGGAGGCAGAATCCTTGAGAGGGGAATGAGGATCGCGACCCAGCTGCAATGCCAATCTCCAATGAAATAGCTCTCCGTTTTCTCTCACCTCTGGATCTGCCTCCTGGAGAGTGTCTGAGATGGACGAGTCCAGCAAGTGGTAGAATCCTGCGCAGTTTCTGTACATCTCAAACACCATTCCAATCTGACCTGCATGGCTCACTGTGTTGCCCACCACGCCCAAAACGCCTGCCACCATTGACATGGATAACAAGGTGCCATTCAAATTCAATGCCCCTGCAATCCCAGTGAGCAATGGGCCGGCTATTGCAAGAAAACTGTTTACTCCCACTACTTTGCGGCTGAGTCCCACATACTCTGCAATATCACCACTTTTAAGCGTCTCTGAAACAGCTTTCAACTCCGTTTCCAGTTCTCCACTCCATCCATTGATGGTTTTGTTCTTAGGGGTTTGATGATTTTGTTGTTGTTCTTGTTGCTGTTGCTGTTGAGGCCACCACACTGTTGGTTGTACAACCTTGGGAAATTTTTCGAGCATACCGGGGAAGAGAGGCAGAGGATAAGCCTCATCCAATGCAAGTACCGCTTTGTAGGCCTTGGCGAGGAAGGAGTCTGCACTCTGCTCCTGCCGAAGGTGGGGAGGCAGAGCAAGGTTTGTGTGGATGTCAGTGTTGATTTGCCGGAAGAGTCGCGCCGCCATTCTCTGCTCCTCCGCTAACTGGGAAGGCTGCATTTTGTTCACACCGCACATCAAAGCTGTGGAGAGGCCATACAAAAGTGTGGCAGCAACATTATTACTATTATTATTGGGTAAACCCTGGAGAACGAGTGCCGCCAGCGTGATGTTGGTGAGGGAGGTGAGGAGGAGTTTGTTCCATCCGTCTCTTTGCTGTGCGAGGGCACCATGCATTTCTGCCCGGTCTGCTGCTGCTGCCGCCACCAAACGCAGCTTCGCCGTAATCATCTCTTCTTTATCTGTAATGGGGTTTTGGTCAATGTGACGGTCTTCTGGACATGGAAACTTGTTTAGCGGGCCTAAGAACAAATCAACTTGCTTCTGCTGCAAATATCTTGTGCTTGGATCATCCAACGAAGCCATAACCATTGCAGCGCCACGGCCACCGCCATGCCCATCCTGACGACGATCAAGATTGATACGCCAAGATTTATTTGCATAATTCGCTAATCCTACATAACCATGTTTCTGTGTCTGCAAAGCTGCGTTATTCTTAAGGGCTCTTGCTAGCTTGAGAGCCTCCATAATTGCGTGTTTCTCTCTTTGTCTGTATGAATTTGATGAAAACAATCAATCCTCACGTGTATATGGAGGGAGAGTAGATTATAGGAAAGAGCAATTCCAATTCCTGTTACTCTTTTTACAAGCAAGTAGAGGATGAAGATGAAGAATGGAAATGTGGGTTGGGCATTTTATAAGGATTCTAGTCTCCACTCGGACCTATTCTATTCTCCACTCTACCGTTCACAATTGAGACGTTGGAATTGAACAAGCCTGATTAAGAAACAGGTTTCGACTTGGTCTAACTCTGAGTTCTAAACTTTTAAGCACTCAATTTGACCCGGGCCTCGTTATACTTTTACATTTTTCTTAATATTTGATGATGGTAGGTTATTCGTCGGATATAAAATTTTAGTTGTCTGCTTAGAAACATTTCTATGTATTATTTATAACCGTTTTTCTCGTTTGAATGTCCGCCGTTTTTCAAATCGCTTTCATTATTCTTTACATATTAGAGAAAATAGGTTTTGAGGTATTTTGTGGAGATGAGACCATATTATAGTTTTAAATATGTTTTTTTGACTTATATTTATTATCCTCCACCTTTGTATAAGGTAAGAAAACAAGTGCGAAACAATAATAAAATTATAGTAATTATAGCATTATAGTTTCAAGAAGATGACTCCAACACCAATATGAAGGGCAAAAAGGAACATCAATGTAACAACCACCAAGCAAAAAGAAGAAAACCCTACATAAATTAAATCTAGTTGAGTGTCACAACAACGTCCCGTTCCTCCTACAGGAAGCCAAGATGCTTTTCCACAAACTTTGCATCCTCCCCCTCAATAGTCCTTGTATCCTTTGATATGTGACCTTTGGCTTTGGAACTAGGGTGATCACGCCTCATGGTAGAGTGAGATCTCATTCTTTTCTATAACATTTTGATGTTGTTAGCACTATTTTTTTATGGTGATTCTTATGTCTACCACCTTTCTTAGGTTGGCCTTAATTTCCTTAATATATTTTTCCAACGATGATAACATTTCATCTTGCATAGTGCTCTTAGCTCTCAATCTATTTATTTCCTCCATGGCTTCCCAATGCTTTAAGTTCAACTTCTCCTCCTCCATCGGAATGAGCACTTAACCCCAAAATTTCTTGGCCAACAATGAAGTTTTTGAAATCATTGTATTGATTTCTAGGAAGAACCACTTAATAATTTTATGGTGGATTGCAACTTCCTTATGCATCCAATAAACTTGTCAACCAACATATTCACAATAGATGCAAAAACCTATAAAGAAGATGAAGGGCATGAAATATTAGCATTAGTAGATGAAGGACTAGAGCATAGCTCCTCCACCTCTAGAATTTTCTTGCTAGCATCAAAATTATCCTCTGCCACAACTTCACTCTTCTCCTTATAATTATGTTTAGGATTTGTGTCCTCTTCTTTGAGAAAGTACATCCTCTACCACCACTTTCCCCTCTACCACAACTTTACCCTTCTCTTTATTCTTATGCTTAGGATTTGTGTCCTCTTCTTCCATAGAGCTATTATCCACACCTACATTAACCTCTTCCACTACTTTCTCCTTGTCTTTAGAGTTGGATTTATTTCTTCTACCACCCCTATCACCATCTAACTTCACTCACTACTCTCGCCTAGGGCTCTTCAATACCAAAATGAGATCTACTTGAACATAGGGATCCTTTCCAAAGTCCTTTCTTAAAATTGTTTAGTCATAATAAGGGAATGAGATGGAAGTAGGGGATTCGAGGTGGGGGATGGAAGCTCTCAAGAAGGGAATAAATCATTTTTTTTTATTATTATGTTTAGGCTTGTAAATGAATGTATAACACGTACATAAATAAATGTGACAAGAAAAAAAAATAATTTATTTTAGAGTAAAGAGTTGGTAATAATAAATATATTAATATAAATGTGTTGAAAATAAATAAATAGATAAAAATATTTAGTTAAAAATGGAAATAAAGAATAGGAGTATCTTCCTTGGCCTACGGGGAAGAATACCCTATAACATGCATAAGAAATGAATGGTGTCTACACCATGAGCTAACAAAGAAAAAAACTAAGTAATATAAAATGATATTCAAGAAAACTCAATAGTGTTACAAGCTTGGATGGCAAGAAGGAGGTTGTAACTCCTCAAGGGATGAAATCTGGTGCAACTAGCTTCAAAACCCCAAGGAAGAGCCCTCACAAAATGATCCAGAACTGCAATAATAAATCTCCAAGAGCTAAAAAAATAACTCCACATTTTAAGAGAGCACAAGAATCCTCAATTGATACTATAGCTCGAAAGATCAATAGAGAGTTCACAATATCTTCACCAAAACATTGTAGAAGAGAGCTCAAGATTGTTTGAAAAAATTAGATATGATAGATTGAGAGGGGAAAATGAGAATCAACATGTAAGAGGAGAGAGTTGTTCGAGGTTCGAAAGGCATTACAAGAATCTCTTATGCCATAGGAGATACTTCAATGTGTCCCAAAATAGTTCACTAACTGTTTCAAGTTCACAGGGCACGAAGACGATTGTGCTAAGCACTAGCATCTAAGTGAATCTACCTTAGAATCTCATGAATCATCTCCAAGCTAGGGGAATCATAAGGCACTAAAATAGAATTTTATGAAGTTAGGAAGAAGAAGCTAAAAATAAGCCCAAAATGCACGAGAGAGAAGGAAGTACCAAAGTAGTCACCAAACATAGTGGGAAATTGCAAGGGTATGCAATTTTTAGTATTACATTTAGGCCTCACTTTAGTAGGCTTATGAAACTATGTGAATATGCATGCTAAAGTAGAAAAGAAATAATATCACCGATACTACCTTTTAAAAAGGATAATGTAGAGGACACATAACTCTTCAAGCAAAGGATTGAAGCCCCCAGAATGAGAACCTACAACACAATAGTGTTAAACAAAAAAGCCTAGGACGAGACAATGTTAGATCTACACACACAGACATATATATGCTATTTAGAGGATTAGACCAAATATGATTTGTCAAAACATCAGGGTTAACAAACCATATAGTCGAATACACATTCTAATCTAACACACAACATACACACAAAAAGGTAAAGAAACAAAAAGAAAAGAGGCATTTCAAGCACACTACAAGAGCTAGAAGGAATTGCAAGTATGCTTCTACAGCTAGCACACTACGAGAGATAGGAATTGTTATGGAGTAAAATGTGTACACTAGCATTTTACACCTAGTTTAGCACCTGGTTGGACCTAAAATGTTTACGCTTGTTAAGCAAGACCTAATTTAACACCCTTTTGAACATTAAATGATTAATTCTTGATCCTGACGATAAAACTTGATAAAATAACAATGAGATTGACCTAAGCACACTTAAAGGGACTTATGCCTAAGTTTTTGGGGCTAAAGGACAAGGGCAATCAAGCGCCCTAGTCCCTCATTTATCCCTGACCTAATTTAAAGGTATGTCGACTTAAGATATCTTAAGTGGTTCCTCATGTCAGCCCCATTAGGTTTTATTCATCATTGGTGAGTGGGAATGCATATAAGAGCAAGTTAGTTTATTCATTTGAACATCTCTAAGCTATCTCTAGCTTCTTTAAGGATTCATGCTTTCTCTTCTTCTCTCTCATGCTTCTCTAAAGCTGTCTATGGTGGATTATTGTTGTTGCACTAACTTCTTGTAGGTCTTGTGATGATCTTTCTACTTCTTTGAGCTACACCAACTTCTTGATTCATGTTGTGACACTGCATCAAGCATGCTAGGGTTTCCATGCTCATGGTGACTTCTTTCATTTATGCTTTGTTCTAGCATTCCATTCTACTTTAGATTTGCCTCTACCCTCCTAGGGCACACACTCTTTGAGGTCTCATCATTACTATTGTGGAGGTCGAAAGACCGTTCATGAAGATTGACTTAGGCAAGCTCTTAAATAGCACCCAACCATTTTCCTTCTTGTGTGTGTGTGTGCAGGTAGCATTCAGAAGATTCTGCAGAAGACAAGTTATAGGAAGCAGGAACATAGAAGGGTGAAGACACAAGAAACTTAACATTCTACAAAACCCTAATCAGGGTCTATGGCACCCAAGTGCCTTGGTCCTTCTATGCTCTCAAATCCAGATCCAGGTTCTACTGTACCCTCTGATCCCTGCTATGGTGTTAGATTTCTGATATTTGTTTCTGATAGTTATATTTTCACAGATCTTGCTTAACTAGGGTTTCTACTTTTCCCTAGCTTGATTGGTTGGATTTAGTTGATTCTCCTCTATACAACAAAGGGACAAAGCCCCTATAGTTTGGCTCTCTTTCTTGGGTAGAAGTCAAGCTCAGTTTGTGTCCCAATGTTGGTAGAAGAGGGTTTTGACATAGTTCTACTTCTATTGGGCTAGTCTATATTTTCTACTGAATAGGAACCATACCCAACTCTTATGGTCCACTAGGACTAACAAATTATGTTGTTAGGTGACTTACAAAGAGTGCTAAAGGAGTAGCCAAAAAGTGTGGTTAGGCCAAGAAAGTGCATCTTCTTAGGACCACAAGCTACAAATACTACTAATAGAGAATGTTGAGAGAGTGTACCGACAACATGGTGTGTGCAAAGGTGTAAAGCATGAAAGTATGACCCCACCTTAAAATAATTGCATAAAATAATAGTATACAATTAGTTTTATGGTAGACTAAGGGGGAGAGAGCTCTCGAAAACATATCTATATGAAAAAGGTATGTTCCGGAAGCTACATCTAGAGAAAGAAGAAGATGCCCCAAAAAGAGAGGTAATGAAGGAGATGCTGCAAACATGATACACAAAGGCTTGTGTAAGCATGGTATGATGCTAAAAAACACTAAGACATGTCATATCAAACAAGCAAGATCACACAAAAATACAAAAAAAGATCTAGATGCTTTGGGGTCATTATGCATTGGGGAAGGGAATTATTAAGGGACAACTAAAAGAATCATCATCATTCCCTAAGCATGTATAACTTTGAGTACATAGGAAGAAGATCACAAGAACACAAATAAAAATTAAAAAATTTGGGTCAACATGGAAGGAAGCTAAATCGTCCAATAATTTGCATCATCCCCAAAATGTCACAAGAAAGAAAGAGACAATATATTGAAGAATGCAATGACAAATAGAAGAATTTCACAACATGGGCATTCCTCATATATGCATCTATCTACAAGTACATCGTGGGTCCTCCAAGAAGAACTAACAAACTTAAAAATTATGTTTATGGGGAAAACATTAAATCAAGCATGAAATTACACAAAAACACATGAGATATAAGTACAAACCTTATGGATTGGATGTCATCAAATCATCCTGGTCCCAATCTTGATAAGCATACAGGGATGGAGGAAGAGCTTACAATAGGACCACATCAACGTTCATAGATGCAGACTCCCCTGGAACCAAGTGTAGAGGATCACTAGCATGAGTAGGATTCTTAGGAGCACTAGGAGCAACAATTGTCAGTGATCATGTGAAAATATCTAATACCATATTAAAATCTGAAAATATTAGTAACCTAGAAAACTAGTCCAAATGAATAGATATTAAATTGTGAAAGCAAATGATACAAGATCAAAATAACAACAAGTTAGTCTCCATGAGAGTAATACAAATGATAGGAGAAAAATAGCATTATGAGGATGAAAAAGCAAAAGATACAAAATACAAGCTAGGTAGCATGCTTATATAGAAAAGGGAGAGGGTGGAGGTGGCAACACCAACCAATAGGAAGAAACCATCTATCAATCTAAAGATAGAAAAGTATATTCCCAAGATAGCTAATGGGTACTCCCTTATAGGATGGTGACACCTCATAACCCACTCACTCAATTAAACATGCTTTATGAACTTAAGTAAGATTAATTAAAGGTGTAGGAAAAACCTAGGAATATAGGAAAATAAATAACCTAACTAGGAAATAAAAACCTACACTAACACCCCCTTAAGCACAAATTAGGTTGGTAAAAAGATGGGTCCTGGAAAGTCAAGCTTGATGAGTTACTCATGTACATAAAAATCCCCCTCAAAGAGAAGAAGCCCCCCCAGAAAAAAGAGAATAGCGCCCCCAAATAGAGAGAGAAGAGACCTCCCAAATAGAGAGAGAAGAGACCCCCCACGAGTAGAGAGAGTCGAGACTCTGAGTGAGATGATGAAGCCCCCTAGAAGATCAAGCCTCCCTCACCCCCAACAAAGCTCACAAATGAAGGAACTTGCTCTCAGTGAAGGGTTTGGTGAAAATATCAGCAACCTACTTAGAAGTTGGACAGTAGCGAAGGTCGATGACGTGGCCATGGATGAGCTCTCGAATGTAGTGCATGTGGACCTCAATGTGTTTGGTACGCTAATGATAGACCAGATTCCATGCAATCTAAATGGCACTCTAGTTGTCAAAAAATATGATGGATGGACGTCTGATCTAGATACCAAACTCAGTGAGAAGATTCTAAAGTGAGATGGCCTCAGTGGCAGCATTCACAGTCCCTCGATACTCAGCCTCAGTAGAAGATAGAGAAATAGTAGACTGCTTCTTGCTCAACCTACAAATAGAACCTGAACCAAGTGAGAAGTTGTAACTTGAAGTGGGCGTACGATCCTAAGAATTGCCTGCCCAATCTAAATATGTGTAGCCCACCAAGTCAAGATCAATGTCCATTGTGTATTTAATCCCAAAATTGTGAGTACCCTTAATGTAGTGAAGGATCTGCTTTGTTGCTTTCTAGTGCAGCTCATGGGGTTCCTGCATGAGTCGAGAA
This sequence comes from Cunninghamia lanceolata, assembly GCA_027924645.1. Classification (NCBI taxonomy): domain Eukaryota; kingdom Viridiplantae; phylum Streptophyta; class Pinopsida; order Cupressales; family Cupressaceae; genus Cunninghamia; species Cunninghamia lanceolata. Next base: position 219,801 of record BSBN01001936.1, on the reverse strand, counting down.
ACCATGCCTATAGCATATGAAATGTCAAGTGTCGTATGAGTCAAATAAATGAGACTCCCAACAAGTTGTTGGTACAAAGGACCATCAACAAATGGTGAAGAACATTGAGCCTCAAGTTTGACTCTAGAAAGAAAGGGAGTCAGAGAAGGCTTACAATTAGCCATATGAAACCATGAGAGCAAATCTAGAGCATACTTGGACTATGTGATGGTGATCCTAGAAGTAGACTGGTAGATCTCAATCCTGAAAAAGAAATGCAACAAGCCTAAGTCAGTCATCAAAAACTTGTCATGAAGGGTAGTTTTGACTACCCCAATGGCGGATGAGGAAAACTATGTTATCAACAAGTCATCAACATATAGAAATAGAAATAGGAGTGAATCATCCTGTTGCAAAATGTAGACATTGGGATCAGAATGGCACTGAGTGAACCCAACTATTAGAAGTAGGGAGTCCATCTTGGCATACCAAGCCTGAGGAGCATGTTTGAGGTCATAGAGAGACTTCCAAAGGTGGCATAGAAGTAAAGAATCTTGAATGAAACCCTATCGCTTCTCAATGTAGATCTCCTCCTAAAGGTCACCATGAATAAAAGCACTCTTCACATCCATCTCGTGTACTTCCCAATAATTGTTTACAACAATGGAAAGAACAAGTCAGATGGAGTTCATTCTAGCAATTGGCACAAAAGTCTTAGAGTAGTCAATCCCAGGAACCTAGGAGAATCCTTTGGTGACAAAGTGAGCCTTATCATTATGAACCAACCCATCTGCTGCAAACTTTGCCCGATAGATCCATTTACATCAAACAAGTTTTCTTCCCTTAGGAAGAGGGACAAGATCCCAACTATGGTTCCTCATCAAGGAACTATACTCCTCCTACATAGATGTATCCTACTAAGGAATACCAGAAGCCTCTTGAAAGGACTGTGGATCAGAGGAAGTAGAAATAAGGACATGTGGAATGTCCTAAAACTGGGAACGAGTTCACCTGGTGTCTGATGGATCCCAAATCCAATTGCCTGTAGACTGCAAGGTGTGTCTAGCCCAAAGTGGACTAGAAGTCAAAGAATGTGGAGGAGAATCATCACGCTTTGAATGATCACTAGGAGAGGAAGGAGGTGAATCCTCTGAATTACTCTCAGCATCAAAAGTGGAGGTAGAAGACTCCTCATCATCAAGAATCTACTTAGGTGAATCTGACTCATCAAAATATCTGTCATGTAGCCCAAGTGACTCCAATGTCAAAGTAGAAGGAGGTGGACGAGTGATAGGAATTGAGCTTGAGTATCCCTCCTCAAACTAAACACTCCTCTCAAAAAACAACTCATGTGTACTAGCGTGGAGCAACCAATAATCCTTCACACCATCAAGATACCCTACAAATATGCAAGGTCTACTTTGCGGAACCAAGGCCTTACGTTTCTTTGCAAGAATGTGGGCCCATGCAGGAGAACCAAAAACTTTAAAGTATTTAACTGATTCTTTCTGACCACTCCAAGCTTCAAAAGGAGTGACTCCCTTCAAGGCTCGGTGAGGAACACAGTTCTGGACATAACAAGCATAGTTAATGGCCTCTGCCCAATACTATGGTGCAAGAGATCTAGAGTGAATCATGCAGTTCACCATTTCCTTCAAGGACCTATTCTTTTGTTCTACAACACCATTCTATTGAGGATTGTATGGAATTGAATGCTGTAAATCAATCCCCCTTGAAGTGTAAAACCACTCAAAACGATGGTTAACATATTCACCATCATTGTCAGTGTGCAAAAATTTGATGGATTTCCTCAATTGCTTCTCTACAAAAGTCTTGAAGCCCTGAAAGTGATCAATTTATAACTTAGACTTCTGTTGAAGAAAGTACACCCAAGTATAGCTAGGAAAGTCATCAATGAAGGTTAGAATATATTTGGATTTGCTGAAGGATGGATGATGAAATGGTCCAACCAAATCACTATGAACTAACTCTAGTATCTGTGAAGCTCTCCATGCCTTACCTTTGTCTAATTTTTCCTTAGGATGTTTACCAAGAATGCAACCTTGGCAAACATGACCTGCAAACTAAATTGAAGGCAACCCTATGACCATGCTCTGCTGGTTGAGCTCCTGCAAGTAGAAAAATTTAAGTTGGTCAAAATGCTCATGCCATAATCTACTCACATCATTAGAATGAGTGAGAAAAATAGTTGAAGGAGGATAAGGAACAAAGTGAGAAAATAGATAGAGCCATGACTGATGATCTGCTCTCCCAATTGCAACTGTAGAACCAATATGCAACTCACTAATCTCCACTAAATCAGGAGTGAAATCAACTCACTTTCCTAAACCTGTGTGAATGATCTAATATACTAATAGGAGATTAGTTGATAATGAGGGCACAAAAAGATCATCATGGAATGTGTCATCCCCCACATCAGTAGACCCTCTCCCACACACCTCAACAAGAGTGTCATCACCCATCAAAATAGAAGGCATAGTACATGGCTCCAAAGATACAAGTCCTTCCTTAGATGAAGCCATGTGGTGTGAAGCACCCGAATCAAGAACCCAAGTGGATGGTTGTGAATCAAATGCTACAAGGGCTTTACCTTTCCCTTTCCCCTTGCTGTTATCCTTTACCTTGCTAGACCCCTAATTAGAACTCTATTTTATAGAAGTAGGAACATTGATATTATTCTTCTCAAAAATGTGTGCCAAGTGATCAATTAGTTTCTTCAAACATTTATGTTCATCATGATTAGGTCTTTTACAATAGGCACATTTGACCTTATCTTTCTTAGGCTTGTCACCATTAGAAGATTAGGTCTCATTAGCTACTTTTGGGGCAACTTATTTCTAATCCTTCTTCTCATTGCTATTATTTTTTTTCTTATACTTATTATTACTACTTTGTCCTTTCTATTCTTTCATACCTTGGTTTGCAGCTAGGGAATGTGACTTAGAGGATTTAAGAATGCCCATCTAGATTAGCTTATCCTATTCCCATGTGAGAGAGATAGTGAAATCATCTAAAGATGGCATAGTGAACTATGTCCCAAGTGCACACTTAGTAGCATAAATGGTAGAAACAAATATAGAATATTTTGAACTTAGTTTAGAGAGAATACTAAAAATCAGTTGTTCATATTTCTTTTCAATTCCACATTGTTTTAACTGTAGCCTTAATGATTTCAATTTTGTGAAAAAATCTTGAAATGTGTTAAAGTTGGTTGGACTTAAACTAATTAGTTCATTTTCCAACATGTGACCCCTCATTGAATCTTGTGTGCCAAATAGTGTTTTTAGCTTTGTCCATATTTCATTTGGTGAATTCAAAGACTCAATGGAAAAGAGAAAATCAAGAGAAATAGAAAAACACAATGTTCCATAGGCCTCATCACATTTATTAATCTTCATCTTTAGTAGGTTAAATTTCAAGTCCCATTGTTATTCTATGTAATCCATCTTTTCTTAAGTAGATTGTCATACGTGATGTCCACTCAAAATAGTTCTAAGGAGTTAATATGGGTACTATAGTTTGATCCATGATGAAGAAATACATAAACAAGTTCTGAAAAGAAGAGAATACACACAGGACAACCCCCCTTTTCACTCAATCAAAGAACCCCCCAAGAAAATATGATTTGACACTTTATAATTTAGTGTGTTTACAACTACCACTAGCAATAATTACTTAGTGGTCTTGATCTTAATGCTTGCAAAATCCTCAACAATAGGTGTATACTAAAAGTACAATATTGGAATGAAACCAAATGAAACTAACAACACTACAAAGTACATGAAAAAAATGCACTTTTAAAAAAAGAATCACCTCAATCCGAGGTCAAATGCAAAAGTTATGCTTCTCTGAAGTTCCCAAAACGATAACTATGCAGTGTCACGAGGGAGAATCTACAATTTTTGGAAAAACTTTGCATCAAAATAAAAAATAGTCTGTACTAGTGAAAAGAGCATGAAAAATAGCCCAAATGAAAAAAAAATCTTGAGAAATGGGGTGAGTATGAGCTACAATGGATCCTTTGAAAATGCCTTCAAATCTGCAACTATCAATGGAGATGGGGTCTACTCAAAATTTCTAATTAAATTTGTGCACGATTTGTTTGCTGAATGCAAAAAATAACAAATACCCAGAAAGATTTTTGATGTACAGAACAAAACCCAGAAATACTTTTTTCTTTTTGAGGTGACTAAGATGTGGATCTAATGGAAAAACATCTCCAAGAATAGAAAATGGCATGTAATATGTCAAAATTTATCTATGAGGCCTCCTGGACACAATGACAAGGTCTTTTTGGACTGAGAATGCTCCAAACATAAGCTTTATTTTAGATCTGAGCTTACAAACCATCGTTTCACAATTGTGTCAAATGATTTCCAATTTTTAGTGAAACAAAAGTCAGATCTTACTTTCTTGATACTCCTAGATGCATTGGAATAGCCAGTAATGGTGCTAGTTTAACCATAAATGCTACAATAACCCAGATCTCACAAAACACATATGTGAAATCCATAGGTTAAAATGTTTCCATCAAATTTTTCTGATGCTCTAGATCATTCGGAGATGCAAGAGAAGAGCATACTGGGGTTTTTGTTAAAACCTGCAACAAAGCTTATTAGTCACCACCAAATCTCTCAAATATGGAAACTAAAGTCTATTCTTGCACATAAAAAATCTTTGATACCATGTTAGAATATGAAAATATTAATAACCCAGAAAACTAATGCAAACGAATAGATATTAAATTGTGAAAGCAAATGATACAAGATCAAAATAACAACATAGAGTTAGTTTCCATGAGAGTAATACAAATTCTAGGAGAAAAATAGCATTATGAGGATGAAAAATTAAAAGATACAAAATACAAGCTAGGTAGCATGTTTATATAGAAAAGGGAGAGGGTGGAGGTGGCAACAGCAACCGATAGGAAGCAACCATCTATCGGTCTAAAGATAGCAAAGTATCTCCCCAAGCTAGCTAATGGGTGCTCCCTTGTAGGATGGTGACACCTCATAACCCACTCACTTAATTAAACATGCTTTATGAACCTAAGCAAGATTAATAAAAGGTGTAGGGAAAACTTAGGAATATAGTAAAATAAATAACCTAACTAGGAAATAAAAACTTACACTAACAATGAGAGGATATCTGAGAGTGACTCTATGATTCACTCTGTAGGGTAGGAATCAAGAGAGTCATTGTCAAAATAATGAACCAAGCATGGCTCATCAGTGCTATCAGTTGGAATGTGAGCACTAAGAGACACAAGTGGAGGGACGTCCTCCACAGGTAGAAGAAGTAATTTAAAAGGGATAAGAGGTGATGGTGATGGTAGCATGCACTTAGGCTTGTGAAACAAGGGGTGGGATAGTGCTCAAGTTTACGTTTCAGTAGTGGACATGGGATGTCTAGGTCAATGGTAGTTGGGTGGAGAATATCAGGGAAAACTGTATGGTGGATATGTTGAAATAGATAAGAGAAGACAAAGTGACACTAGAGATCACATTGACATTAGGAAGGTCTAAGGGTTCAGTAATGGGTGGAATATCAAGGATGGATGGCAGAATGGGACTCTCAATGGATGGGGCTAAGACTATTTGTACCCTTGGAGGGCGATGTTCATCCTTTTCCAACAAAGGAGAGGAAAGATTTGGGGATGGGAGAGAGGTATGCTAAGAAGGAGAAGGCTAGGGCTCTGAGGAATGGGCAAGGTCTCAAGGTGGCTGCAAAGGGGGTGGTTGGGAAGAGACTCAACAGTAGTAGCATGCTTTTGGGCTATAGCACAGAGATGACACTTGTGATCTCTCACAAGTTAGTTGTGGCATGTTCAAGTAAGAGACTCCATTGAAGGAGTCGAGGGGTTTTCCAACATAGGCTCCTTTTCCTTTTCTATTGTGGGGGAAGAAAGAGGAATAAAAGGAACCACTGAGACTTGCAAAACTAATGAGGAGAGGGGGACCCTACGACATAGGCTAGTTTTCTTGTGCCCCCAGAGACTGAAGGTGGGATCTCCGAATACAAGCCAGGAGCATAGGGAAAGGGTAGTGCACTCTGTATGGTCTGCTTTCTTTTAATTGCTTGAGAAATAGTAGAAGGAACTAAAGAAACCTCTAGAGGAAAAGTAATTGAGGGAGAAGCAGTTGCAAAAAATGAGGAGGAAGGGCCAATAGACAACTGGGTAATCTAAGTGGCCTTGAACTTATGGTAAGAAATAAACTAGAAGTCATTGCACCCATGGAGGGGATTAGCTGGAGTGGGTCAGAAGTAATCCAAGGAAATGTTTCCTCACATGGCCATAGGCTTGAATCCACTGTGACATATTGTGTGCACAATGCCATCAAGAGGAAATTTTAAATACTGATGGATTATTAAAGGGTCACCTTTCATTACGGCAAGCCATAGGTGGCCTAGCTTTAGATGAAAGTGATCTGAGGTTGGAATGATGGAAAAAGACACATCCAAGGTTTTGGGTCCCACTTGGATTGAAAGGGTGATCAAATCAAGGGTCAAGCGAGACATTCCATCATGACACCTTATAAAGACTTTTGATTGCTCATACACATCTTTATATAGTTCATAGACATCTATGAACTCCTTTGTGATTATATTTACTAGGTAGATTGGTTTGATTAGGATAGCCTTTACAAGCTTCCCATTGACCTCAGTGGCAATATAAAAAGGTCCTTCATATACATTGGCAGGAACATCTATGGGACAGAAGGAAATGATAGGATCATGAACAGTTTGCTCATGAGATGGGTGAGAGTGATCGTCCACCATGCCTACCATTTAGGTAAAGACAAAGGAAGAGGGAATGTTAGAAGGAGCATCTCGTGCCACAGGAGGTGAAGCAAGGTTTAAAAAATTGGAAGAATGATGTGACATTGGGTTGGTGTAAATCTATAGATGCTGATTAGGTGCAGCAATAGACTTATTTTATTTTTCATTCACACTAGAGACATAAATCACGTTCTGATCAATGAGGTCTTGTACAATGTGCTTAAGACATAAACATTTTTCAGTGTCATGTCTAGGTACCCTATGGAATTGGCAAAAGGCCCTTGTGTCATAGGTAGACAGAACTAGCTTACGAGTGTCTAGATGATGGATAGGAGGTAGTTGCACCAAATTGTTATTTAGGAGCTACTGAAGAATAGAATATAGAGACTCTATCAAAGGAGTGAATTTCTGATTATTTGATGATCTTGAAGAAGAGAGGGCTAAAGCATCCTAAAAAGGGGCTTCAACCATTGCATTGTTGATCACTGCAAAAGAATTGTTTTTAAGGAAATTGTGATTATTTATAATTTGTAAAAGAGGAACTATCAGACTGATCACCAAGAGCCAGTGAGGTAGATACCTTGAATTGGCTTACAGATTGTTGGTAGTCCCATAGTGTTGTGCATAGATGTGCAAATGATTGATACTTCATGAGTAGAATCTTATCCTAATCTAAGGTTGTAGGTTCCCAATAAAGACCCTTTGCACATCAAAATTGGGCAAAGCATAAGGGATCTATGAGAAAAAGATCTCAATAATGACAAATAAAGTTAGTTACATTTTCATTTGCAACCTGCCTACAATGAACAAGGTCAACGAACGTGACCTAAGGTCCAATGTTGGCTTGAAAATTTTGAAGGAAAAGATTTATCAGTTGTTCAAAAGAAATAATTGAATGGTGAGGAAGCAAACAGAACCAATCCAATGCAATATCTTTAAGAGACCATGTGAAGAATTTTTCTAACAAGGCATCTTGAAAGATGAAATCATTGCATAAAGCAGTGAAAGCATATACATGTGTTTGCGGGTCTCCTTTACCAGAGTACTTTTCAAGCCTCGATGCCTCAAAGTTCTAGAGAAATGGAGTAGCAAGGATATAAAGGGAGAGTAGACTATGTCTATAATAAGAAGGGATGAGAGGTTGTGCAAATGAGGTGGAAAGTGAAGTGAGTTGTTATTGATTAGAACCAACATTATATTGAAGTTGGTTAATAACACGATCGACGGTGTGAGTGGGTTTGAGGAGAGGAGTGAAAGTGAGGGGTAAAGATAACTGATGGCTAACTCCAAGGGTACCGGTAGGAAAAATAAACTTCAAGGGCCTCAAGGGGAGAACAAACCCATATTGGTGTATAGGGTTCATGGCACATCCAGAAAAACTAGTACCTGTGCTATCAGGCTATGGAGGACTAGTAGCCATTTATGATGATGTGAAAATATGAATTCCTGAAGAAGGAAGAGGAACAAACAACCAAATTCCTATTGTATTAGAGTGTGAATCTTGAAGTTCTATAATGTAGCTCGCAAAAGGTGGAGTGTCACTATGGACTATACGTGTGATGGCACATAGGAAATCAAGACCTTTACTATGACTAGTTAACATAACAAGAAGAGTGTCGACCAGGGGACAACAAAATTGGGTATGTCCTTGTGACATAGAAAGCTATGTAAATTAGCCAAATGGTGATCTAAGTCTTGAATTTTCTCTAGTGGGACGTAACCAAAGGTTGCCTCATGATCGAAAGCTTTGTCCACATCATGATAGGTAGTCATAGGAACAATTCTGGAAGAAGGAGAAGTAATAGTTGTTATAGATTGTTGAAAAAAGGGGTTTACAAAATCTAGGGCTAAACATATTGAAGTCCTAAGGGCACTAGATTGAGCCATATAGAGACATCATAAACTTCTTTGACTAATATATTGTGAATTAGAAGACTTAGTCGTAAAGCTCACAAACAAAGTTTTTGTTTTTACAACACATAGTAATATGTGATAAGAAATGTGATGAAGAAGGTTTTTGTTTAGAACGTCGGGTACACCAAAATGTGGTGTGCACCATGAAAATGAAGAAAATGTTATATGTGTAAGATGGCAGGTTCACCAAAATGTAATGTAGGAAAAACTACTCAATCAAATGTATCAATTAAGGGAGCTTTTCACTAACAATACACTCGAGTTCTACTTGTTTAATGTTTTGAACCTACTCTAGATCTACATAACCACTTTATATACCAATAGAAATAAAACAACTAAACTAGATGCTTTACAAGAAAAAAGAAACTGATAAAATATTGAAAAATAGACAAGTTCTATATACATAATTCTGTAAAATGAAGTAGAAAAGTGAAAAGAGAAAAAGAAATGGAACTTGGAACCTAAAGAAGAGGCTCACTGTCCTAGATGATAGTGCACCATGGGGATGTCTACGCTAAGCGTTGGCATCCACAAATCCCCCAAAAAAAATGGTCAACTTTGTATGGATCTTGAATACCTGCACAACATAACAGTAAACAAAAAACTACCCAGAAGTATTCAGGTAACACCAGAAATGAAAATAATCTATTTATTCAAATGAAATAAGATCAAATTAAATGAAATGACAAGAAGGGAGAAAAACCAACTAAACCTTTGTGTGTTTGAGTGTGTCTCCTTGAAGCACCTACTGCTAAAACAAAAGAGAAAAATTGTGCTACTAAGGAGCTTGCCTCAGTCAAGCCACTGCTTTGGTCTTTTGACCTCCATAAGAAATGAATGATAGGGAGAGTAGAAAAATAGAGTGTATGCTCCTATCCTACTTGTGTCTAGGAATTAAGACCAGTGACAAATGGAAATAAAGAATAGGAGTAGCTTCCTTGGTCTATGAGGAAGAATACCCTATAACATGCATAAGAAATGAATGGTGGTCTACACCATGAACTAAGAAAGCAAATAAACTAAGTAATATAAAATGATATTCAAGAAACATCAATAGTGTTACTAGCTCGGATGAGAAGAAGGAAGCTACAACTCCTCAAGGGATGGAATCTGGTGCAAACAGCTTCAAACCCCCAAGGAAGAGCCCTCACAAAATGATCCAACTGCAAGAATAAATCTCCAAGAGCTAACAAAGATAGCTCCACAATTTAAGAGAGCACAAGAATCCTCAATAGCTACTGTAGAGATAAGCACAATAGAGAGTTCACAAGGTATTTACCAAAAACTTGCAGAAGAGAGCTCAAGCTTGTTTAAAAAATTAGAGATGATAGATTGAGAGGGAAAAATGAGAGTCAACATGAAAGAGGAGAGAACCGTTTGAGGATTGAAAGGCGTTCCAAGAATCTCTTACGCCATAGGAGATACTTCAACATGTCCCAAAATAGTTCACTAACTGTCTCAAGCTCATGGGATGCCAGCATGATGTGTATATGTCTGCACCAAGCACTAGCATCTGAGTGAATCTACCTTAGAATCCTGCGAATCATCGCTAGGTTAAGAGAATCAAAAAACACTAAAATGTAAAATTTTATGAAGTTTGGAAAAAGAGACTTAAAATAAGCCCAAAATGCATGAGAGAGAAGCAAGCACCAAAGTGGTCACCAAACATAGTGTGAAATTACAAGGGTATGCAATTTTTGTCACTACAGGAAGTCTGAAATAGACTCTCCATCCTTCATTTGAAGGGTCTTAAAATATCTTCAGAGCAAATGTAGTTTAGCCAACCTCACCTTGCCAATCCCTTTGTAGCTATTTTGGAGAATATCCCATGCCTCCTTTGTATATAGTTAGTTTCTGTTATTCAGGGGAAAATTGTTTCAGTCAAGGCTACCTAAATCAAATTGAGGGCTTTTGCATCTTTCATTCTTGTTTCTTTTAGCTGATTCTTTTGGGCATTTGTTAATGTTGTATAAGTACTTTGGTCAATCACATCAATGAAACTATTGACGACCAGCTCCTATAGATCATTTGCAACTAATATTATTTTCATCTTCTTAGCCCGAACATCGTAGTTTTTCCCATCAAAAGTCGCTGGCTTCTTCCAACCCTTGCTGTCTGCACCTGCCATTATTCTAAAACAGGAGAAGATTGTTAGTACCCAGAAAAAAATCTAAGGCTTTTCCTCAATACCCACAAAAATATGGCTCTGTTTCTAAATGCCCAGAAAACTAGGGTTCTGGGCGCACTTGTTGGCAGCAAGACGGCCCAGAAAACTGCAATGTTGGACAAAGAAGGAGAAAGATGAGATAGAGAAAGAAAATAAAACAAACAATAGAAATTTATATTAAAATTTACATTATGAAATTTACATCCAAAAAATTACAAAAATCAGAGCTACTACTTTGTTTGATCTTTCAAACAAAATCTTCTCTACTATTTCCAAATCTGTTTACTGCTCTTGCTGCTGGAGCCGACCTTTGTCTCCTTTCTGGAGTTGTCTACTGACTCCAAAACTACCTGCACATTCACAGTTGCTGCTGCAACCTCCATACTTTGCTTCTTCTCTTTGGAGCATACTACTTTCTAACTGTCATATTCTTTCCCTTCCCAAAAAATTGGCGCTCAAAACCTCTTTCAAATTTACCTAAAAACATTTACTTTGAAAAGCTCTTTGATAACTTAGCCCATAAAACATGGCATGTATGAAAACATTTTGTTGGTGTACATGGACTTTTACCTATAAATATGAATTAAATGGTGAGAATCTATTTGATTATTTTTCTTCCTACAAAGGCGACAAACGTTTTGATCATTGTCTCCCATAACCAGTGTGGATACCACGATAACTTGCACCGGTAAATCAATAATTTTATTGACATATTAACAGAGGAAATTATATTATATGCTGTGCATGGAAAATCAGAGGATTACATTGTCATATGAGAGAGAATCGTGGTCCATGGAAAATCAACGTATTGTAATGGCATGCTACATAGAGCCATCGTGAATGGAGAATCAAGGAATTACAATGGCCGCATGGCGTAGATGAGTATAGAATGACGCCACATATTCAGAGGTACTAATCAAGATATTTGTGGAGTGTAAATTTTATTTTATGTTGACAATTATATCTCGTTAAATCCTGCAGACCCCACAAAGATTGCATTTGTTTGTTGAAGTTGCGTGATTAGAATAGTGTTAAATTAAAACTGCATCCATCACACATCAGAAATCAGGCAGCATGTATAACAACAGAAACGTGAGGCTGTAGGGACTCGGGAGGATAAGAGTTTGTATGGATTAATCACATGTATCGGTAACTGTATACAAAGATAAAGCATGAGAAAATTGCCTATCTCTGTCTATTAAAAATTAATCAGAAAAGCTTGCCGGCAAATTTGAGAGCCTCCATAATTGCGTGTTTCTCTCTTTCAATGTATGAATTTGATGAAAACAATCAATCCTCAGGTGTATATGGATGGAGAGTAGAATATAGGAAAGAGCAATTCCAATTCTTGTTACTCTTTTTACAAGCAAGTAGAGAATGAAGGTGAAGAATGGAAGGGTTGGGCATTTTATAGGGATTCTAGTCTCCACTCGGACCTATTCTATTCTCCACTCTACCGTTGACATTTGAGACACTTGAATGGAACGAGCCTGATTAAGAACCGGAATTTCAACTTGGTCTAACTCTGAGTTATAAGATTTAAGCAGCCAATTTGACCCCGCTTATTGGTGGGGTATTAATTTTTAGGGCTACGTCTATTCATACATTCTGTATGTACATTTGACCTTATTTTTTAATTAATAGAAATTTAGAATTATGTTATATTTTAAATTTTAATTAATTAATAAATACAATTAAATGTGAATATAGAATGTTGGATAGACAATACAAAATTATAGTTGTGTTCTTACGAAGTATTTCTATCTACAGTTTTTAACTTTTATTCTCGTTTCAATTATGGTTGTCTGAAAATTCTATGCAACAAATAAACTTTTTAACTTACTAAATAGAACTATTATTAAACAACTATGGTTGGCTTCTGATTAACATCTATCCATGTTCTACTAAATAAAAAGGCAGTTTAAACTCTAAACCCACAATATATGAAAGATTGACCACCCATGAATAAAACTATACCTTTTTTCAGAAGAAAGGAGAGTTGTTGCTAACATTTTGTGGGTTATGTTTGTTCTTTTGCTTTTCAACACACCAAAGAAATTCTAAACAATCTAAAATCTATTGATTGTTTCTCATTATGCTCATATTTGTTTGATGGAAATATTGATGCAAGAGCATCCAGAGTTGTAGAGCAATCTTGCATCACCAAAAAATGATTTTCTTTTCTATTTCTTTCAATTTTGGTTTTTGTAGATACCCATTTGCTTGAATAATAATTTGGAACCTTCAAGGTTTCCAAAAAGGCTACAAATACCAGGACTTACTATTTTTAGTAACCTATATCGAAGAAGCAGTTGGGTCCGAAATGTTCCCCAAAGCTTCAAAATAGTCAAATAAACATTCTTGATAAATTTTAGCCCAAAATAATGTCTAGATTTCAAGATATTAAAGTTCCCATTTTTGAGGTTCCCAAAAAAGTTCTAGAATCAAATTTGAAGCACTTAGACATCCCTAAATGGCCTGAAAGTTGTTGTACCAATTTAATCTAGTTATAGTTTGATAGATCTCTTCACGAGGTTTCCAATGCATCAAATGGTTCGTCAATCGGACACCTGGTTCAAAAGTTATGGCTCCCAGGAGTTGCACAACCTAGTTTCTCAATTTTAAAATTTGAAAATGCTTTCTTGGGTGGGAAAAAGAATAGTTGGGTTCATTTTGGCGCCCAAATGGGAGTTACACATTTCAAAGCAAGATGACATTGGGATGAATTACACTAAGTGGTGCCAATGTGTATTTATAACCTATTTTTAATAGTTCCACAGCAGGAGGATATTGAGAGTTATTGGCAAGTCCTATTGATGCAAATAAAAAGGTTAGGTAGATATCAGAAGATAGCTCTAGAAGGCTTTATAAGTCAGATATTTCTATTGTAAGATAGTTCATATTGCTGTAATAAGAGGGCATATGTCCCTGGCGATTGTATTTTAGATTTGTAGTCTTTTATGGGCATGTTTAATGAATAAATTATGAAATAGTTTGCAATTTTCTTAACTAATCTTTCTTGAGATTTTTTTCTTGTCTATTTGAAATCTATAAATTGTTGTTGTATGTGTTTTGGTTGGAGTCTGCCCTCATCAAATCCTAATTTTCATCTACAAATCAAGTTGGCCTAGTTAGGTAAAGATCTTTAACATAAGGGATCAAGTTGGTTGATGTTGATCAATTAGTAACTATGACTAACCCAATTCAAGGTCAAAGTCCTTGTATTGTCACTACAAATTCTTGTGGCATCTAACCCATAGTTTCGCATGCTAATGATCTTCACACTTGCAATGTCATAAACATTTTAGGTGTTCACATCCCAATCACCATCCAACAAACATGTTTAAATTATGCATCATAAAAAAACCATAATTGTCACAATTTTAATATGGATTAGCTACTATTATGCAACCAATCATACATTAAGGTTACAACCAATTGAATCCCTTTTAGAACAAAAACAATGGCGACTTGAAAATAAACAATTCAACTATAATGAGCCACCCAATTTAATAATAACAATTTATGAAAATCAAGAAATTAAATATCATATAAGTGCCACAATTTAAGAAATCTATTTTTTCTTTCTTAGAAACATAAATAGTCTCCTTATCTCAATTAAGATGCCATCATTTATCAATAGATACAATTTCATGATACAATTTTGCAATGAAAGAATAATACAATATAATTTCGGATTAGGAAAGTTGTCCTAATCCATTTATTTACATCAATATACACGGTCAACTTTCTATTACAAATCTCATTGGCCATTAGTCATAGTCATCTCATCTAAGTGCAAGAAACATGGTTGATTAGTTGTAGGAGGAAGGGCATCATTCGAGGGCTTTACCTCAAACTATAGACCTTGCATTCCTTAACACATCTTCTTACTAGAAGAGGCCCGACCCTTCGATGAGGATGATCTAGATGCAAATTTCTGCAACACAACCAAATCTAAGAACTAAGTGCAAATGTGAATACCCATCACATGCAGTCAATCATGCAATCCCTAGATACCCTCTAGCCACCATGAATTTTGTCTTTAACATGAGTCTACATATATAGTGAACTAATGATGGTAACAACAATTACATCACTTTGGTCAAAGTTTTCAATATTCTGTTGTGAAAATGTGTGTCATCCATTCACATACAACTATCTCTTGCTTGACTCTCTGAGGACTAATGATTGATAAAATGTAAGTATAGGTTGAGATGTATAATATTTTTTGAACATCAATCTCTTGGTATACCTTACCCTAAGATAGTCCTACTAGTCTTTTACTATAAAAGATGGTCTTATATTAGTATATGCAAGTAGAGTTCCAATGTTTTATTATACTCTTACTTTGAGACGACCTCAAAATCTAGGATTTGTTAAGTTGATCAATGACATCATGCTTACTATTTTCCAATCTCCTGGTTTATCCTACCCTTGAGATGGTTCTTCTCTCTCCCTTCTTCTTGCTTCAATGGTATCACCTATATAATTACACAAAATAAATTCATTGAAAATAGGCCATAGAAACTTTTAGATAAATACAATATGTAGGTGTAAGGCCATGGTCCACCAACCATAGTTGCATCTAGGATAGAGGAACTCCATCAACTATTGAAGACTATAGCTACTTGCACCCCGTACAAGCATTGATCTCCCTAGAATGTAACAGAAAGGACACACTAAAAATAATTAGAATATTCTTCCCTTCTTCACTGCTCTTTCTTCTATATGATCTCTAACGTGTTTCCCATAAGGTTGCTCATTAATAATTAGTTTTCCTAGCAAAGCCCCACTCCTCAATATGTTAACTAACTCTTCTCCCGTTTAATAACTTTTTCCATTCTTTTAACCTCCACTACAATTGGAATATTAGTTGGCATAAATTCCCTTAACTCCACTCTTCTTCCCATGAAGGAGTTATGAATACATCGATAATAATAATAGATTAGTCATAAAATTAAATATTAGTTATAATAATAATTGTATCTATAAGAACGTGTTAATATAGGTATAAATATTTTTTAAATCTTAACATAATAGGAAATCAATACAATTTTAAATTATAAAAATGATAGTAGTTTCTTTTGAATAAATAGATAATAATATAATAAACCATTGTGAACAACATTAACCATTTGTCATAAATTTTGTGGTTATACATAGATAGCAAAGCATACACAAACTAGCTTGACAACAACCGACTTGATGACAATTCAAATGTACTCCTTCATGTAGCCTCATTTAGTCATCCACAAACTTGTGTGTGTGTGTTTCTTCGATAACTTGGTTTGACTGTTGAATTGTCACCATCTACCATCCTCTCTCAGATGATACTCTCCCTCGACACATAAAAGGGAGTAAAATATTATCTGCATCCATCTCACATCAATGCAAATGGTAGTTAGTCTATTATCAAGATCATAATCTCAAATCAAATAAGATATCAATTGCACATCCAAACCATCATATCAAAATTATTCTGCTAAGGCAAATGAAATGCCAATTGTCATAATATAGAGGGACACATAATGCAATATTTAAAATATTAAGTTGGTTCATCCTGAATAATTATTTAATAATTCAAATAATGTCTAAAATAAGTGATTAAAAATGGGATGTGACACTAAAGATATGTCAAAGTTATAAAGATGGTTTTATGCATATGGAGAAGAACAAGGATCATGAAACTATCCAAAACATGACAAAGAAATAATCATTTTCATATTTATGAAGTCGAATGGTTGTAGGGTAGACTACTAAGGACCAGCCTCAGGATCCATTGGAAAAGAAAGTTAAACCTCTATTTTCTCATGATTACAACAATAATCATAGGCATAAGAACTAAATATTCATTTAAATATATATAAGTTGGGCTGTATAGAAAAGTAAATGCATATCCATATGTAATTTGAAGTTTATGCAAGCAAACATATTTTAAAAATATATAGTTAAAACAAATTGATTCCATATATTGTATTGAAAGGAATGATTCAAATACACTTCGAGACTTTTTACAATCCTCTACATGGGTAACCAGTCAACACAATAATCAGACTAGCAAGTATAGTCTTAGGGAAAATATAAGCATGTTTATCGCCTAAAAGCAACCAAAAATCTATTGAGACATTTACTTAACAAAAGAACTCATGTGTTCAGTATATTCTCTTAGCTTAGAGCATATGCAGAAATAAGAAAATAGAGTTAAATAACAAAGATTGATGCCTTAGAAAATTTTAGATTAGAGGGCACAGAAAACTACAACATAGCATACCCTGTAACAACCCAGAAAATTTTAGATTAGAGGGCATAGAAAACTACAACATAGCATACCCTGTAACAACCCAACTCAATTTCACCCTTACTTTGAACATGTATTTATAACCTTACACTTGTACCCTCCAACATAAAGATGTTGACTATTTTTATCCTTGTAATCAGGTCTGCATTTAAAACCATGTTACTCTATCTATCTTAACACTTTGCTTTAAAGACATTTACATAAGAGATAAAATTAAATTAGAAGTATAGTATGGAATAAAATCTTATAAATTAACAAAAGAAAATATTTCCCAAGTCTCAACAGATACCACTTTGTCTTTGTGCATTAAATATGCATACTTTATCCTCAAATTGAAACCTCCAACAGCACAGGGTAACATTTGTGCCAGTAAATATGTGCAAAATAATAAACAAATGCATAAGACTGTCCAAGGAGGGTAGAAATAAGATCATTCCAACTGCTAAAAATCAAATTAAAAACTACTCATACTTGTAGTGGTTAATAACTCGTGTATAAACCCCATTGAAATAGAAAAGTCTAAACAACGAAAAGGTAAACACTTGCAGCCATACCATTGTATTACAAGAATAAAATACGACAATGATTACCTATAGATACCCACCTTTGACCCCTTGATAAAGACATTGATAAAAAAATAGAATAATATTTATAAATATCGTGGCTGCCTCTCACTCTGCCACGATTTTCATGCATTGTAAATTTCTCATGCCTCCCTTAGATAA
This sequence comes from Cunninghamia lanceolata, assembly GCA_027924645.1. Lineage (NCBI taxonomy): Eukaryota > Viridiplantae > Streptophyta > Pinopsida > Cupressales > Cupressaceae > Cunninghamia > Cunninghamia lanceolata. Next base: position 201,914 of record BSBN01001936.1, on the reverse strand, counting down.
AACAAACCAACCTTTTATAACCTTCTACCACCTCCCACGCTTTCCCCTTCATTTTGAACAATTTAGCACACAACGATGTCACGCCACATCTCATGGAATAAAAAAAACTTTAAGAAATATAAGGAATAAACCAAGCCTACATGCGGACTTCTCTTTCTTCTTACAGTGACCCCTCCACAAAAGACAAAATCTTTTATTCTTAGGCCCCCTTCTTCTTACGTGGGCTTTTATTTAAGAAATGGACTTAGTTATAAGTGGACCCTACCTTTTAAGGTAATAAAATATTAAATTTTTCCATGCGGCCCCTACCTTTGGGTGGGATCCCAACTTATACCATATTTTTATTTTTTTTAAATAGTAAAATAAAAATTTTCAAAACTTAGTCTGTCTTTTATATTCTATGAATCATGTTTTGTAAAAGTGGGGCCCACCAGCTCATGTCACAAAAGTGTCAAATTTTAATTGTCAAATACTTAGAAGCTATGATGAAATAGTTTGAAGCAATCTAAACTCAGAGGCTTTTCTGAAGTAGTAATCCTAGAGCTAATTTTGTGTAACAAATTTAGAGCTAAGATATTCTATAGCCAATTCTATATAGGAACTTCATAACTAGAAATCTAGGGCAAACTTTGAAATTGTAACTTTAGAGCTAAAAATTTGAAGCAAACTTTGGAATGCTAATTATAGAGCTAGAAATCTAGATCTAACATTGGTGAGCTATTCTAGAGCTAGAACTCGAGAGCTAGTGTTGTAAGGCATCTTTGGAGCTAGTTCTATAAGGTGTCTTTTGAGTTAGTTCTATGAGGCATCTTAAGAGGCAATGTTGTGAGGCATCTTAAGAGGTAATGTTGTGAGGCATCTCCAGAGCTAGTGTTGTGAGGCATCTCTAGAGCTAGTTATGAAGACTATCTTTGAAGCTAGTGTTGTAGAGATCTTTCATGAAAAGTTGTGCACCTTAGTACTTGACATTTGTAATATCATATGGTTGCTCCATATTCTTAACATGTGAATACATTCTGAAAATAAACCAGAAGACACAAATCCTACATCTTTTGGGAGAAGGCCAACATGTGGATTGAAATTTGGGACAACAAAATTTGAAGTATGGATTGAAAATATGTTTACAAGTAAGAGGATGGGTAGAGCCATGGAGTCAAACTTTCATAGAAACCAAATGAAGGGAGGATTCTAATATAGATATTTTCAAAGATTCCAACCCAAGGTTAGACATAATAACCAATGACACAAGGAGACATGGAATCAGTTCATTGTCAAAGTCAAAGATCGAAGAAATATATGGAAAGAAGAAACTCCTTTAATGCCACAAGAACAACTATTCAAACTGAAGACATCTTTTTACCAAACCTGGGGGCATGCAAACAACCTTAGAGGAAACAAACAATGGTCAAGTGGACCAAGAGGAAGTAACAGAGCCTTTAGGGGAAATTTCATGAATAAGGAGAGGAAAATACCGATAGAAAGACGTATTCCCAAGAACCCAAGGCAAAATCAAAATTGGCATTACAAACCGAAGAAGCAGTTTAAGGAGGTTACCCGTAAGAAGGAATTCACTCACAAAAAAGGCACTTATCGATGAGGTTCTATCATGTCATTTCTCATTATTTAAATTTTAGGAATGGATATTTCAAAATTGGCCCCCATGGAAGAACTAGTGGAATTAGGAGAAGGCTTCTATGCAATCACTTTCTTGAGCCAAAAGGAGAGGGATACGGTGTTGCAAAAAAAAAAATGGTTGTTTCAAGGAACACATCTCTACTGTTAGCCTTGGAAACCAAGTTTCAATCTTGTAAAGAAGGAATACCCATTTTCTCTTTTTGGGTTAAGCTTTGAAACCTTCCCATTGAATATAGAGACATCGACATAGTGAAGACGAGAGGAAATTATTTGGGGATATGTCAAAAAGTAGAGTTTCCACAAAGTCATTGTTGGCTTGGTATGATTAGGATGTGTATATTAATGGAAACAAAACAAAAACTACTAGATATAGTAGAGCTGGAGTCCCCAAAAGGCACATGGGAACAAAAAGTAATGTATGAAGGGATAGAGAACACGACAGACCCTACTCACACAGAAATGGACAAGGAGGCTAAGAGTATAGATTCCTAAAAAGTGACGAACAAAGAAACACCAATGTTAAGGAGATTGAGACATTTGAAGAAGAAGGAATAGAGAGAACAATCCCATATAAGAGATTACAAGAGGAAAAGAATATAGGTGAAGAAGGGGAGGATGATGATCTACAACAAATAATCACACAAAAGTTGGAAAGGCCCATAGATCTCCAAGTAGTATTCTCCATACTGACATAGAAAATGACAAAGAAGGGTAGATGCACCATAAATTTTAGGAGATGCCGATAAATTTTGGGGAACAGGAAGAGCAGAGAGAGAAACGAGTCTCCTCCAAGGAAGGGAGGGATGAATCCTCAGAAGCCATCATCCTCAGAAATGGCTTCTTCCAATTTGAATGCAATCCTAGAAGAAGTAATAGCCAAAGTGTGTAATGAGATATGTGATGACATAGTAGGAAAAGTTCTTTAAGAGAACAAAGAAGAAGAGGAGCAACCAACACTAGGAATTTCTCAATCAGTTTTGGAAATGAAGATTGACAAGAGCACACCAACATCCTCCAGAAGGAGCTCATGCTTAAAAAACAGTAAGACACAAAAGGAGATTGCAGTGAGAATTTACACCACCATTGATAAGGCCTTAAGGAAGAGGAGAGTGGAAAACTCTCCTCAGAGGAAATGAGAGTCCTAACCTAGAATGTTAGGGGCATTAATGCCCCTAACAAAAGATGCCTCATCAAGAGTTAGATTGATGAGGTAAAAGTGGATATAATAAAAGCTATTTTGAGAATAGGGGAAAAAATCACCAAACACTGGAATAAATGGGAAGCAATGACATCTCCAACATGTGGAGCCTCAGGGGACTAGAAATACTATGGCATAAGAACCTTCCACCTATAGAGATCATATCCACAAGAGAACACTGGATGATGAGTAAGTTCCCCAAACTTCTTTTTTCTAAAGACATTTGGATTTTTTGTGTGTATGGTCCAATGAGTACAATGCAAAAAATTCAACCTATGGAAACATTTTGGTAAACTTCTAAGGATGATAAAAATGAGGTAGTAATGTTTGGAGGGGACTTTAATGTTGTGGTAGCTGAAGATGAAAAAACTAGAGGAATTTCTGATCCTTCCAAAGCACAGACTAATTTTAAGGAATTCATTGAGATAAATAACCTAATAGATTGTGTCCCAAGAAATGGAAAGTATACATGGACCAATAAAATAAAATAATTTTTAAAAATAGCAGAAAGACTAGATAGATTCCTAGTTAGTAGTCAATGTTTTTAAGATAGTTGGGAATGCATGGCAACCATTCTCCCATGGAGCAGATCTGATCACTATCTAGTAAGCATCAAGATAGGAACATAAATTAATCCAACTCAAAAATACTTCAAATTCTGGGACATGTGGTTCAGAGATGCGAACTTCCTCCCTCCAATGCAAAATGGTGGCACTCGACCCCCTTCATATAGGGCTCAAGGATGTTTGAACTGGCACATAAATTGAATCATGTGAGGACAAAAATTATTGAGTGGACCCATTTACAATTTAAGAATATCTTCAAGGAGAAAAATAGATTACAAGAGGAACTATGCAGTATATCATCAATGATTATTCAATTGGGTATGAATGAAGAAAGGTACAATCAAGAGAAACATCTAAAGAAAGAAGTAGAGGATATCTTATCTAGAGAGGAGGTTTTCTAGCACCAAAAATCTAGAGAAGCTTGGTTGAAGGAGGGAGATAGAAATACAACCTTCTTCTATTTGTCTACTAAAATCAAATGAGCCTCAAATGCAATTCACAACATCAAGAAAAGTGATGGAGAGATGACTAATGACATCAATGAAATACATCAAGATCTAGTAAGATTTTTTTAAAATCTACTCAAGTAGGATGGACCTTTATTTATCTTCATATGATGTGGCTCACAATATTCCCAATCTTGTAACAAAGGAGCACAATAAGATGTTGATGAAGGAATTTACGATGGAGGAAGTTCAAAACACAATATTTGCACTCCCAGGGCACAAAGCATCAGGACCGGATGGATATATAGAAATTTTGTTTTAAAAATGTTGGGATATCATAGGTAGAGATGCATATATGGCAGTTGAAGAATCCAGGAAATTCAAAAACATCTTCAAAGAAATGAAAAAGGCAAGCATAATGCTAATTCCCAAAGTAAAAATGCCATCCTCTTTCAAAGAATTCAAACCAATTTTATTATGCAAGTTTATATACAAGATCATCACCAAGGCAATGGTTGTAAGGTTAGCTTCAATCCTTCGTTAATTGATTTAAGAAGAGTAAGGGGGGTTTGTGTCAAGAAAAGAGACAGCGAAGGGGGCTATAATGACACATGAACTTCTACATTCAATAGGGGAGAATAAGATTCCAGCAATGGTAGTCAAACTAGATATGGCTAAAGCATATGACAAAGTAAATTGGAGATTCTTAATTAGTATACTCACAAAATTTGGTTTCTCTAGCCAATGGAGAAAGTGCATAATAACAAGCATCTCAAGAACAAAGTTCACAGTATTGATAAATGGAAAGGAAACATGATCCTTCAAATCCTCTAGGGGCCTACGGCAAGGGGACCCACTCTCTCCATATCTATTCATATTGACGGTAGAGGCATTATCATGGACAATCAAGGGAACAAACCAAAGGAACATTTGGAGGGAAATACGAGTGAAAGACATAGATGACTCCTTCACCCACATATTATTTGTAGATGATAAAATTATTTTTGGTTAAGATACAGGTTCAGAAGAAAAAGTAGTTAAATCCACAATTGGTAGATACTGCAAGGCATCAGGTCAAGTAATCAATTTAGCAAAATCCAAGGTATTTCTCTTCCATTTAACTCTTGAGAAGCAGAAATGGATTTCCAATATACTAAATTATAAAATGGAGTCCTTACCAAATGAATATTTAGGAATTCCAATGTTCAACGGAAGATGTAAGAAGGAATTATGGAAGGACATCCTGCTTAGTATACAAAAAATAAGGTCTTAGAAAGTTAGATGACTGACATTGGCAGGAAGACTAATGATGGAAAAAGTAGCATTGGCAACCATTCCAATATATTTTCTTTAAATTTTGAAGATTCCAAAGGCATTCTATCGAAAATGGAAAAAATATTTAGACTTGATTTCTTTGGCAATAAAATGCAGATCAATAAAAAATCTACCTCATCACATGGGAGAAAATATGCAAACCAAAGCATACAGGTGGAGTAGGTCTACTTTTTTTAACTTTAGAACCAAACCTTGGGTGGTAAATTAGTTTGGAACATGTGCAAGAAACCTCAAGCCACATGGGCCAAATCGATGCAAACAAAATATTTAGATATCATGGATAGGGAGAGGATCCTTAGGGTAGAAAATCCCCCAAAAGGATCAAGCATATAGAATTTTCTTGTAAATAATAGGAAAGTAATTTTGCATCACCTCACTTGGGTAATTCACAATGGTGCTAAAGCAAAATTCTCGTAGGATTCATGGAATGGGTGGCCTAAACTATGTTTAAGGAAAGGCTTAAGAGAAGCACAAATATATTTAAAACAACACTGAGGTGAAACTATACAAATGTATTTCCAATCAAATCAAATGACTACAATGGGAAAGGCTCACTGGAGAGGCTTTAAAAATTGTAACTTCCCCTCGACTCAAAAGAAAATTCTAAATGACATATATTGGAGGCACAAACATAATTCTTATCTCATTAGGAAGATGAAATTGTATGTGCAATGGATAATTCAGGAGTCTATTTAGTAAAGCAAGATTACAAATGCCTCACACAATCCACAAAATCTGATTGGCCCCACAATCTCTATTGGAACAATTCCATTCTCCCTAAAGTGGGAGATTTTACATGGTTGGCCCTCCATAGGAAAATCTTAACGTGTGATAGACTAAACAAGCTTAACATATGCACTAATTTCAAGTGTGTATTGTGTGGAGAACAAGAAGAAAACATTTATCATCTTCTAATTCATTGCTCTTTCAGTATGGAATGCTAGAATTGGCTCTTTAATCACCTCAATTGGTCTTCTCGTCTATTGAGCACAATCCTATAACTATTTAAAAGATGGCCTACTTTATACTTGGATTCAACATTTTCTTGTCTGTGGGAGGTAAGTCCTTCAATAATTTTATGGCACATATGGAGGGCAAGAAACTTCCATATTTTTAGGAAAACCAAAGCAACAATGGGGAAGGTGATTGAGAATTTAGAAAATTTAATTTCAAAAGTAAAAATTTCAAAGGTGAGGAAGACTTCAAGCAAAGAAATGAAATTTACAAATTGGGATTATATAGTTTTGAAGAAATGGAAATTTTTGAACATTGCAGCTAGCAACAAGACATATCTAGGCAAATCCTTAAAGATTGATAGAAGTAAAGTGAAGTGGGCACCACCCCCCCCATTTTTTCAAATTAAACTTTGACGGAGCGTGTAGAGGTAATCCAGGTAAATTGAGCATAGGATGTGTGCTTCGTGACCACCGGGGTATGTTGATATGAGCCAAAACCTCTAAAATTTTGGAAGGGATGAATAACGAAGAAGAAACTTGGGGATTGTACAATTAGCAGTTAAAAATCATTGGACCAATTTGTGGATCAAGGGAGACTCCCTTAACATCATCAGTGAACTCAAGACTAGACACACATAGAATTGGAAAATCAATTACATATACAAGTTTTGTAGCTACTAGATAAAATAGAATCCTTCCAAATTACTCACTACTATAGAGAAGGGAATATGTTTACAGATACACTGGCCAACAAAGTAATAGACCAGTCATACAAAAAAAAATAATCCATGTCAAGACAACATACCTACATAAAGAAAGGTTCCGCAATCAATTACATTTGTGTTACCAAATGCAATAGTATTTTTATACCTTTGAGAAATGTGTATGAAACCACAAACTCTAAGTCCCAAAACAAACATAAAAAATTATACACAAATAATACTTTAAAAATGAAAACAATTATTTTTGGTTGAAATAGGATTGCTTGTTTACTTAGGATGTTCTTGCATCATCTATCCAAGTTAAAACATAGGATTTGGGGTGTAGAATCATCATTAGATTCTTAATTCTAGTCATTCACAACAAGAGAAAGAATATTCACATGTCAATTGAAACAAAATCAAATGAACTAAGCACCCTTAATTGCAACTCAAATATTTTTGTCTAATCCCTTATTAATTTAGGTACATTTATTTACTTTTCCCTTTGTCATTCGATTAGACTCCTAAATCAATCATATGTAGAATATGTTTATTTTCTTCAGAAATATAAATGGTCAAAGAAATGAAGCACCAATAAATTCCACTATTATGGTTGGTAAAAGGAAAGTAATGGCCAAAACTAGTAAATTGAATCACCAAGAACTAAAGTTAAAATAATTATTTCGCTCTTGAAATAGAAATTAGTATAAATGAGGCTCATTGCTCTTAATGAGGGGTGAATGAATTCAGAAGCAATTGACATCATCTATGTTTGGATAGAGTTTTGAATTTTTTAAATCAAAATTTTAATATATTTTCTACGTTTCTTGTTTTGTATCTGTTGAAACTTTTGAAGTGAAAATTTTCCATGGATTTTTTATTGTCTCTAAAGGGTTATAAAGCTAGGGAAACTAAAATTAATTAACAACCTAAGGTTTTCAACATATATCTAAAGTTTGAATTCCAAACTTGGGTCATGGCCTTACAGATGTTACCATAGCGATTTGGCCACTTCTTGATAGTTAATTCTAGATTTACATTGTACATATTTATCTACATACAAAACTCATTTTGACTTTCAATGGCATTTGGTGTCTCCAATTATATATTTAAAAGAAAAGTTAGAATATTTTATCAAATTTAACATACCATATTGTTGAAGATAATGATTCGTTAGCATCGTCTCATTGAAATATCATCGCTTAACCAACCATCCAACCAAGCTCAATAAATAAGCATGAAACATGGGATTGTGACTTTTGTGTACACAAAAATTGTTGGGATATGGAATTTACCTATAAATATGAGTCAAAAAGAAAATAAAACCATATTTCAGATAGTGTAACTTTTTATTGGCTACTCTCTCTCTCTCTCTCTCTCTCTCTCTCTCTCTCTCTCTCTCTCTCTCTCTCTCTCTCTCTCTCTCTCTCTCTCTCTCTCTCTCTCATTGTGGGTGAAGTGTTTTATTCATTGAAGGTCTTGGCCTTTTTCCATCATTGGATTCCTCTAATCTAATGGCCCATGGGAGGCTGAGTTATTTTGTAAATGAGTAATTGTATTGACGATATGAGGAATAAGCCTAGGTTTAGTGGAAATTGTCATGTTTGCAGAAATTGTGGTCATAAGGCTAGTGAATGTTGGAAAAGGAATAGATACGTAGAAGGAAAAATGGGAAACTCTTTAAATAAAAATGATTTTAAATAAAATACTCTTAGCACTACTATTGTTAAAGGATGTTGTGCCAAAAATGAGTGGAATATAGATTCAAGTCCTACACAACATATGTCTCATAGTCAAGAATTGTTTGAGGTGCCAAAAAAAATAGAAGTGAGGAAAATATATTTTTAGGTGACAATAGCATTCTGCATGTAAAAGGAACCTAAGATGTGTACTAAAATTAAAAAATGTGAAGCTTGCTTCAAAACTAGAAACAAATTTATTGTTTGTCTTTCAAATAGAAAATCAATAATATAAAACGAAATTCTATATTGATTGGGTACATGGATTAGAATTGTAGAGTGGTTGTAACCATTAAATTTGATAATGGTTTGTATAATTATGGAAACAATTTCAAATTATAAACAAATTTATGCGATTGAAAAAATGATTGATGTGAGTAGGTTATGGCATGAGAATTTGGGGCATCTCGATGTTGAAAGTCTCGAACTTATGCATAGGCTTGGTATGGCAAATGAGTTGCCAATGGTTTTATAAAAAAGATGGAATTTTTGAAGGATGTACTATGGAGGACTAGCATTGGGAGACATTTCCACAAGATAATTCATGGAGACCAAATACTCCTCATAATTTGGTTCATAGTGATGTGACCAGGTCCAATTTAAACTCCGTCTCTTTTAGGATTAGAGTATGTATTGACATAAGTTATTGATCATTATAGTAGGAAAACTTGTGCATATTTTCCAAAAAAGACGAAGTGTTTGAATAATTCAATGAATTAAAAACTTTTTCTAGAAATAGTGTGGAAAGTCAATTAGGATAATCAAGAAAGATAGAGGAATAGAGTATGTGAATAAGAAATTTCTAGGAATCTATAAAGAAGTGGAAATAAAAAGGAACCAATGCTTGCTTAAATACATCATATGTAGTAAAATGGTGTTGCAAATTATAAGAAAAATAAAATATTAATAGAAATGGCAAGTCGTATGCTACATTCCAAGAAAATAGATCTTGAGTTCTTAGGAGAACTAGTTAATAACTCCCAGAGCAAACAATGAAGTTGGCATAAAAAGTATGAAGTATTCAAGAAATATATCAACGAGGTCCTCAACATCACACTGATAACTATGTTCTAATGACTTCAAGGTCGTGTAGGTTGAAGATTCAAAATCATATGGGGGATCTAAAGGAAAACCAAAGTGGGAAGCAAGAATGCAAGAAGAACATTTAATTCCTTGATGGAAAATGATACTTGGGAGTTTGGGAGTTATGTATGCTTCTAGAAGGTGAAAATTTGGCTAGTCTCAAGTGGATTTATAAAACTAAATGTTTATTTGCATAATTCGCTACTCCTGCACAACCATGTTTATCTGCGTTACTCTTAAGACCTCTCGTTAGCTTGAGAGCCTTCATATATGTGTTTCTCTTTCTCTGTGTGAATTTGGCGAAAGAGCAATTGCAATTCCTGTTACAATTTTGATAAAGAAGCACTAGAGGATGAGGATGAGAATGACGATGAAGAATGGAAATGTGGGTGGGGCATTTTATAAGGATTCCAGTCTCCACTCGGACCTCTTCTCTACTGTTGACAATTGAGACGTTGGAGTTGAATGACCCTGGTTAGAGATAGATTTGGACTTCGTCAACTTGACCGTAGCGTAAAATTTTGTTTTGCTTCTCTCCACATTTGACCGTAGCGTAAAATTTTATTTGCCATTTCCAAAGCATGCCCGGTCCCAATTTGATCGCTCTCTAGCCGTATTTAGGCATTTTTGCCCTACAATTTAGGTTGGAGATTTTGCTCAAATTGTCAAAATTTATATAGGATTATATAATATTGTTTGTATATGAATTTTTCGATTGAAGATATCTCTTTTAATATTTGAAGGGCAATTTTGAAGGAATAACCCTCACAAAAGAATTGTTTTGACTAGTAAGGTCAACCGTCAAATTCAGGTCCAGGCCAACTCACTCTCACCTACAATTTATAACTGTTTTCCTCTTCTGCATCTCTCTATTTCGTTATATTCTTTATTGTAAAATCTATTTTCCATAACTATAGGTTAATTATTGGTAAAAGCATCTCAAGATGCTATTTGTAAGTGTAGATGTTTTTTTGTTTTTTGGCCACACACTGTATATTCTATTTTTTAGAGTCACTATATACATTGCTTAGTAGACAGAATTATAAATATTTGTACCTATCAATCATTTGATAGCACTACCATGTGTTTTTTACAGTGTCTTTAAGGCTTTCACACATATGATAATTTAAGAGATTTTCGATGAGTTTATATGAAGGAAGCAACTTCCAAGCTACTTTAATTTACTAACATTGATGATTATTTCCAAAGATATACACAAGTGTCGCGCAATAAATATTACCATGTATGAACTTGCATATAATTATTTTGACAAGTGAATACAAGGGTAGCATTTTTACATCGATCGTATGTGCATCAGTAAAACAGGGACAACATTGGTGAAGGGTGCATATAATGAACACCCATAGAACTATGATCCATGGCGATTACCTAGACAACACTATCCCCTGGCAATTAGTGCCATGCTCTGCAATTATCTTGTGCTCGACCTAGGTCAGGGATTGAGATAAAACCCTCTCCAACAATAGTAGAGGGGATAACGAGATATGCAAACAAGAAAGATAGATATGTTGCAAAGATCGAGAGCCATTAGGAGAGCCATTGTCGAGCATACATCTCAAAAGTCAAAATAGTTATTGTTTCAACATAAATTCCCTCATTCATTTTAGTCCTCTACATTTTTATTCTCACATTTATTGCCAAGCCCGATACTCTCGATGTACTAACAACTATTGTTTTGTTGTATGTTCCCATATAATAAGAAAAATATTGTTGTCATATGTTACATATATTAAGATGTTAAATTTATTTAAGAATTTACATTCTACAGATTAAACAACAATGACATGGTTTTCACTACTTACAATTTTTAGAATTTTAGTTTATCCATTAAAAAGAATAATAAAATATACCAATCTTTTCAAAATGAAAGGCAAACTAAAATGAATAAATAGTATAAGAAAACTCTATATATTTTATGAAAATTATGCTCTTTGCTATAATATAAAGAGTTGATCCCCTCCGTCCTTTCGCCATCCCTAAAATTTTGAATTTTTTTTATTGTACGCAGAAACCTGTACTCACATCCCCTCATCTCCAAAACTCAATAAAACACTGTGTTGATGCATAAATCTGTGGGTCTAATCTAGTAGCAACATGGGAAACTCTGAGACGTGGGATTGCTCCTCAGAGTGACCTCCAGATTTTAGGGAAGCTGACTCTTTTGTTCTTTCAGTGGGGTTTTGAGAAAAAGTTAGAAAGAAAACTAGATTGTAGAAAACAAATGCCTAATCTATAGCGATCTGCCGGATTTGAAACAATTAGTTGCACAGTGCTAACTTTGCAGGATTTGATTGGAATTAAAGAGCATCAATACATGATTAAGACACAGTTTAAGAAACATATTAAATAGAGGCAAAATAAACAGAGAAATCAGAAACAAGAAACAAAGACTAACTCCAATATGCAAAGAACATTATCTCTTTATTTGAATGATAACAAGTTACAGAGGCAAAGGTTGCTGCACATAATAAACTATTACAATCCTCCTACAAGAAAAACTATTAAGGTAAAAGAAAATCTGTCTGTTGCTCCAAAATCCGATCTAAAAAAATGTATCTAACTATGTATGTGTATCGCCCTCTCTATATCTTAGCTATGTCTCAAATCTGCCTATTTATAACCTAAAAGACTCAACAAAATCTCAACGGCCTCTGGCAATCTTTGTAACTAAAATTCTGCAAAATCTGGCACCAAAACCGACACAAATCTGACTGCAACTATATTAATAACTGAACTGTTGTTTCTATTTTGCCCATGGCTGAAAAATATCTCTGTGGCATGAAGAAAATCACTTGCCGCCACTTCTTGCTTCCTGTAGCTCACCATTAAAATGAAATATTGCTGCAACTTATTTTAGGGTTTCACCTTCTTTTCACTTTTGTTGTTTCTCGCAGAAGTCAAAATTTATATTGTAATAAAGTCTCACTTTCATATTTTGCTGTGTCTTTTGAAAAAAGTGACTTATCAAAAATAAAGCATTTAAGCTTTACATAGGAAAGAGGACCCCACGAAATTTAATAAGAAACTTTATTAATACAACTCTTAAAAGATTTCCCGTGAGAAATGATGCAATTTAAAAATGAAACAAAACACTTTATTATTCTCCTGTGCTCGGGCTGCTCCACGTGGCTCCTTCCGCACCAAACATGAGCTGCTCTCTTTTCCTTCTGCATCCTGCACGTGGAAGACTCCACATGATTCTTATTTCTTTTCATTCTCTTCAATGCTATAGCCACATGGTTCATTCTAGTCTCTCTTTTGTTTCTTTTAAGAATGCTCACGTGTCTCCACGTGCCTTGCTCCGCATCAATTTAAGTTTCTCTCATGAAAAGAAATAATGTGGCTGCACATAATTTTAGGGCTGCACTTTTGTATCTCCCGTAGCTTATTTTAAAATGAGACTCATACCTTTAATAAGTTTCAACTTATTAAAGGAGGGACCCACATGTCTAATAAGAAACTTTTAATAATAAAAGACTCCTTATGACTTCTCATGAAACACTTGAAAAATGAAACAAGACATTTACTTACTGCCTTCGGGTTTATCCACATGGCAGGCTCCACTTCTTCATTTTGCTCCTTTTTACTGCAGCCTCCATGTCGTGCTCTCCACATCATTTTTAAGCTTCTCCCTATTGCCTTTAGCAACTAACATGTGTCACTCTCTAATAATTTTTGAAACAAATGAAACTCCATTACATTTATTTAAATGATTCTTAGCTTTAAAGGAGGGCCCACCAGTTATTTAATGATTTTTCCTTCCATCTTAAGACTTTCATGAATCCTTAGCATTTATGAACTTTATAAAAATAAAACCAACTCTTATCTCTTCTCCGCAGCTGCCACTTGGTGGGTTCCGCTGCTTGGGCATTTTCATTTGATCTGATGGCCACTGATCATTTATCTCATTTGGAAAACCCTATCTCTGTGAAGTGATTTTGCCTTCCTTATTACAAAAAATTTCACTGTGGTGTGAAAATATTCTCACTAGTTTTGGTGACTGGCTGGGAAAGTGAGCCTGCTCACTCTGAACCCAAAATTTTTAGTTTTGCATATCAGTGCCTTAATCATTGGGCAATAGAGTCATGAATATTCTGAAACCAAAACATTCATAAAACTAACCAACATCTGTGGCACTAGCCAATACAAGCTACCCAGAAACATTACTGAGGCTGAGACTGAAGCACTATTGGCTGAAAACACACTCTACAACTAATAGAGCACTGAAACAAATTGGTGACAACTGGCTATACTGATATTCTACAACTGAGATTAGCTTAAACATATTTCCGAAATTTACACAGAATTGACTTCCCTCCTTTCTTCTTTGCAGCTGAGAATTATTGAAAATAAAACTAAGTAAAACTGAAACTAATGCTACTGCTATAGCTTATTCTGGACATTGAAGCCAAATTATTGACAACTGAACCATACAAGAACATGTCCATTCACCAGAACAGCAAAATAGCTACCATGTCTAATTATGTTTCTCTTATGAATCCTCATCATGCTGAAAATGAACCAGATAAACTGTATGAAGAAATATAACAATATTTTGTACCTTTTCACTTCTCTACACTTAGGAGATTCTTTCTGTGCTTGAAAACACAAGTCATACTGATCAACATGTTGTTCTCGCATTGGTGGAGGGTGGGGAGGGAAAATAAAACACTGAAACTCTTTCCTCTATTTGCATTTGAAAACTTCTACTGCCAGAAACTCATTAGTGACCTCTTTTGTTGACTCTTCATCTAAATGATGATCCATGATAGCATCAAGATCTAGCTGACAAGCGAGAGAGCTGCCAAGAACAGTCCTGAATCTGATTCGGATCCCTTCATACAAGAGGAAATGTGTAGAATCTAACTCTATTTGTGACATCATATGTGGCTCTGCACTGTGGCAAATGTCTCTCTTAATCCCATCATCTTGTAGAGGTGAAACTTCATCAAGAAGAAGACAATAACCATTTGCAAAAATAGTAAACAAATTAGCTCTTGAATCTTCCTCTGTTTCAACATTTTCTCCATGATCTACTACAAGCCTTACAAATGAACCTTGCACTTTTTCAATTGCAAGATCTGCCTCATTTAGTAGCTAATAGCTTTGTTGCAAAAGTGAGAACAAATCCTCATCATGCCTTAAATGTTGTTCATGCATCTCTGTGCCTTCTCCTGCAGGTGTGAAACTTCATTGTAGTAATAAAGACATTGATGCTTTGAACATTATGGTATAATGTCATTTGTAACCTCCTCAAAATTAGGTACAGATTATTCATAATCATTTACCCAATACTTTTCAGCTTCAAAGCCCTTCTTAGAGTACTTTTTAGCTTCTAGAAACATCACCTCATAAGTATCTTCTGAATCAAATGTTGCCACATGTGCATGATGCTCAATATCAGAAAGACACACTGAAAAGATAGGGACCACCTCTTGAAGGAGGTTTCTTGCATTTTGATCATTGAAACCTGATTCCTCCTTGATATCAAAATGACAAAGAACCTGGTCTATGGCTTCATTGGGCTGATTTGCCGCTATGGTGGCTTGTAAAGGGTAATTTTTAAGACAATTGGGCATTCTCTGGCTATATTCATATTGTTGTTCATAAGAATCTTGAGGCATTAAACATAGATTAGCATGGTACATGTTTTGACCTTTTAACTCATTGATCTCATGGGAGAGGGTTTTAATTAATTTTATCACAGCACTCATCTCCTCATGATTTGGCAAATTAGCAGGGAGGGTGGGTGGACTAAAATTTGTATACATCTGGTTCCAAGAAAGAGTTTGAGATAAGGTATTTGCACAAGGTATCAGTGGTTTTAAGGGCAGAGGAGGTAGTTTACCAGATAATATGAGGCTACTTTCAGCCTTAATGGCAAGATCATATGATTGAGGAAGAGTTTCACCTCCTAGGGATTGTATCTTGACGGAGATCTCAGGGTCTAAAGCCTTTAAATAATACAAGAAAGCAAAGACTGGAGGGGGCCTTATGTCAATAGAAATTTTTTTCCATACCTTGTCAAATCTTGAATTGAAATCATATATGGACTCCATTGGATGCCTCCTGATTGTAATCAGGTTCTGGGTGAGAGTGCTGATGTCTGTCCAGTCTTTGAACTGATTGTAGATGAGTTCTCAAAGCTCTTCCCATCCAGTGATCAAACCAGGATGCAAACTTCTATACCATTCTTTTGCTTTTCCTTTAAGGGATGATGCCAACAACAAGAGAGCATGATTTTCAATCATGACATTATGAACAGAGCATAGATTTGCAACATCTTGAATGTGATCTGCAGGGCAAATAGAGCCATCTCAAAGAAAGTGAGGCAATGCCTTCCAAGCTGTGTTAGGAACTTGACCCTGCTGCTGAAGAACCAGAGGACTTGAATCCTAGGCTACAAAAGGTAGATCTCTGACTATATTAAGATGCACATATATACCAGGGGTTGCCATGGTTTGTAGGAGCATGGATCTGAGAAAGAACCTCCAATAGAGTCGCCAGATGGATGATACATGCTCCTATGAGCAGATATTTTTGTGGTTTTCCATCAAAACCATAGAATATAGGGTAAAGATTCCTTGGAAATAAAGGACAAAGTCTTAGAATCTAGTCCCACTGGGCATGCCAAAAACTGTTGATGCATAAATTTGTGGGTCTAATCAAGCGGCAACATGGGAAATTCTGAGACGTGGGATTGCTCCTCAGAGTGACCTCCAGATTTTAGGGAAGCTGGCTCTTCTATTCTTTTGGTGGGGTTTTAAGAAAAAGTTAGAAAGAAAACTAGATTACAGAAAATAAATGCCTAATCTATGGCAATCCGCCGGATTTGAAACAATTAGTTGCATAGTGTTAACTTTGAAGGATTTCACTAGAATTAAAGAGCATCAATGCATGATTAAGACCCAGTTTAAGAAACATATTAAACAGAGGTAAAATAAATAGAGACTAACTCCAATATGCATAGAACATTATCTCTTTATTTGAATGATAATAGGTTACAGAGGCAAAGGTTGCTGCACAGAATAAACTATTACAATCCTCCTAAAAGAAAAACTGTTAAGGTAAAAGAAAATCTATGTCTGCTGCTCCAAAATTTGATCTAAAAAAATGTATCTAACTATGTATGTGTATCTCCCTCTCTATATCTCAGCTATGTCTTAGATTTGCCTATTTATAACCTGAAAGACTCAACAAAATCTCAACGGCCTCTGGCAATCTTTGTAACTGAAACTCCGCAAAATTCGGCACCAAATCTGGCACAAATCTGATTGTAACTGTATTAATAACTGAACTGTTATTTCTATTTTGCCCATGGCTGAAAAATAGCTCTGTGCCATGAAGAAAATCACTTGCCGCCACTTCTTGCTTCCTGTAGCTCACCATTAAAATGAAATATTGCTGCAACTTATTTTAGGGTTTCACCTTCTTTTCACTTTTGTTGTTTCTCACAGAAGTCAAAATTTATATTGTAATAAAGTCTCACTTTTATATTTTGCTGTGTCTTTTGAAAAAAGTGACTTATAAAAAATAAAGCATTTAAGCTTTACATAGCAAAGAGGACCCCACCAAATTTAATAAGAAACTTTATTAATACAACTCTTAAAAGATTTCCTATGAAAAATGATGCAATTTAAAAATGAAAAAATACACTTTATTATTCTCCTGTGCTCGGGCTGCTCCACGTGGCTCCTTCCACACCAAACTTGAGCTGTTCTCTTTTCCTTTTGCATCCTGCACGTGGAAGACTCCACATGATTCTTATTTCTTTTCATTCTCTTCAATGCTACAGCCACGTGGTTCATTCTGGCCTCTCTTTTGTTTCTTTTAAAAATGCTCAGGTGTCTCCACATGCCTTGCTCTGCATCAATTTAAGTTTCTCTCATGAAAAGAAATAAAGTGGCTGCACATAATTTTAGGACTGCACTTTTGTATCTCCCGTAGCTTATTTTAAAATGAGACTCATACATTTCATAAGTTTCAAATTATTAAAGGAGGGACCCACATGTCTAATAAGAAACTTTTAATAATAAAAGACTCCTTATGACTTCTCATGAAACACTTGAAAAATGAAACAAGACATTTATTTACTGCCTTCGGGTTTATCCACATGGCGGGCTCCACTTCTTCATTTTGCTTCTTTTTACTGCAGCCTCCACGTGGTGCTCTCCGCATCATTTTTAAGCTTCTCCCTATTGCCTTTTGCAACTAACGTGTGTCACTCTCTAATAATTTTTGAAACAAATGAAACTCCATTACATTTATTTAAATGATTCTTAGCTTTAAAGGAGGGCCCATGAGTTATTTAATGATTTTTGCTTCCTTCTTGAGACTTTCATGAATCCTTAGCATTTATGAATTTTATAAAAATAAAACCAACTTTTATCTCTTCTCCGCAGCTGCCACGTGGTGGGTTCCGCTGCTTGGGCATTTTCATTTGATCTGATGGCCACTGATCATTTATCTCATTTGGAAAACCCTATCTCTGTGAAGTGATTTTGCCTTCCTTATTACAAAAACTTTCACTGTGGTGTGAAAATATTCTCACCAGTTTTGGTGACTGGCTGGGAAAGTGATCCTGCTCACTCCAAACCCAAAATTTCTGGTTTTGCATATCAGTGCCTTAATCATTGGGCAATAGAGTCATGAATATTCTGAAACTAAAACATTCATAAAACTAACCAACATCTGTGGCACTAGCCAATACAAGCTACCTAGAAACATTACTGAGGCTAAGACGAAAGCATTGTTGGCTGAAAACACACTCTGCAACTAATAAATCATTGAAACAAATTGGTGACAACTGGCTATACTGATATTCTACAACTGAGAGTAGCTTAAACATATTTCTAAAATTTACATAGAACTAACTTCCCTCCTTTCTGCTTTGCAGCTGAGACTTATTGAAAACAAAACTAAGTAAAACTGAAACTAATGCTACTGCTATAGCTTATTTTGAACATTGAAGCTAAATTATTGACAACTAAAACATACAGGAACATGTCCATTCACCAGAACAGCAAAATAGCTACCATGTCTGATTATGTTTCTCTTATGAATCCTCATCATGCTGAAAATGAACCAAACAAATTGTATGAAGAAATATAACAATATTTTGTACCTTTTCACTTCTCTGCACTTAGGAGATTCTTTCTGTGCTTGAAAACACCAGTCATACTGATCAACATGTTGTTCTTGCATTAGTGGAGGGTGGGGAGGGAAAATAAAACACTAAAACTTTTTCCTCTGTTTGCATTTGAAAACTTCTACTGCCAGAAACTCATTAGTGACCTCTTTTGTTGACTCTTCATCTAAATGATGATCCATGATAGCATCAAGATCTAGTTGACAAGTGAGAGAGCTGCCAAGAACAGTCCTGAATCTGATTCGGATCCCTTCATACAAGAAGAAATGTGTAGAATCTAACTCTGTTTGTGACATCATATGTGGCTCTGCACTGTGGCAAATGTCTCTCTGAATTCCATCATCTTGTAGAGGTGAAACTTCATCAAGAAGAAGACAATAACCATTTGCAAAAATAGTAAACAAATAAGCTCTTGAATCTTCCTCTGTTTCAACATTTTCTCCATGATCTACTACAAGCCTTACAAATGAACCTTGCACTTTTTCAATTGCAAGATCTACCTCATTTAGTAGCTAATAGTCTTGTTGCAAAAGTGAGAACAAATCCTCATCATGCCTTAAATGTTGCTCATGCATCTTTGTGGCTTCTTCCTACAGGTGTGAAACTTCATTGTAGTAATAAAGACATTCATGCTTTGAAGATTATGGTATGATGTCATTTGTAACCTCCTCAAAATTAGGTACAGACTGTTCATAATCGTTTACCCAGTACTTTTCAGCTTCAAAGCCCTTCTTAGAGTACTTTTTAGCTTCTAGAAACATCACGTCATAAGTATCTTCTGAATCAAATGTTGCCACATGTGCATGATGCTCAATATCAGAAAGACACACTGAAAAGATAGGGACCACCTCTTGAAGGAGGTTTCTTGCATTTTGATCATTGAAACCTAATTCCTCCTTGATATCAAAATGACAAAGGTCTATGGCTTCATTGGGCTGATTTGCCACCATGGTGGCTTGTAAAGGGTAATTTTTAAGACAATTGGGCATTCTCTGGCTATATTCATATTGTTGTTCATAAGAATCTTGAGGCATTAAACACAGATTAGCATGGTATAGGTTTTGACCTTTTAACTCATTGATCTCATGGGAGAGGGTTTTTATTAGTTCTTTCATAGCACTCATCTCCTCATGATTCGGCAAATCAGCAGGGAGGGTGGGTGGACTAAAATTTGTATACATCTGGTTCCAAGAAAGAGTCTAAGATAAGGTATTTGCACAAGGTATCAGTGGTTTTAAGGTAGAGGAGGTAGTTTACCAGATAATATAAAGCTACTTTAAGCCTTAATGGCAAGATCATATGATTGAGGAAGAGTTTCACCTCCTAGGGATTGTATCATGACGGAGATCTCAGGGTCTAAAGCCTTTAAATAATACAAGAAAACAAAGACTGGAGGGGGCCTTATGTCTATAGAAATTTTTTTCCATACCTTGTCAAATCTTGAATTGAAATCATATATGGACTCCATTGGATGCCTCTTGATTGTAATCAGGTTCTGGATGAGAGTGCTAATGTCCGTCCTGTCTTTGAACTGATTGTAGATGAGTTCTCCAAGCTGATCCCATCCAGTGATCGAACCAGGCTGCAAACTTCTATACCATTTTTTGCTTTTCCTTTAAGGGATGATGCGAACAACAAGAGAGCATGATTTTCAATCGTGACATTATGAATAGAGCATAGATTTGCAACATCTTGAATGTGATTTGCAGGGCAAATAGAGCCATCTCAAAGAAAGTGAGGCAATGCCTTCCAAGCTGTGTTAGGAACTTGACCCTACTGCTGAAGAACCAGAGGACTTGAATCCTAGGCTACAAAAGGTAGATCTTTGACTATATTCAGATGCACATATATACCAAGGGTTGCCATGGTTTGTAGGAGCAAAGATCTGAGAAAGAACCTCCAATAGAGCCGCCAGATGGACGATACATGCTCCTATGAGTAGATATTTCTGTGATTTTTCATCAAAACCATATAATATAGGGTAAAGATTCCTGGAAATAAAGGACAAATTCTTAGAATCCAGTCCCACCGGGCATGCCAAAAACTGTTGATGCATAAATCTGTGTGTCTAATCCAGCAGCAACATAGGAAACTCGGAGGCGTGGGATTGCTCCTCAGAGTGACCTCTAGATTTTAGGGAAGCTGGCTCTTCTATTTTTTAGTGGGGTTTTAAGAAAAAGTTAGAAAGAAAACTAGATTACAGAAAATAAATGCCTAATCTATGGCAATCTACCAGATTTGAAACAATTAGTTGCACAGTGTTAACTTTGAAGGATTTCACTAGAGTTAAAGAGCATCAATGCATGATTAAGACCTAGTTTAAGAAACATATTAAATAGAGGCAAAATAAATAGAGACTAACTCCAATATGCACAGAACATTATCTCTTTATTTGAATGATAATAGGTTACAGAGGCAAAGGTTGCTACACAGAATAAACTATTACAATCCTCCTAAAAGAAAAACTGTTAAGGTAAAAGAAAATCTATGTCTGCTGCTCCAAAATCTGATCTAAAAAAATGTATCTAACTCTATATGTGTATCCCCCTCTCTATATCTCAGCTATGTCTCAGATCTGCCTATTTATAACCTGAAAGACTCAACAAAATCTCAACGGCCTCTGGCAATCTTTGTAACTAAAACTCCACAAAATCTAGCACCAAATCTGACACAAATCTGACTGCAACTGTATTAATAACTGAACTGTTGTTTCTATTTTGCCCATGGCTGAAAAATATCTCTGTGGCATGAAGAAAATCACTTGCCGCTACTTCTTGCTTCCTGTAGCTCACCATTAAAATGAAATATTGCTGCAACTTATTTTAGGGTTTCACCTTCTTTTCATTTTTGTTGTTTCTTGCAGAAGTCAAAATTTATATTGTAATAAAGTCTCACTTTCATATTTTGCTGTGTCTTTTGAAAAAAGTGACTTATCAAAAATAAAGCATTTAAGCTTTACATAGGAAAGAGGACCCCACCAAATTTAATAAGAAACTTTATTAATACAACTCTTAAAAGATTTCCCGTGAGAAATGATGCAATTTAAAAATGAAACAAAACACTTTATTATTCTCCTGTGCTCGGGCTGCTCCACGTGGCTCCTTCCGCACCAAACATGAGCTACTCTCTTTTCCTTCTGCATCGTGCACGTGGAAGACTCCACATGATTCTTATTTCTTTTGATTCTCTTCAATGCTACAGCCACGTGGTTCATTCCGGTCTCTCTTTTGTTTCTTTTAAAAATGCTCAAGTGTCTCCACGTGCCTTGCTCCGCATCAATTTAAGTTTCTCTCATGAAAAGAAATAAAGTGGCTGTACATAATTTTAGGGCTGCACTTTTGTATCTCCCGTAGATTATTTTAAAATGAGACTCATACATTTAATAAGTTTCAACTTATTAAAGGAGGGACCCACATGTCTAATAAGAAACTTTTAATAATAAAAGACTCCTTATGACTTCTCATGAAACACTTGAAAAATGAAACAAGACATTTATTTACTGCCTTCAGGTTTATCCACATGGCGGGCTCCACTTCTTCATTTTGCTCCTTTTTACTGTAGCCTCCACGTGGTGCTCTCCGCATCATTTTTAAGCTTCTCCCTATTGCCTTTAGCAACTAACATGTGTCACTCTCTAATAATTTTTGAAACAAATGAAACTCCATTACATTTATTTAAATGATTCTTAGCTTTAAAGGAGGGCCCACCAGTTATTTAATGATTTTTCCTTCCTTCTTAAGACTTTCATGAATCCTTAGCATTTATGAATTTTATAAAAATAAAACCAATTTTTATCTCTTTTCCGCATCTACCACGTGGTGGGTTCCGCTGCTTGGGCATTTTCATTTGATCCGATGGCCATTGATCGTTTATCTCATTTGGAAAACACTATCTTTGTGAAGTGATTTTGCCTTCCTTATTACAAAAACTTTCACTGTGGTGTGAAAATATTCTCACCAGTTTTGGTGACTGGCTGGGAAAGTGAGCCTGCTCACTCTGAACCTAAAATTTCTGGTTTTGCCTATTAGTGACTTAATCATTGGGCAATAGAGTCATGAATATTCTGAAACTGAAACATTCATAAACTAACCATCTATGCCACTAGCCAATACAAGCTGCCCAGAAACATTACTGAGGCTGAGACTGAAGCACTATTGGCTGAAAACACACTCTACAACTAATAGACCACTGAAACAAATTGGTGACAACTGGCTATACTGATATTCTACAACTGAGATTAGCTTAAACATATTTCTGAAATTTACATAGAACTGACTTCCCTCCTTTCTGCTTTGCAGCTGAGACTTATTGAAAACAAAACTAAGTAAAATTGAAACTAATGCTACTGCTATAGCTTATTTTGAACATGGAAGCCAAATTACTGACAACTGAAACATACAGGAACATGTCGATTCACCAAAACAGAAAAATAGCTACCATGTCTGATTATGTTTCTCTTATGAATCCTCATCATGCTGAAAATGAACAAGATAAACTGTATGAAGAAATATAGCAATATTTTGTACCTTTTCACTTCTCTGCACTTAGAAGATTCTTTCTGTGCTTGAAAACACCAGTCATACTGATCAACATGTTGTTCTCACATTAGTGGAGGGTGGGGAGGGAAAATAAAACACTGAAACTCTTTCCTTTGTTTGCATTTGAAAACTTCTACTGCCAAAAACTCATTAGTGACCTATTTTGTTGACTCTTCATCTCAATGATGATCCATGATAGCATCAAGATCTAGCTGATAAGTGAGAGAGTTGCCAAGAGCAGTCCTGAATCTGATTGAGATCCCTTCATACAAGAAGAAATGTGTAGAATCTAACTCTGTTTGTGACATCATATGTGGCTCTGCACTATGGCAAATGTCTCTCTAAATCCCATCATCTTGTAGAGGTGAAACTTCATCAAGAAGAAGACAATAACCATTTGCAAAAATAGTAAACAAATCAGCTCTTGAATCTTCCTCTGTTTCAACATTTTCTCCATGATCTACTACAAGCCTTACAAATGAACCTTGCACTTTTTCAATTGCAAGATCTGCCTCATTTAGTAGCTAATAGCCTTGTTGCAAAAGTGAGAACAAATCCTCATCATGCCTTAAATGTTGCTCATGCATCTCTGTGCCTTCTTCCTATAGGTGTGAAACTTCATTGTAGTAATAAAGACATTCATGCTTTGAAGATTATGGTATGATGTCATTTGTAACCTCCTCAAAATTAGGTACAGACTGTTCATAATCATTTACCCAGTACTTTTTAGCTTCAAAGCCCTTCTTAGAGTACTTTTTAGCTTCTAGGAACATCACCTCATAAGTATCTTCTAAATCAAATGTTGCCACATGTGCATGATGCTCAATATCAGAAAGACACATTGAAAAGATAGGGACCACCTCTTGAAAGAGGTTTCTTGCATTTTGATCATTGAAACCTGATTCCTCCTTGATACCAAAATGACAAAGAACCTGGTCTATGGCTTCATTGGGCTGATTTTCCTCTATGGTGGCTTGCAAAGGGTAATTTTTAAGACAATTGGGCATTCTCTGGTTATATTCATATTGTTGTTCATAAGAATCTTGAGGCATTAAACATAGATTAGTATGGTACAGGTTTTGACCTTTTAACTCATTGATCTCATGGGAGAGGGTTTTAATTAGTTCTTTCATAGCACTCATCTCCCCATGATTTGGCAAATTAGTAGGGAGGGTGGGTGGACTAAAATTTGTATACATCTAGTTACAAGAAAGAGTCTGAGATAAGGTATTTGCACAAGGTATCTGTGGTTTTAAGGGCAGAGGAGGTAGTTTACCAGATAATATGAGGCTACTTTCAGCCTTAATGGCAAGATCATATGATTGAGGAAGAGTTTCACCTCCTAGGGATTGTATCATGATGGAGATCTCAGGGTCTAAAGCCTTTAAATAATACAAGAAAGCAAAGACTAGAGGGGGCCTTATGTCTATAGAAATTTTTTTCCATACCTTGTCAAATATTGAATTGAAATCATATATGGACTCCATTGGATGCCTCTTGATTGTAATCAGGTTCTGGGTGAGAGTGCTGATGTCTGTCCTATCTTTGAACTGATTGTAGATGAGTTCTCCAAGCTGATCCCATCCAGTGATCGAACCAGGCTGCAAATTTCTATACCATTCTTTTGCTTTTCCTTTAAGGGATGATGCCAACAATTAGAGAGCATGATTCCAATCATGACATTATGAACAGAGCATAGATTTGTAACATCTTGAATGTGATCTACAGGGCAAATAGAGCCATCTCAAAGAAAGTGAGGCAATGCCTTCCAAGCTGTGTCAAGAACTTGACCTTGCTGCTGAAGAACCAGAGGACTTGAATCCTAGGCTACAAAAGGTAGATCTCTAACTATATTCAGATGCACATATATACCAGGGGTTGCCATGGTTTGTAGGAGCAAATATCTGAGAAAGAAGCTCCAATAGAGTCGCCAGATGGATGATACATGCTCCTATGAGTAGATATTTCTATAATTTTCCATCAAAACCACAGAATATAGGGTAAAGATTCCCTAGAAATAAAGGACAAAGTCTTAGAATCCAGTCCCACCGGGCATGCCAAAAACTGTTGAT
The DNA here is from genome assembly GCA_027924645.1 of Cunninghamia lanceolata. NCBI lineage: Eukaryota > Viridiplantae > Streptophyta > Pinopsida > Cupressales > Cupressaceae > Cunninghamia > Cunninghamia lanceolata. Next base: position 176,476 of record BSBN01001936.1, on the reverse strand, counting down.
GCATAAATATGTGGGTCTAATCTAGCAGCAACATGGGAAACTCTGAAACATGGGATTGCTCCTTAGAGTGACCTCTAGATTTTAGGGAAGCTGACTCTTCTGTTCTTTTAGTGGGGTTTTAAGAAAAAGTTAGAAAGAAAACTAGATTACAGAAAATAAATGCCTAATCTATGGCAATCCGCCAGATTTGAAACAATTAGTTGCACAGTGTTAACTTTGAAGGATTTCACTAGAATTAAAGAGCATCAATGCATGATTAAGACCCAATCTAAGAAACATATTAAACAGAGGCAAAATAAATAGAGACTAACTCCAATATGCACTGAACATTATCTCTTTATTTGAATGATAATAGGTTACAAAGGCAAAGGTTGCTACATAGAATAAACTATTACAATCCTCCTAAAAGAAAAACTTTTAAGGCAAAAGAAAATCTATGTCTGCTGCTCCAAAATCTGATCTAAAAAATTGTAGAACTTTGTATATGTATCCCCCTCTCTATATCTCAGTTGTGTCTTAGATCTACCCATTTATAACCTGAAAGACTCAACAAAATCTTCATGGTCTCTGGCAATCTTTGCAATTGAAACTCCGCAAAATCCGACACCAAATCCGGCACAAATTTGACTGCAACTATATTAATAACTGAACTGTTGTTTCTGTTTTACCCATGGCTGAAAAATATCTCTGTGGCATGAAGAAAATCACTTGCTGCCACTTCTTGCTTCCTGTAGCTCACCATTAAAATGAAATATTGCTGCAATTTATTTTAGGGTTTCACCTTCTTTTCACTTTTGTTGTTTCTCGCAGAAGTCAAAATTAATATTGTAATAAGGTCTCACTTTAATATTTTGCTGTGTCTTTTGAAAAAAGTGACTTATCAAAAATAAAGCATTTAAGCTTTACATGGGAAAGAGGACCCCACCAAATTTAATAAGAAACTTTATTAATACAACTCTTAAAAGATTTCTCGTGAGAAATGATGCAATTTAAAAATGAAACAAAACACTTTATTATTCTCCTGTGCTTGGGATACTCCACGTGGCTCCTTCTGCACCAAACTTGAGATGCTCTCTTTTCCTTCTGCATCCTACACGTGAAAGACTCCACATGATTCTTATTTCTTTTCATTTTCTTCAATGCTACAACCACATGGTTCATTTCAGTTTCTCTTTTGTTTCTTTTAAAAATGTTCGGGTGTCTCCACGTGCCTTGCTCCACATCAATTTAAGTTTCTCTCATCAAAAGAAATAAAGTGGCTGCACATAATTTTAGGGCTGCACTTTTGTATCTCCCATAGCTTATTTTAAAATGAGACTCATACATTTAATAAGTTTCAACTTATTAAAGGAGGGACCCACATGTGTCTAATAAGAAACTTTTAATAATAAAAGACTCCTTATGACTTCTAATGAAACACTAGAAAAATGAAATAAGACATTTATTTACTGCCTTCAGGTTTATCCATGTGGCAGGCTCCGCTTCTTCATTTTTCTCCTTTTTACTGCAACCTCCACGTGGTGCTCTCCGCATCATTTTTAAGCTTCTCCCTATTGCCTTTTGCCACTGACATGTGTCACTCTCTGATAATTTTTGAAACAAATGAAACTCCATTACATTTATTTAAATGATTCTTAGCTTTAAAGGAGGGCCCACCAGTTATTTAATGATTTTTCCTTCCTTCTTAAGACTTTCATGAATCCTTAGCATTTATGAATTTTATAAAAATAAAACCAACTTTTATCTCTTCTCCGCAGCTGCCAGGTGGTGGGTTCCATTGCTTGGGCAATTTTCATTTGATTCGATGGCCACTGAGCATTTATCTCATTTGGAAAACCCTATCTCTGTGAAGTGATTTTTCCTTCCTCATTACAAAAAATTTCACTGTGGTATGAAAATATTCTCACCACACTGCATAGATCTCACTTTCTCTAAAGAATAAATGTGAAATGTTTCAGAAGATGCAAATGATTTTTTATCTTAAGCACTCCATTTCCTCATTTCCACCCACATTTTCTTATTTGTATCACTTATATCTCTAGATTACGGGGTTGAATGGAACTTCCATATCTTCAAAACTGATGTACCTTGTCAAACCCTCTTTGTTAAAATTTTAGTTAAGAACTCTACTTCATAAAATAAGTAATTCTAAATTTTATTTTTTCAATTTAAAAAATACCTTTGGTTTTCAATTTGAAATCTTTTTGGGTTAAGTTTAACCGATGTAATGTGTTCTAAACCACTACATCTACATGAAATGCATGTGTTATTTTGTAGCCTTCAGTCCAACTACATCTAGGTTTTTGTTTTTTGTTTTGGCATATAGCATTAAAGCATTTACGACCTTATCCACTAAAACTTTTGCTTGCATGCTAGTAAAACACAAGTAAAGCTTTCATAGTTAGGTTCAGTTCCAAAGTATTTCATTTGTTTAAAGACCTCGATGGCATCCTGACAAATGCCATTTTTGGCATATATTGCCATCATAGTGTTCTATGAGATCACACATGCAACTACAACATATAAGAAAATTCCAATTTCAGTTATGTTTTGATGGATGAATTGGTGCGCTGTTCTAAAGCTCCCATTTTAGAACAACATGGGAAGATGCTAACAAAGGATATGGATTTAGGATTTACACCTCTCAATTGTGTTTTCTTAAAAGATTTCAAGGACTTTTTGTTAAATCCATTTTGTGCATATCTTGCAAACATTCTGATCCATGAGAGATCACATCTCTTTGAGACATTTTGTCAAATAGTTCATGTGCCTTGTTTATGCTTCCACATTTTGCATGCATGTCAAGCCTTGTTTATTCTAACTATGACTCATTTCACTGTAGTATAATTTATCCATCCATCTTACTTTGAGTGATCTTCACCCTATACATGTTTAAGATATCCTCAAACTCAAAATTCTCCTCCATTTTAGTGATTGATTCAATAAACTTTTCCAAATTTAAAGTTATAGGTGAACTCGACATATATATTTGTTTTCCCTTGCTTTAGTCGTTGATATTTTTCACAACCTACATCCATGTTAACCTTCATTCTCACTTCTTTGCTCATCTTCTAAAACACTAGGATCTTCCATCTAGAAAAACCCTCCATATTGAACTTGCTCCATCACATTCATTCTCATTTTTGTCACTCTCAACATCTTTAAAACTTCATCTAATCTCCCAACCATGTTGGAAACTCCAATTCTGTGTCTTATAAAATCTCATCTTAAAAGCATTGCTGACTACCACTGTGGCAAAAACTCGACTATGACTACAGTTCACACCATGTGTAGTTTGATCACACAAGATATACCTCATATGAGCTTACTCTTACTAGGAGAAAATTCTTTCTCTAACACCACTTAATATCTATGTCAAGGCCTAAAACCTAACTAAAGGTGGGTATTTGCATGGAAATGAGAGACAAAAGGAGGTTCAAATTTGACCACTTTTTCTTGAAAATGGTTAGACCTAAACTTTAGCAAGGAATTTAAGATTACTACACTCAAGATTTGAAGATGTGATAAGAATACAGACTATACTAATCTAAATATAGTATCAAAACTACTAAGGCTTTCAAAACATGGTTCACATTAAGTTGGTCGAATGTTGAGCCCAACCAAGACTGTTCCTATTTTAATCACTAAAATATAGCATAGTGTGTTAGTGCGCACCACCCATTGTTCTCTCTATGAAGTATTTTCAATTCCAATTGGTGGAAAGAAAGCTAAGAGCTAGTAGTTACAAGTTATATATATTTTTATTAATTGTTTTGTGATTCTTTGAAGTGGACGTGTACAAAAAATTGAACCATCGAGTGTGTGCATCACATTACTTCCACAAAAATAATCAAAATTAAAACTTTCTTTAATCTGTATTGATTCAAGCATAGAATAATTATATATTAGATTTTCAAATTTAAACAAATAGATTAAAAAATATGAGGCAAAAGAATTGCTTATGTGTATTTGAGGAATATGAAGACATCGCTGAAATAAAATCAAAATAAATATCTCAATTTATTCAAAATATAGAGGAAATCAAATGGTTTGAAATCCAAGAAGTAGATCGACATTTTGGTGGTGGTTTCATATAATTTCAATCTAAAATATGTAAACATGATGAGGAGGAATTTTGGCATTGCTTTCCTTTTGCAAAACACATGTTTTGGTCCCTAAATTTATAGTCCAACCCTTGGGTTTGGAAAAATAAAATTTCTTCCAAGCCTAAAAGAGCGATTTGATTGGTTTAGATGGTATCATGTATGCATTTGAAAAAGCACGTGCAAACCATCATGGGATCATGTTGCACATCTCGTGTGTGTTGTGCATATGCAATACACTTGAAATTGGACATGTGGGGACTTTTGTTCTGTCATCTTGGTGCTCATACCCAGGTCTAAGAGAGAGAGAGAGAGTGCACATCAAAAACCAGAAATAGATAAACAAGAGTCATTTGTGTGAATTCCAAAGTTGAGGGAGAGTTCCTTAAGAGTGAGTAGAAGAATAAAGAAGCATTTAAAAAATTAGATTTTATATTTAAGGAAGAGAGAATCAAAGCATCTAGTACGCTTATAGAGGTTGTTTCTCCATAGAATGAGCGTTACTACCATTGACAAAATCAGGTGACTAGGTGGGAAGGAAACAATTTGAATTTTGAGAAATATGGGAATGCTAGCGCGTCACATGGATTTCTGCACGTTAAGCCCACATCCTAGAAAATTTCTTCATAATTTCAAAATACATTTCCAGAATAGCAAGAGATGTGAATGTGATATAGAATTTGGCAAACCTTGGTGACTGGAAAGATAGGCCAATGTTAGGCTCGAGCAGCCCTAGAAACATTCCACATGAGTGGACACCAAAGTGGGTTGAAATACAATGTGAAATTGCGAGGCTTTGCAATTTTTTATGTTACACCAAGCTATAAAACTAACTGAAAAAACATAACATACATGCATAATAAAATAAAACACAAGGATCAACAAAAGATCATGTAATTGAATTATAGAATTTTAGGAACAATAAAAGGGGCACTCGAGGGAAAATGAATTATAGAAAATAAACAACATAGACATCAATTTTGGGATCGTAGGGGAATAATGCTTTGTAATGAAATTGATGGTGTATTTACACACACCAAGGTCTCAATAGAACTCATTATAATCCCCCATGAATTAGGATGAACCTCCAAACTTGGTGCTTTGTTACAAATAGATAGATTTTCCCTCATTGTGGATTAGTAGTTAGGGAGAATATTTGCAACATTCTAGGTAACATGCCATTATTTATACCGAGTGATGTGTTTTCCCTTTGGCAGAACCTTCGATCTACATTTTGGTTGGGTTAGCTAGGCTTGCATGAATTCCAAAATGTCAACATATACCAACAATGCAAGAATCCAATTGTCAAATGACTACTTGACACATGTTTCTAAGGCATCAATCCATCATATGATAAATCTATAATTTGAATTCAAAGTTGGGAAGTTGAAGGATTTGTCCATTTTGATGAATATAGAAGATATATGTGAAGAATCCTTATATTCAATTTGCCTTTTAAAATAACAAAAATGAAGATCCATATCTAGAGAAGCAATTTAAACAACTTCTAAGTGTAACATATGCTCAGGTCATTATTGGGTATATCAAATTATCCAACGAGGTGTAGAGAGTGTGCTTGGACCAACAGCTACTACATGCATAAAGAAAGGTTCCAAAATCAATTACATTTGTGTTACCACATGCAAAAGTATTTGTACACCTCCAAGAAATGTGTATGAAACCACAAACTCTAAATCTCAAAATGAACATAAAAAGTTTATACACAAAAAATACTTTAAAAATGAAAACAATTATTTTTTGTTGAAAAAGGATTGCTTGTTTACCTTGGATGCTCTTGCATCATCTATCCAAGTTAAACCATAGGATTCGAGGTGTAGAACCATCATTAGATTCTCAATTCTAGTCATTGATCACAACAAGAAAAAGAATATTCACACATCAATTGAAACAAAATCAACTGAGCTAAGCACCCCTAATTGCAACTCAAATATTTTTTTCTAACCTCTTAATAATTTAGGTATGATTGTTTACTTATTCCTTTGTCATTTGTTTAGACTCCTAAATCAACCATATGTAGAATATGTTTATTTTCTCCTCAATATCAATGGTTAATGAAGTGAACCACCAATAAGTTCCACTATTATTGTCGGTAAATGGAAATTAATGGCCACATCTAGCAAATTGAATCACCAATCTAACTAAAGTTAAAATAATTATTTTGCTCTTGAAGTAGAAATTGAGATAAATGGGGCTCGTTGCTCTTAACAACGAGTGAATGAATTTGGAATGAGTTGAGATCATCTAAGTTTGGATAGAGTTTTGATTTTTTTAAAATCAATTTCTTAATATATTTTCTAGGTTTGTTATTTTGTATCTTTTGAGTCTTTTGAAGTGAAAATTTTCCTCATATTTTCTATTGGCTCTAAAGGGTTACAAAGCTAGGGAAACTAAAATTAATTAACAACCTAAGGTTTTCAACATCTATCTAAAGTTTGATATCCAAACTTGGGTTATAGCCTTACAGATGTTACCATAGAGATTTGGCCACTTCTTGACAGTTAATTGTAGTTTTACATCATACATATTTATCTACATGCAAAACTCATTTCGACTTTCAATGGTGAAATGGTGTCCGCGATTATATATTTTTAAGAAAATTAGAATATTTTATCAAATTTAACATACCATATTGTTGAATATAATGTTTCGTCAGCATCGTCTCTTTGAAATATCATCGCCTAACCAACCATCCAACAAAACTCAATAAATAAGAATGAAACATGGGATGTGTAACTTTTGTGTACACAAAAATTGTTGGGATATGGCATTTACCAATAAATATGAATCAAATAGAAAATACAACCATCTTTTAGACCTATGTGTAACTTTTTATTTGGTTATTCTCTCTCTCTTTCTTCATGTTATTCTTGTTACCAATTTTTCTCACAGCTCAAATTGGCAGAGCTTGAATTTATTCAATTCATACCAAATGAGAAGGTTTTAACATTTTCTGCTAATAGTTATTTGCATAGTTGGAATAAGCATTGATATTGTAGTTCAGTTATGTTGTTCATGAAAAGAAAAGATTTTCAGATCATTCATTGCATTATAGAACATTCACAGGAGAGATAAGTATTTCATTCACTACAATGATTATTCATTTACAAATTGAGATACATAAAAGGATAAACATTACATTGAAAGAAATAATGACAAATCAAATGTCCCACACAAGCCGTGGGTATAGCTAAACTAGTACAGTCATAGGAAAGATACTATGCATCTAAAGACAAGAAAGAAAATATTTCCATCATTGCCTATTTGTCTCGGTTGATCATCCTTGCAGTTGAATCTTCCTCACTCTCGATCTTTGACAATAACCTGCAAAAAATGTGGAAAAGGCCTGTTAGAGCTCTGGAAATAATTCCTTGTATGCCTATCAGAAGATATTGAATATATTGCTTATGGTGTACTACATCAGACCAACATATCATCCATGAGTAAGACAGATTGAAAAGGAACAATCATTTGTACTGCAATGTTTTTAATCTAATCTGTTTGTTTCATGTGTAGGCATAGGTTAAGTCATGTTACTAATTTGAATACATGCATGTGGTGAAAAATGGGCTCCCACAAGGGTTGAGCCCATCATGCTGTTCTTGGATCCCAAGGGGAGTGAAACACGAGTGCTATATCAAGTGATTGCATGAACTAAAGTTTGTTTCTCGTCCATGATCATCAGTTCATAAATGAAATGACCACCATACATGAGCAATGAACATATCAATGAAGTTTTAGATTAAATAAAAGAAGCCATAGAACAGCTAAGAGACACAACATCAGAAAGGTAAGTCAAGATGCTTCAGAAATAACATCAGATAGTGGATCAACAAAACCAATACAAAGTAGCTAAAACATAAGTATACAAGTGATCTCAAACCCAAGCTACATTTTATGAATGCCCTCAATATGCTTTATGCCAAGTCACATTTATAAAGTAGCCTCATGATATGTAATACTTCAGCTATAAGTGCATCATCGGTGGTAAAAGAATCATGTTGTGCATAAACAAACTGAGAAGTACAGATGGACAGCCATGAAGGCATGATTACAATATTCAAAAGCCTATTTCCATGTTGTAGTAACCATATCAAGTGTATACAAAGATCAATAAATGCACTTCATGGAAATGGTATTCATCTACACGAGATGCAAAGACACAAAGAGAACAGCAATTATTTGATCATGGCAACAAAATGGATTTTTAAAGTTTGTATGTAGCTGAGAGTGTACCTTCCTGAGGCCAAAACTTCACATCAAATGTTGTAGAGAAAGAATAAAGTGTCACATTTATTAGCCAAGCATAATGAGGTATGACTGTGTGAAAGTTAAATTTACCCTGCAATTTCTGTGCTACAGAATCATTCAAGAAAGGAGACATCATCATTAAATAGGATATGCTTGTAAGCATATTGAGTGAAGTAACAGAGACAACAGTGTCAAGTGAAACTCAGAAATAATGTTCAAATGTCAAATGGAGCACCACAGGAGAATAGCTATGAAAATGTCAAGAAGCACTTTGCAATCTCCATGTTTATATTCAGCATATCAAGTATGCAGGAAGAGGTAAAGTGTCACATCTGTCAAGTAGGGAACTACATATTCAATTGTATCAAAACATATTTTGTAATTCGCCATGCTACGGGAGGGTTCAAGTAAAGAGGATAGCATATGTTTTATCAGTCATATTTCATCGTAGCCAAGTAATGTGGTCTCAATATCCATATACAGTTACAGAGGAATCTATAGAGCATTTGTATTTTTATCTTGAAGTGCACATCAAAATGCTTATACTATTATAGTAGAATGAAAGAAGATGCAAGACTTATGCCATAAGAAGTATAGGTGCAGTGATTGTCTTGAATGGAGCAGTGGACTTGGAAAATTCCAAATGCATAGCTATATGAGTAAGTAGAGTATCAAGTAAAAATACACTGTGCATTGTCAAAACTGAAAGTGGAAAAGAGACAATCTGGACCAACAAGAAAAATCTAGAATAGTAGATATTTCATATTCATCCACATGGATGTTGTCTCAAGGAGTAATGTTTAAATGCATTCACAAAGAGATGCTCTGTCAGGTTTATATCCTTCTCCTTTTTGTAATGAACATCAAGTATATCTTTGCTACAGTAGAGAAGATTCAAAGCACTTTTATCATGAAGTAGATCAAATATGCAGTATACAGCCGTGATCTCATAGGTGCAAACTCTCATAAATGTGAAAATTTCAATACATCTTTTGTGCCCAGATTTCAAAAGCCTTTGTTGGTATAATTTATTGATATACTACATATTTCAAAGGAAATGAGTTCTTTACCATTTAATATCACAAAGAACACAGAACCCTACGAAGATTCAAGCTATGAAAAGATTGCACAGAGATGTCATCATGCTGGTTGTAGACAAATATACAATGATTCCTCCAAATGTCAAAACTCATTTCATTTTTACATTGAGAACAAAGAACATATAGAAAGAAAATAAGTTTGTTCAGGTCGTTCAAAATACAAATGAAGATTTGCAGGGATATAGGCCGCAACCGGTTAAAAATAATGATTTCTCTTTCATTTAGCTGGACAAGGAAAACCAGAGCATAGCACAGTTCGTGTAGAAAAAGTATTACCTGGCTTGAAGGAAAAGAATCATGACAGCGGGCTTTGGCTTCTTTTGCCCTCAAATTGAGCTCAAATTGTTGCAGTCTTGGCAGCTCAAGAGTTAAAGAATGACAGAGGGAGAATGAACACAAATTCATCATAAATAATGCAGAAACCATAGCTTCGAGGGCCATTTTTATCTCAGGAAATAAAAGAAAAATCAAGAACATGAGTCAAACAGAGTCTTACCCTTCGAAATCTATAAGAAATCTATGGGAATCATGCTCAGAGACATAGCAAAATGAAGATTCTCAGTTCAAAACCCTACCCATGTTGGTGCTGGAGCAGAGCTCATTTTCTCAAAGATACAAAAATGAAATGATGCAAAACGTTAGGGTTTCAAGTGAGTTTTGTTTTAGGGTTCACTTGAAAGCCCTAACTCAAGTGGTGATATTTGGTCACATTTATTCATTTTGGAGGCATAAATTAATACCCCTCGTGGTATTAAGTTTATATTGTTTGATGCATAAGTCTAAGACTTAGAATGTTGATCAAACTTTAGGCCCTTATTCATTTCATATTGAGGTTTGATGCCTTAAGCCCACCTTGGTTCTTGGAGAAGGTCACCTGCCCTTAGAGTCTTGCAGGGGTATTTGAAGGTCTTTCATATTATTTTTGCAAAAAACCCATATTGTAATGCCCTTGGTATTTTTATGATTTTTTATTGCAAAAATCAAATCGAATAGGGATAGTAGACTAAAACTGCAAACATTGTAAAGTTTTATTTTAAAGCAATAGTTTATAAATTGCTTTAAAATCAAAACTATTTTTAGGCAGTTAAAATTAGTAAAGCAAATCAAATATCTTTTCTCGATTTGCTTTATTTTAAGGCAGATGAGGATGAAAACAAAGTTTTTATGGGCAGAGAACACAGATTTTGGTGGGGTCTACCTCGAGGAAGATTTTGGCAGCTTTCATGTGCAGATTGGAGGTGATATGAAAGCTTTATTTTTGGCTTTTCTGTGGAGCATGAAAATGGATTCTTTTATCTATTTTTAGGAGCTTTTTGGAGAGATCTTTAGCAGGGCATTTATAGGAGAAAAACTTAGTTTTTCTCAATCAGTTGATATCCTTGTTTCTTCTCTCTTGAGCACAGGCAGAGAGTTTGTAAACTGATTTTGACTCATATTTTACAGAGTTAGATGTACCCCTTTCATTTCAATACAGAAAAACATTCATGTTTCACATTTGTTGCCTCCTCTATAATTTTGATTTGATGTTTTCACTATGATTATGATGTCTAATCCTCTGATTATGTCTCAATGTTATTGAAATCTATGTAGCTATTGCCCATCTAATCTAGTTTGTGTGTTGTGTTTAAGTTAAACCTTCATACGAAGTACTTTTGGATTGTTGGACTTAGGTGAAACTAAGAAGGTTATAGGCTTGAGAGTTGTTTGTGGGTAAATAATCAGATTTTTGGATCATCTTTAGATAAAAAATAGAATTTCATTTCAGTTATTCCTCTTCCCTTTTCTAGAAAAGAGACAATCTAGAATAGCAAGGAAAATCTAGAACAATAGATATTTCATATTCATCCACAGGGGATGTTGTCTCAAGGAGTAATGTTTAAATGCATTCACAAAGAGATGCTCTATCAAGTTTATATCCTTCTCATTTTTGTAATGAACATCAAGTATATCTTTGCTATAGTAGAGAAGATTTAAAGCACTTTTATCATGAAGTAGACAAAATATGCAGTATACAGCCGCGGTCTCATAGGAGCGAACTCTCATAAACGTGAAGATTTCAATACATCTTTTGCACTTATCTTTCAAAAGGCTCTGTTGGTATAATTTATTCATATACTACATATTTCAAAGGAAATGAGTTCTTTTCCATTTAATATCACAAAGAACACAGAACCCTAAGAAGATTCGAGCTATGAAAAGATTGTACAGAGATGTCATCATGCTGGATGTAGACAAATATACAATGATTCCTCAAAACGTTGAAACTCATTTCATTTTTACATTGAGAACAAAGAAGATACAGAAAGAAAATAAGTTTTCTCAGGCCGTTCAAAATACAAATGAAGATTTATAGGGATATAGGCTGCAACTGGTAAAAAATAATGATTTCTCTTTCATTTAGCTAGACAAGGAAAACTAGAGCATAGCATAGTTCGCGTAGAAAAAGTATTGTCTTGCTTGAAGGAAAAGCATAACGAAAGTGGGATTTGGCATAACAACATTTAATTTGTTGTTTATTGTAATGAAAGAACAACTCATATGATTGATGTATAGATATACAATTATGGAACTATTACCTCTTTCAAAATATTAATGAACTGAACATTTTTAGGTGCTTTGAGATTTATTGTATATACATGTCAATCGATGTTTTATTTTGCAATCAATAAATGCATTAAAGACTTTGGAAGACTTGAAAAGCTGATCAAAGTTTTGCATTAAATGTAGCAATAGTTACAAGTTGTATTGCCTCTTAGTGATTGTAGTTGTAAGACTTTAAGAGCATGGCAGGTTGAGATCTCTCACTACATTAAGACGACATTGTAACATTTGCAAATACATAGAAAAGTAGTGGTATAAATAAAAGAAAATGTGGCCCAACTTACTCATAGTTAAAGCTGCTCAAAAAGATATTAAGAAACAATTTTGGAGATACATTCACCAAAACCGAAGTCAAAAATTGGGAAGCTAGTTTGATGATATGCTTGCAAGAACGAATAACTTACATGCCTAATTAGATTTTTTTTTTTAGTTAGTGTTTTTCTCTCAAATTCATATCATTGTTGTAAATCAATAGGAGAACATGAGTTTAGGTTGCTATGTCTATAGCTAAAAATCTAAAAGGTATCAATTACACTAAAAATTAAGTGTTTGAATAGAAGAAAATACTCAAATGTGAAGTGCCAAAAGAAATTTCAGGTCATATCCCAGTTTACTTGCTGCAATATTTTATGCTTTCTTAGTGCTCCTAATTAGGTAATTCTAATACATATACAAAACTTAGATTCTTTCTAAAATATCAGTGTAATCAAGCTAGAAGTCTCATAAGACTCGGCATATTATTAAGTCATTTAACTTCACTGTAAACAAAAGGCCGCTTGGCTTATTTTGACTTTTAGGTATATGTAGATATATGTATTTTTTTAGGTGCAAGCCCATTAAAAAGATGTGTCACTAGTTGTACATTTTCTAACATGATCAGGTGATGCTAGATTTATTAAGGAGTTCGTAGGTAGTGTATAAAGAAATGAATGCCTTTTTATATAAATATTTAGGTTAATTAAATAAATAAAAACATTTGGATAATTTCATTTTATTAAATAGGTTCAGACTAAAATCAAATTATTGAAATAAATGTTAAATTAATTGTGGGAATAATGCAAGGGTACTTAGCTTTATTTTTTATGAAAATTTTATAATACAAATTTCAAGAATCCACTCGCCACAATGTCAGAAAATAAAGACTTATTAGAGGACTATTGATAGTTTAGCAACTTCATTGTTCACCATCCTAGTTCACTTATGTGGGTGCAAAAGTGCTTTGTAGGTGTGGACCTAAACTTATGCATGAAACCAAACCTATAAAATGTGAAAATGATTTGATTGAGTTCTACTATTTGAAACTTGTTTGCCCTTGTGTATTTGATCTAACTTTAATAAGGAACAAACAATGCTTAGAAACACCTTTGGGGAATTTGTTGAATTGTGAAGGTCAAGTACTCAATTAAACCCTTGGATGGACCAATTCAAGAATAATTAACTAAGATCTAGAACCAAAAGCAAGCATGCAACTTACACTCCCAGGGTGATGATGTGATGCTAAAGTAATAACAATTCTACTAGATTCTTCGTAGTCCTTAATGTTCTTTTGATTATGCTTGCTAGTTCATAAGTGCTAGATGATTCATTTGAATTAGGATTAGTCCTAAAATACACCACCCTAGCATGCCATTTGAAATAATTCACACTTTAGTTGGCTCATAACAAATAATTGAAATAGAGGGAACGAGGCTTAATTTAAAATTTTGGAGCTCAAATATGCATGTGCACAGATGATTTACATGAAATCTGTACTTACAAACCTAAACTAAGCCAACAAATTGTAGATTTAGGGATGGGGATTGATTTCTAGGGACAAGTGATGATGGGATTGGGGTAGGGTAATGCCATTTGCTAACTTCCATGTGAAATATAGCATCTTACACAAGTCATTCAATGCATAAAGGACAACTTAGTCACCATGAACCAAAAAAACATAAGATAAAAGGGCATGGGTATGTGAGTTTTACCATTACATTTTTCCACCACTTTGAATTGCATGTGAGCTACCATGAGCATGCATATCAAAATAAAATCAAACATCCAACATGGAGATTAAATATTTTTTTAGATATTCAAAAGCTATATGTGTGAAGTATGCAAATCATGAATGTCAATCATGTATACTATCATCATCATGAGTGCTCCATCAAGAACCTGCAAGCACAAAAGAAGAAAATATGATAAGGACCATTTGTTGAGCATTTAAAAATGATCATAATCACAACTTGTTAAAACTATTTATAGAAAAGTAAAAGAAATAAGGTGAAATATTTTGCCTATTATAGAAAGTGGTACAACTTTGACTAAGTAGAAAAAGGCTCTTATGAAGTGAACAAATGTAAAGGAACCTATCTTGATACAGAATAGGATTTGACTCTACAAATAGCACAATAAGGTCTCTAAGTATGCAAAAATGCACTCTATCTAGATATGGTATTGAAGCTCTATCTTGTACCAAAAATGATCATATTTGTTATAACTACATCACTATAGTCGAACTCATCAAGAAATGTTAGTGATAATATATGCCCCCTTCATTTGGTTGCATACAAAGGATTCACATAATTGGAAGTAGAAGAAAATGATAACATCATATAAAGGCATGTATATAATAAATGTCAATGGATAAAAACATATAACATTGTGCATGCAAAATAAACATGTAATAAATGTTTATAAATTAATAATTTCCTGTAGGGACAACAAGCACACAATGAATAAAGATAGGTGACATTGTGTAGTTGCAGTAAGTATGTAAAATAATAGATATGAAATAAGCATGTAAGTACATAAAAATAAGGGGATGAGATGTCCCCTTGAGGTTACTCACAATGATAAGTTAACACTACCAATCATTAATAAGGACAATCCATGTGAGCACAATGAAATATGTCATGTATGATGTAAATATTGTGAATAGCAACTAGCTCCCAAATCCTTCTCTTCTCCACTCAGCATATGTTCAACACCTTCCTTACTCTGCTAATCACATAGACAAATAATTAATTAATCAATCCCTTAATAGATGTCAATAGAATCAAAGTGAGGCCATTTACTTATTGTTTTAATGTTGGTATTGCCATCATTATTCTTACATCAAAGGCAACTTCCAAAACTTCACGACTAAGTGCTAAGCAAATAGACTGAGGATTTCTCACTCATGCCACCTAAAATGGCTACAATACAACATATATGTAGCACAGTCAAAAACTCCATCACCTCCCTATTAAATGACAAGCTACAAATTCATTGGACACAATAGTTACCATTATTGAACCCCTTGGATAAGGGAATTGAACAATACAAGTTAAAAGATGCTAAATTGTATAATTGAACAGTGCTAAATTGGATCCTAAAGATATTTAAATCACCATCATCATTATTTTTGATTTGGAGTTTTGAAACAATATATTTTTGTGAACTAGGCTTATTTGGTTTTTTATATATAGGCCAAGCTTTGGATCACTCATTTGGTCTTATATCAATGATAATCTATCTTCCCAATCCATGTGTGGGGGTGATGGCTTATTCTAAGGGTAGTTCAGGTGGAAGGAGTTTAAAGATGAGAAACAGTAAAAGTTGACAATGATAAATAGAAGACCATACTTAAGTTGATGATATATAAATAGATTACATAGATTGAAGAGCCCTTTTCAGTTAAGTAAATAAACAATCATTAATAACTGTGAGTTAACCCATAGCCCATCTCTAGTTTGACAGGTAGCCTTTGACACGTAGCCTGAGAAAATTCAGGTG
Organism: Cunninghamia lanceolata; assembly: GCA_027924645.1. Classification (NCBI taxonomy): domain Eukaryota; kingdom Viridiplantae; phylum Streptophyta; class Pinopsida; order Cupressales; family Cupressaceae; genus Cunninghamia; species Cunninghamia lanceolata. Next base: position 160,647 of record BSBN01001936.1, on the reverse strand, counting down.
GCACAGTGCATGTTATTAGCCCATCGCTGGTTTGACAGGTAGCCTATGACACATAGCCTGAGAAAATTTAGGTGGCACATTGCATGTTATGTAAAGTGCAGCTTGTTGTTGCCCTACACGTTTTCCTCAATTGATGCACCTTGTCTATACTACACACTTTGCATAGATTTCCACTAGAACATTTGCTAGATTGACTTAGAAACAATCATGCGGAATTGGACTGAAACAATGTCTATTTGAAGTTAATGTTTCTAGTGCCTTTGGAACAATCATGTGGAATTGGACTGGAACAATGTCTATTTTAGGTTAATGGAGGCATGGCCTATAGGCTATTCATATTTAATATTTGTTTTGTATGAGTTGCACCTTTAAATCTAATCGATGATACTCAACAACTAGATACTAAATAAAGTCATCAGTTTTTCTGCAATTACTTGCTTATTCTTAGGAATGAGGATGGAAGCTTGGCATGGGTCACATGGTTTTAAATCTGTGTTGGCCACTGAGATTTTGGTAAATGCATGGTACACCTTTCCTCAGATTTTTTTCATCTAGGCACTTCCTTTCCCAAGTAGAGCTTGGTGTTTGCCACCCATATGTCTTCTCTACAATCACCTCCCTCAACTAAATGAAGAACATGTAAATTTTAGAGCTCTTGAAAAGAGCAGAGATCTGCTGCATTTATAATGCTTGTTCAAGGCAGGAAGTTCTTTCCAAATGACTATATAAGAATTGGAAAACAAAAGGAAAGTGAGCCTGAACTTTAGCCCTACTGCCTTCTCTATTGTTGTTTTCTCCTTGGAAGAATCAGGCTATGATCTTTGAGTGAGGCCCTTAGTTTTTTAGTTCTGAGATTTTTATGGAACATTGGTATTGGAGAGATGATTTCAGGAAGGAACTTCTGTAGGCAGTCCATATTTGACAATAACATTAGAAAATTTGAGTTTGTCCTCGATGGCTAGGTAGAAGTTGTATGTTTTGTATGCAAGAGTTTGTGTGGGTATAGATCTGAGTCAACCCTTCCCTCCTCCCCTCAAAGATTGCTTTTAAAATATGATTAAGGGTTTCTATGGACTCAACAAATGGACTCCGACTAATAATGCTTGCCATTGTAATGTATGATCTATCATGATTGTAGCCTTCTAGCTCAAGACTAGTCGATGTAAGTTTGATGGACCATGAGAACCTAGAAGAGGAGGGATTCCAAGAGGTTAAATCAAAATCCTCTTAACAGAAGAGATCTAAGAAGAAAGTTGAAACCATACCACCCAAGGGACCTATCAAAGAACCTAATTTTTAGGAGAGATCTAGGGAGATTTTGAATCCTCCTCACACTTCTCCATCTGATCAAAATGTTTTTGATTATTTGGGAATCAGCTAGGAGGTATCTCTCACACTCGAAATGGATGCCTTTTGTAACTGACTCCTTTTTGGCATGTATTTACTAATTTAGAAGTTGACCATTTTGGTAGATTTTTTCTATTTTTTGAGATGAGACTGAGTTTTAAACGTTGCTGCTGCTTGAATGCAGATTGTATTGAGAATTAATAAAAGAGAATCCCTATTGAAAGTGGACATAGCCATTGTTGGGTGAACCACTATAAATCTTGTGTTCTTCTTCTCTAACAGGTTTTTGGTTTTCTTTGTTTTGATGTGTAGCCTTGCGTGCAAGCACCCACGATTGAATCTTAGCCTAGACAGACTACTAATCTATTGATAAAATGCAGTAGTATCATTGTTTTATGATGGAAAATTTGACATTAGGTGTTTTTAACCCATGTTTTAGCCAATGTCAATAGTGGAATGTACAAATGTTGTGGCAAACTTGCAATTTTGGAATAGTCAACAAATGCACCTTGCATTAATTTACTCCTCAGAAACCCAAGTCATTGGAATAATGATAAGAGCTCCTAAGCAGAGCCGTAACACAGATGGAATTCATCTCCAAGGAGCCAAGAATGTCCAAATAAGTAACAGTGACATTGGAACATGTTGCGAAGTCTAAAATACATATTATTTTGTGAAATATAGAAAGAAAAAGTGTTTATAACCTAAAATTTCATAGTTAAAAGGTATTCAAGTCATAACATGAAGCATTCTTGGTTGTTTTTTGGGTCTCTCTTGATAAGGCCTTGTATGTAACATCCTACCCTGCGACCCAAAGGGTAAGAGCCAAAAGAGGACAAGATAATTTTTTTTGACATAAAGTGAGAACAAACACATGATACGGTTGTCGATTCGATAGATCAACAGCATTCATGGCCAAGTATGGCCGAATGTACAACCCAAAGGAGGGGACTAATTCACCCTTAGATGAAAATATTATAAAACTACATTCATTTTAAACACCAACCCGAATGTTCCTATAACCCATCCTAGATGTAAACATGAATCCATAAACATCATAGTACAAGTGGATCCGATACCCACACCGGAATCCGTAAGTCAAATATGAAACAACATCACATTTCTTCTCATTATAATACTTTACATCATCTCTCTCAAGAGAGTACAAAAATTACATGAAGGAATAAACATAAGTAAAATGGCATAGCCATGGCTATGATACAATAACTGAAAGAGTATATCAACTGATAAAATAATGGAGAGAATGAACATCTCCAATTGGTACTCCAATAATTTGTTCACCGGTCCCCAATGGTGGTGGCAATGCCTCCCAACCATGTGGACTCAAAGAGACCACCCCACCATGCTCGGAGATAGTCACAAGGCCATCAAAACACCATTCACATAGGGGATAAAGGCTTACACACATGCAAGACATGGTGCAACATGACAATCAAACTCTCAAGCACAACCCACTAGGAATCACTATCCACACTATGGATTTGACATAGATGATCAGATGAACACATCATAAGCACGTGGTTCATGGAGAGGATAAATTAGGCACATGGAATCATGCCAATAAAGTACAACACAAGGAGAAGGGGTGAGAAGATGGGGGTCAACAGTAAAGAAGTGACTAAACAATGTATACTCATCTCACAAACTCATACCATTCATAGAACACATGATTCTTATAACCTCCAATGGGTCAAACTAGTGAGCACTCTTTCTCAATGCCACATTAAGAGTCACATTCTTAGCCCACCATATCATCTACACCCATGACTAAAAAGTTCAACTTGCATTCATAAGAATTAAGCAAACACATGAGGACCCACACTTGAGGGCATATCACATAAAATGTTAATACAGTAATAACAAGGGTATAACATTTCTGAGTAGTGGAATTGTCTTAAAAGAAAGAATTAATAGGTTTGTCTCTACCAAATTTTGCTTAAGGATAAGTGAACAAAGACAATCATAACACCAATACCACCACCGAGACAAAGCATACCTTAAAAGGAATCTTACAAATAGGCCACCATTTCTATGAATAATTTAATGGAAGTACATGTAATCAGGTCCCCAAGGGTCTATAAAAGAATCCTGAGGGAAAACCATAACATCCTCTTTAAAATGGAATTTAAAAGCAGCCATTGATACTAATTCCAATCCTGCTACAATCACTAGATCTACAGTGGTTCTTAATAGGTGCAACTATAGATTCAATACATTTACTTAATGTTGTGGAAGAGGAGGAAAGGGAATTATTTCTCTACCTTCATAGTGAAAAGTTGGCAATCACATTTGATTTGTTAAACATGCCCTGTAGAGCAACTATTAGAGTTGTTAAGAACCTTTGAGTGTGTGCCGATTGCCACATAGATTGTTGCAAGAGAAATTGACGTGAGAGATGTGAACCATCTCCATAATTAAAACAAGGACAATTTTCTTGTGGAAATTATTGGTGATGCTAAATGAAGCAAAACTAAAGAATTAGGCCTACACTATAATAATATGTTGCATCAGATCTCCAGCAATGATGAAGCAACATCCATCAAAGCATAACAGAAGAGCAATTTTGTTAGATGTTATAGTAGTTGCAAATGCTCTGGTATACATGTATGCAAAAATGGAAGCATAGGTAGGGCACACAAAGTGTTTGAAAAAATGCCTAGAAGAGATGTTAACTCGTTGACTGCAGTGATTGCAGGATAAGCACAAAAATGGATGTGTTTAGAGAGGCTTTAGAAACTTTTAAACAAATGCAATTGGCGGATGTAAAGCCAGACTCCACAACCTTACTGTATCCTCACTACCTATGCCAAAATGGAAGTACAACACAAACTGTCTGAAAAAATGCCTAAAGAAATGTGGTGTCATGGACTACAATAGTCACAGGGTACACACAAAATGGGTTTATTGCAAAGGCCTTAGAAACCATCAAGCAAATGCTATTGGGAGGTGTAAAGCTAGACAACACAACCTTTGCCAACATCCATGTTGCCTAACCAAAATGGGAGCTATGGAATGTTGGTGTTGGAAATAAGCCACACCCGGACCGACGATGGACTGGTCCAAGAGGGGCCAGTAGCTCAGTGGTAGAGCACTCTAGTAGCGAATGGAAGGTCTTAGGTTCGAGTCCTAATTGGTCCATGTATCAACATGATATTAAAGACAGGCCCAAGCTAGGAGCCCCAAGCACACGAGAGGTGTGGCTTAAGGGGGGGTGTTGGTGTTGGAAATAAGCCACACCCGGACCGACGATGGACTGGTCCAAGAGGGGCCAGTAGCTCAGTGGTAGAGCATTCCAGTAGCGAACCTAGGTTCGAGTCCTAACTGGTCCATGTCTCAACATGGAACAGGGTATGGACGTCCAACAAAGCATCATGTAAGAGGAGTTTTAGCAGATATAATAGTTGGAAACGCTCTATTCGACATCTATGCAAAAGGTGGAGGCATAGCCAGGAAGCATGATCTACCTTCAATATGTTCACTATAAAATCGAACCCTTGCTTTATTCAAATCTAAAAAAATCAGAAAACACATGATCTTTCTTTGAAATCCCTTATCCAACGAATCAAGGGAATAGCTCAGCATGTAAAGTAAATAACTTCAAGGAAAGAGGCAACGTAATTATCTTGCATTGGAAAATAAGTTTTGGCATGTTATTCCAAACGTAGGAATGGGGTTTCAGATTTTCTGTGCAAAAAGAAATTGCAGCAAACAAATTTAGTGCTGGAAAAAACAAAGAACTGAGGTACATACCTCTTACCCAAACGCACCCCTGTTCAGTGCACCTCTAATCTTGCAGATTGATAGTCTTGCCTGAATGATTCGCCTCCTCTACGATTTCTCTCTACCTGGGTTTCCTTCCCCTGTCTCTCCTTTTTTTCTTTTTTTTTTCGTGTCCCTTGTATGTAAGAGACTCCCAAAATATCTTCGTTGACTCTCCTTCCATCCAGCCATAAATTTCCTCACCCAACGCAAAGATATTTCTTCTGCCATTAACATTCTCACTCACTTCTTTAATATGGACGACCTGCCCCCACCAAACTCGTCACCGTCAGCCGAAGAGGGTTGTTACATCGTATACAGTCTTAGGCCTTCCTTGATAAGGCCTTGAGAATATAGTGGTTAACTTGTTAGATATCTAAACTATGCTAATCATAAAACTTTATATTACAATGGTCTTAATGAGTTAAGGAAGATCTATATTTCATTATAACCTGTATTAATTCTGATTATTGTTGACTATGAAGCAGGGGATGATTGTATCTCCATTGTATCTGGTTCCTCCAATATTGATATTCAAAAGATCAAATGTGGACCAAGCCATGTCATCAGGTATTCAAGGACTCAATCATGAAGAAATTCATCAGTCCAAGGGATGATTTTAATGCACTTATTGTTTTGTGTCTTTCAGCATTGGGAGCCTAGGAAAAAATGGGGAAGAAGCAAAAGTGGAAAAAATCGATGTCCATAACATTGTATTTACTGGAACAGATAATGGAGCAAGAATCAAGACTTGGCAGGTTGTTTAACTCAAAACACCAATAACTGAATTAATTTCAAATGTCTTGATACTTTATAATGAAGTTAGTAGAAATCAGTTTCGACAGCGATATTATATTTGTCTATATCTCCTGAACACATTTCTTAAGTATATAAGAGGAAGCAAATATTAGTGTATTTAAACTACTACATGGTATTCACTGAAGTTTGGGTTGTCTTTTCTTAATGTCTGCTCATTCTTTTATAAATTCAATACTAAATTGATTAAGAGCGCTGAGAGTGATTTATGGATATGCAGGGTGGCTCTGGGTATGCGAGAGTTGTTGTGTTTGAAGACATAACAGTTCTAAATGTTGAAAATCCCATAGTTATAGATCAGTATTATTGTGATTCCCCTTCACCTTGTGGAAATCAGTGAAGATGATCTTCTCTATACCTTTTAAGTTCAATATGATTATGTTGTATTTTTTTAAGGCTTGAACTAATATGATATAATTTCCATGCAGCATTCTGCAGTGCAAATAGAAGATGTGACATTCAAAAACATTAAAGGCAATTCAACAATGTACATGGCTGTAAATTTAATGTTTAAAAAACATTGAGAATACATGGACAAAAAGGAAGGAAAAAAGAAACCAGATACCAAAATTCCTTAAAAAAATCTTAACACTTATATAAGAGGTCAAAAGCTGCAAGAAATGAAAAAGTGAAGACAAGTTGGAAGCATTTTTTAGATCTTTGGCATAACAGCCTGCATCTTTTACTTAGGAGAGAGATCCTGTGTACCTTGGTAAGACAGACAAAATAATGATGCTCTGATTTGTAGCTTTAGAAAACACAGGTGTTGGGGAGTGATAAGCTTCTAGCGCTCAGCTTATCTCTGCGAACTTTTTCCTTGCAGATGTGCGAAAAAACATCTGAGCCAAAGCTACGCTTCAAATACCTATAATAGAGCTTTCAAAGGATTTCACATATGCAGTTTTTTTTGCACGAGACATGACATATATTAGTTTGGCAAAGATTTTTTCAAAAACATTTAATACCTCGATCAATATTTGCATTGATTCGTATACATTTTTGGTACTCTATAAATGTATAGTGAATAAACTTTTCATTAATGACAATTGTAGCATTTAAATATTCACTTCCAACAAAAATAATTGTCCTTCATTGAATTATTTTTTTTGAAAATAATAAAAAAAAAAAAAATTCCACTCACTGTTTGAGGTTTTGTCCAATAGAAAACAAGATAAATCATATTTTCCAAGTTATGAAATAAAAAAAAAATTGCAAACTATAATATCTTTGCTTTTTTTTAATTCCGCTTGACAATTAGCTGAGTGGGTTGAAATAACTACATCTGACCGATGCATAAATAACCTACCAACAGCAGGAACTAATAATACTAATACTACTAATAATAATAATAAAAAAAAAAATTCATTATAATTTTCCAAGTAATTAAGTATTAAACTCATTCCATGTGACTATCGGGGGTGCCCATCACACAATAAGTGCGATTGCTAGGGACACATTATTTGAACGAATCCGTTGGGGGAGGCGATGTCGGCCTCTTTACAATGAGAGGATAAACTAACATAGGCATATAAGACCAACTATAAAACCTTCCAAAGCTCGCCTTAAATACAAGACAGATTTTTTTGGGAGGAAAAAAGAAAATAAAATTATATATGCATGCATGCTGAAGGACTGGACGTACATTTTGTCGTTTTGAATTAAATCTCCATCTCCATCTGCGCCTTCAATTGCTTTCACAACATAACAGACAACATGGCTGAGATTATCAACAAAAAGGTAGTCGCTGCTTCGCCTTCATCTGAGGTGCCCTCACCTTCAACCTCAAGTAAGTTCCAAATTTTCTTCATCACTCAATTTAAAGAATTCGTATAGAAGAGAGCTACCGCAGAAGAATGGAATAGTTGATTGTGGTATGGAAGAGGATGTGTGTAGTTGATTATGGTATGGACCTCCTCAATAACATTGAGGGTGCTGTATCAACTGAGTTATCAGTTTAGTGTAGGTTTAAAGTTTTAAATTTTACCTTTTCTAAAATTAGCATTTTAAATTCGCAAACTTCATACAATCAATTTAAGGATAATGGTAAAAATATATGTGCAAGGATCTGAGGTTTGAACCCAATATAGTAGATTTTCTTTTTAAACATTGAACTGTTTCCACAGTAAAGTTGACATAGATTTTTTTCCATCATAATTAAATGGCATTAAAAATTTTCCCATCATAGTTAAAATGGCAATTCACTGTACAAAAACGATTATTCTTAAACATAATCTACTTCAACAATAGAAGGTTAATTTTGGCCAATAAAAACACTATAGATATTTACCACTTTTTATTGTGAATGAAGTGTAAAACTGCTATTGATTGTTTGTCCACTGAAATGGATGATGTTTAAGTAGAATGTACAAAAACATCTTTAATCTTGGATCAACAAGAATTGAAATGAATAAGTCTTGAAACAAGGTCATCCTCATGGTTGCCTGTTCGTCAATTCATCTAGCTGAATTAAACTATGAGCTATTATTTTATTTTCACTTCCTATAGTAATTATTATTATTTTAAAAAAATAGACTTTTGGCTATCTAATATTAGTTTTAACTGTGTAGTTTTTAGTACAATGAATAGCCTTTTCTGCAATAATTTTGTTATCATTTATATTAATAGGGTTGTTATTGTTGTAAAATTGAAATAACCTTAGAGTCAGAGAAGATGAAAGAAGAAACATTGAAGGGTCCTTGGGGCAAGCTCTTATCACAGGATTCTCATGTAAATTGTGAGCTATTTTCTTTGAAAGGAATTTTGATTTAATTTAATATTTTATATGTAAATAAAATTTTCAAAATTTTGGTGAACGAGTTCAGAATCCAAATGTAGGTCTGTTTGACCAAACTTTCCTGATTGGATGGAGCAAAAGCTGCAATTTGTGCATTGATGATCCCTCAATAAGTGGAGTTCTGTGCACGTTGAAGCATAAGGTGGTAATTCTTTATCCTTTAAGTTTCAACTATCATAGGACGGAAATTTGTTGCTTCTTCTTGTGGGTTATAAATATAATTTTTTAATATTGGGGTAAAATCTAACCTGGCTATCTATTTTTAGGTGCAGCAGAATAGTGTCAAAGTGACTGTGGTGATGAAGTTTTCACACCATTTTATAAACTTTCATTTCATAAGTTTTACTGCGGCTCAGCATAAAGGATGGCGCAGTCTCTGCAAGAAAAACGTTGTCTCAAGAGTGGCGCATATAAAAGGTCTCAGAGCACATGCCATTCACATACAGAGACACAGTAAAATAATGTAGCATAATGGAACCATCAGATGCAAATAATTAATGGTTTGCAGGCAGAAATAAAAATGATTGGGAACGCACCACTTGTCGACACCCGCAACAAATTGAAGAAACTCAAATTTATGCAGAAGAAGGCACGTGGCTGCAGCAATGAATAGAAAATCAAGAATTCAGCGGAAAGAGCCACGTGGTGGAGTCCGCGCAAAGGAGAAACAAAAGCTTCACTTCATTTTATTAAATGCAAATGTCACAGGATTTTTATAAGAGTCTTTTATTGATGAAACAAATGAGGTAGGCCCCTTTTTTTTTATAAGTGAAACTTATTAAATATTAAAGTTTGTCACATTCTAAGCTTACGGGAAAGAAACTGAAGAGTTATGCAGAGGCTGCCAAATGTAAGTGTCCGTGATAATGAAAAAGGAGTTCAAAATTCAGCTGAAGCCACCATGTGGAGCTGTCCGCGCACAGGGATGCAAATGTTTCATTTTATCTAATTAAATGCAATATTACAGGTTAATATAAATGAAAGAGTCTTATAATAAGATGTGGGTCCCTCAAATGTAAATGTTACGGGAATTAAATGGTGAAGCCCCAGATTAAATAAACCACTTTATTTTTCATGAGCAAAAACTAAAAGGCAGCGGAAAGTGACAAATGTAAACACCCGCGTCAATTAGAGAGCAGCTAAAAATTGAAGTGGAAGAGGCCACATGGTGGAGTCCGCGCATAGGAAGAATTTGATGTTTTATTTTTGTTTCACAAGCTACGGGAGTTTTAAAGGAACAATTTTAAAATATAATAGGGTCTATGGAGTGACACGGTGGGTCCCAGCAATATAAAATAAAGTTTATTTTAAAAATTGACCCTTATATGATTCACGTGAAACATAAAGTGAAACCCTAAGTGTGAGCAACCATTTTTCCATTCTCATGAAGCAAGCTATAGGAGGATAGCAGTAGGAGTTTTCTTTCACACACAGAGATACTCTTCCAGCCATGGGCAAAATAGAAACTATAGTTGCAGTTGGATTTTATGCCGGATTTTGCGGATTCAGTTGTAGATTTTCAGAGAGGCCGTTGAGGATTTGTTGGGTTTTTCAAGCTATAAAATAGCCAGATCTAGGTCACATTCAAGAGTTCTTCTTCAGATATGTTCAGAGAGAGTTCTTCATACATACAGAGTTCTACATTCTACAGATCAGAGAGTTGGAGTAGCAGACATAGATTTTCTTTCTCCTTGCGTTTGCAATTATTTATTTATGAGAATGTAACAGTCATTTTGTGCAATAACTTTTGCCTCTGTAATTGGTTATTCAAATAAAGAGATGTGTTCTGTGCATATTGGATATCTTTGTTTCTTGTCTCTAATTTCTCTGTTTCTCTGCCTCTGTTTAATATGTTCTCAAACTAGTTTTAATCATGCATATTTTGCTCTTTAAATCCAGTTAAATCCTTCAAAGTTAGACACTGTGCAAATAATAGTTTTAAATTTGGTAGATCACCATAGATTAGGCATTTGTTTTCTACAATCTTGGTTTTCTTTCTGACCTTTTTCTCAAACCCTATTGAAAGAATGGAAGAGCCAGCTTCCCTAAAATCTGGAGGTCACTCTGAGGAGCATTCTCATGTCTCAGAGTTTCCCATGTTGTTGCTGGATTACACCCACAGATTTATGCATCAACAGTTTTTGGCATGCCCGGTGGGACTAGATTCTAAGACTTGAGTCTTTGTTTTAAGAGAAACCTTGCCCTGTATTTTGTGATTTTGATAGAAAATCACAAAAATATCTACTCATAGGAGCATGAATTTTCCGTCTGGTGACTCTATTGGTGACTCTACTAGTGGATCTTTCTTAAATCTTTGCTCTTGCAGATCATGGCAGCGCTTGGTATATATGTGCACCTAAATATTCAAAGAAATCTACCCTTTGTAGCCTGGGATTCAAGTCCTATTGTTCTTCAGCAACAGGGTCATGTTCCTGACATAGCTTGGAAGGCATTACCTCACTTTCTAGGAGATGGCTCTGTTTGCCCTGCAGATCACATTCAGGATGTTGAAAATCTATGTTCTGTTCATAATATCACAACTGAGAATCATGCTCTCTTGTTGCTTGCATCTTCCCTCAAGGACAAAGCAAAAGAATGGTACAGAAGCTTGCAGCCCGGTTCAATCACTGGATGGGATCAGCTTGGTGGGCTCATGTACAATCAATTCAGAGATAGGATAGATGTCAGCACTCTCACCCAGAACCTGATTACAATCAAGAGGCATCCAATGGAGCCCATACATGATTTCAATTCAAGATTTGACAAGGTATGGAAAAATTTTTCTATAGACATAAGGCCCCCTCTAGTCTTTGCTTTCTTGTATTATTTAAAGGCTTTAGACCCTAAGATCTCTGTCATGATACAATCTTTGGGGGTGAAACTCTGCCACAGTCATATGATCTTGCCATTAACGCTGAAAGTAGCCTTATATTATCTAGTAAACTGCCTCCTCTGCCCTTATAACAGCTAATGTCTCATGTAAATAGCTTGTCTCATGCTCTTTCTTGTAACTAGATGCATACAAATTTTAGTCCACCCACCCTCCCTGCTGATTTGACAAATCATGAGGAGATGAGTGCTGTGAAAGAACTAATTAAAATCCTCTCCCATGAGATCAATGAGTTAAAAGGTCAAAACTTGTACCATGCTGATCTATGTTTAATACCTCAAGATTCTTATGAACAGCAGTATGAATATAGCCAGAGAATGCCCAATTGTCTTGAAAATTACCCTTTTACAAGCCCCCATAGCTGCAAATCGACCTATAGAAACCATTGACCACGTTCTCTGTCACTTTGATGTTCAAGAAAAATCAAGTATCACGAATCAAATTACATGCAAGAAAGTGGTTCCTATGTGTCTTTCTGACATTGAAAATCAAGCATATGTGGCAAAGGGAGATTCAGAGTTACTGTCAAATTTTAAATCAGATTCAGAAGATGCTTATGAGGAGAGGTTTCTAGAAGCTAAAAAGTACTACAAGAAGGGTTTTGAAGCTGAAAAGTTCTAGGTCCAGACTGACACTGCATCTGTATCTCATTTTGAGGAAAAGGTTGCAACTGATATTATATCAAAGTCTACAAAGAATGAATATTTTTATTATTGCAATGAAGTTTCACACCTGCAGGAGGAAGACACAGAGATTCATGAGCAACATTTGGGGCATGATGAGGATTTGTTCTCACTTTTGCAACAAGACTATCAGCTACTAAATGAGGAAGAACTTGCAATTGAGAAAGTGCAAGGTTCTTTTGTAAGACTTGAAGGTGATCATGGAAAAAATGTTGTAACAAAGGATGATGCTAGAGCTGATTTGTTTTCAATTTTGGAAGATGGTTACTATCTTCTTTTTGATGAAGAACCACCAAAGCAAGGAAAGATCCATGATAAGGTGATATCAAGAGATAGCTAGACTAATGCAGAGTTACATAAAGAATCATATACAGGGTTGTCACATTTTAAGCCCTGCTATACACCATTTTTCTTGCACAATGAAATTCCTATCCGATTCAAGACTATTCTGGGTAGTGTTGTTACATGTACGCCTCATTTTGATGTCATCTTGAGTTATAAACCTATGGAAGAGCCTGTTAGAAAGGTCATTGATATAGTTCAGTTGGCAGAATCTCTTAGCTACAAACAGACAGAAGAGTTTTAGTGTTTTATTTTCCCTCCTCGCCCTCCACTGAAACAAGAACAACAGGTAGATAAGTATGACTGGTGTTTTGAAGCAAAAAGGGACTCTCTTGAGTGCAGAGTAGTAAAAAGGTACAAAATATTGTTGTATTTCTTCATACAGTTTGTCTGGTTCATTTTCAGTTTGATGAGGATTCATTGGAGGAGGATAATTAAATATGGTAGCTACTTTGCTATTCCAGTGAATGGATATGTTCCTGTATGTTTCAGTTGTCAGTAATATGGCTACAATGTTCAGAATAAGCTACAATAGTAGCATTAGTTTCAATTTCAGTTACTTTTCTTTCAATAAGTCTTGGCTGCAAAGTGGAATGGAGGATCTGTGGTCAGTCTCTGAGGTTCAGTCAGTATGGTTGGTTGGTCTCAATTGCAAAACATCAATTCTGTGCTCAGTTTTAGTTTGAGATGGTGGGATGTATTATGGGTCAGCGGTGTTTCAGTTCACCTTCATGCTTCTTTAGGTTCAGATGTTTCTTCACTTTTTGTTCAGTTATTAATGTTTCAGTTTCAGTGAACGTGACTCTATGCCCAATGATAAGACACTAATTTTGCAAAAATCAAAGTTTCTGGAGTTCTTAAGATGCAAATAATTAATGGTTTGTAGGCAGAAATAAAAATGATTGGGAACGCACCACTTGTCGACACCCGCAGCAAATTGAAGAAACTCAAATTTATGTGGAAGAAGGCACGTGGCTGCAGCAATGAAGAGAAAATCAAGAATTCAGCGGATGGAGCCACGTGGTGGAGTTCATGCAAAGGAGAAACAAAAGCTTCACTTCATTTTATTAAATGCAAATGTCACAGGATTTTTATAAGAGTCTTTTATTGATGAAACAAATGAGATAGGCCCTTTTTTCTTATAAGTGAAACTTATTAAATATTAAAGTTTGTCACATTCTAAGCTTACGGGAAAGAAACTGAAGAGTTATGCGGAGGCTGCCAAATGTAAGTGTCTGTGATAATGAAAAAGGAGTTCAAAATTCAGCTGAAGCCACCACGTGGCGCCACCCGCGCACAGGGATGCAAATGTTTCATTTTATCTAATTAAATGCAATATTATGGGTTAATATAAATGAAAGAGTTTTATAATAAGATGTGGGTCCCTCAAATGTAAATGTTACGGGAATTAAATGGTGAAGCCCCAGATTAAATAAACCAATTTATTTTTCATGAGCAAAAACTAAAAGGCAGCGGAAAGTGACAAATGTAAACACCCGCGTCAATTAGAGAGCAGCTAAAAATTGAAGTGGAAGAGGCCACGTGGTGGAGTCCACGCATAGGAAGAATTTGATGTTTTATTTTTGTTTCACAAGCTACGGGAGTTTTAAAGGAACAGTTTTAAAATATAATAGGGTCTATGGAGAGACACGGTGGGTCCCAGCAATATAAAATAAAGTTTATTTTAAAAATTGACCCTTATATGATTCACGTGAAACATAAAGTGAAACCCTAAGTGTGAGCAGCCATTTTTTCATTCTCATGAAGCAAGCTACAGGAGGATAGCGGCAGGAGTTTTCTTTCACACACAGAGATACTTTTCCAGCCATGGGCAAAACAGAAACTACAGTTGCAGTTGGATTTTATGTTGGATTTTGCGGATTTGGTGCCGGATTTTGCGGATTCAGTTGTGGATTTTTAGAGAGGCCATTGAGGATTTGTTGGGTTTTTCAAGCTATAAAATAGCCAGATTTGGGTCACATTTAAGAGTTCTTCTTCAGATATGTTCAGAGAGAGTTCTTCATACATACAGAGTTCTACATTCTTCAGATCAGAGAGTTGGAGCAGCAGACATAGATTTTCTTTCTTCTTGCCTTTGCAATTATTTCTTTATGAGAATGTAACAGTCATTTTGTGCAGCAACTTTTGCCTCTGTAACTGGTTATTCAAATAAAGAGATGTGTTTTGTGTATATTGGATATCTCTGTTTCTTGTCTCTAATTTCTCTGTTTCTCTACCTCTGTTTAATATGTTCTCAAACTAGTTTTAATCATGCATATTTTGCTCTTTAAATCCAGTTAAATCCTTCAAAGTTAGACACTGTGCAAATAATAGTTTCAAATCTGGTAGATCACCATAGATTAGGCATTTGTTTTCTGCAATCTTAGTTTTCTTTCTGACCTTTTTCTCAAACCCTATTGAAAGAACGGAAGAGCCAGCTTCCCTAAAATCTGGAGGTCACTCTGAGAAGCATTCCCATGTCTCAGAGTTTCCCATGTTGCTGCTGGATTACACCCACAGATTTATGCATCAACAGACTGTTTTAGGGAGCTGTGGGTTTGTTGAGGTCAATGGAGAGCATCTTAAAAAGAAGGATGTTGTCAGCATTAGAGGAGGAGATGAACTTGTTTTCAGCTGCCAGAGTCACCACACTTATGTATCCTCTATGATTTGCTTATTGACAGTTGGCCGTAGAATTTTCTCCAGTTCAATCTTCATGTTTTCATATTTTCCTTAATGGATTTTCAATGCAGATTTTTCAGCTCCTCGCAAATGAAGACATCTCAACCCCTGTATTGCCTACTTCAGTAGGAAAGACAGGAAATTAGGTGGTAACGGGTAAGGCAGAAGAAAAAATTGCAGCTAAGGCAGAACTATCTGAAGATTTAGCAGCTATGTTGGGCCCCTTGCAAGGACTTTTGTCAGGTTCTCTGCTATCCTTATCGTTGCTACCTCATCCTTCTTGCAATAACAGTGAAGAATTTTATCAAGGAAACATTGCATCACAGTCACAAACTGCTTACAATATGTCAGATGAGTCTGCTTCAGATACCGAGGAGATTGTGCTTGAGGCTGCACTGGATTCTGGAGTTCTACCCGTGCTTAGCATGTTGAGAAGTAGAAGAAAGCCTCATAAGAAAGGCTACATGCACAACGAAATATATGGTAAATCACCTATACAAGTTTGTGAAGAGAGAAGGGAATCTGTAAGAGGTATTGATCCATCTGTAGCACATGCTAAATGCCAAACTTTGAAGGAAGATTTAAGAAAAGGAATTATTGATGGAAGAGAGACTCGTGTCATTTGACGATTTTCCTTATTATCTGAGGTACGAAATTGCATCTTTGTAAGACCTATTTTACCTTCCTTTATGACTGCCATGGTTTCTATTATTACCTTGCATTGGTTATTGTTATTACATGGTCTAATAATAAGAAGGTAGATTTATAGATAACATTAGTACGTCATTTTAAATTTTAGTGTGTGAGACTAATTTAAACAATAATATAAATATTTCTATTATTACCGTCATATAAATATAAATTTTATGTTCATATAAATTTAAACAATAAACTTCATCTTATTCATATAAATTTAAACAGTACATGTGGTTTGAGATTAATTATCTGTCATTTCAGTCTTGCTTTGCTAGTTTCATTGGAAGATTGATTAAAGTTTATCTTTTGTCTACAGTAAGAAGACAAAAAGTTTTCTGATTGCATCAACGTTCATACATTTGAAACGGAATGAATTTACAAAATTTACAAAGGAGCTTCCTAACGTGAGCCCCAGAATATTGATGTCTGGTCCTCAAGGTCTGTTATCCCTTCTGTACAAGTCTGAATGGTTAAATGGAACATAATTGTGATTAACAATGTTTGTGATCTGATTCAATCTATGTTTTATCATTTCCATAGGGTCTGAGATATATCAAGAATGTTGGTGAAGGCATTGGCAAATCATTTTGATGCAAAATTGCTTATATTTGATAGCAGTTCAATGCTGACGGTAAGAATTAGTATATCAAACTCTGCAACATTTTATGATCTCAATCTCGTCATGGTGTCCAAGCTTTCATTTCAAAATTGATATATAAGCATAAAGGGTTCATTGAGTCGTTTCTTTTTTTGGTGGACCAAAATTCATCCGGATGTGCTATTTTTTATTTGTAAAGTGTGAAAAGTCATAGTGTTGGTGTGGTCACAATTCTCTTTTTCAAGGGGAACATGTTTCATCTTGACAACTCTGCAGCATTCATTTTTTTTGTATTTTCACTCTTGTATGTGTTTGTACTTTGTAGTGATGCTCTTTAGATTGACATTACAGGGCTCATCAATGAAGGATGGAGAACTAAGAGGGGACATAAGTTCATGGCCAAAATTGGGTGGCTTTTCAGTCAAAGAAGTGCCTCTGCAAGGCACTGCATCAAACTTGTACACATCAAAGGAATATCCCTTCAAGAGAGGTAGTTTCAACGCTTGATCAAAAATTCAATTCAGATATTACAACTGAATCATTTTAGAAGCATGCATTTTTGAGTAGCAGAGGAATTTTTGGTTTTTATTTTTTTCTAATTTGTATTTATTAAGGTGATCGAGTGAAATTCACTATTTCATCTGCAAAGTCAGGCCATCCGCCATCTCAAGCTCCTTCGAGGTATGTTTTACAAATATTTCTACATGCCAATAGTAACAGATACTAATCCATCAAGTGCTTTCTAGATATGTTTGAGTTACATCATGATAACATTATTTGGCAGGTTCATCATGAATATTTTCTGTTAGTTAAAAAGTGAAAGGTGGTGCTATACTTATGTGAAGTGCTTTCATAAGAGAATCATTTTCAGGTCACCTGTTTTGTGGAGTTTGGTTTGAGTATTGCCAAATGTTGGAAAACTCATGACATTTTTTTCTGACCAAATTTGGCTAGTTTGCTTGAATTTGAGCGAGCATTTAGTATGATCTAGGCGCATATATAGAAAATTTTAGAAGTGGGTTTGCTCTGTATTTGGCATGTGGTAGTTTCTAACTGTCTATGGGGCCATCACTAGTCAATTACATGTTAACAGGGGTGATGTTCTTGGTAGTAATGCCTCTGTCCTCAGCTTTTCTTATTTCTCAATGTTTTCAGGGGTCCATCTCATGGTGATCAAGGGGAAGTACTTCTGTCTTTGGAAGGGAATGGTTCATCTAAACTTGGAGTACGCTTTGATAAGCCAATTCAAGGGGGTGTTGACCTCGGGGGACTATGCGAAGAAGATCATGGTTTTCTTTGTAGTGGTAATACTTTCGCGTCAAATGTGATATTATCTTGCAAATAATGATGTTTTTTAAATTTGTTCTTATTGAATGTGGTTTTTGTGCTTTTGACAGCAAGCAACCTTCTTTTAGATCACACTATTGAAGAACACATGGACAAACTAGTCCTCAATGCACTTTTCCAGGTAATCTAAACTTCTATTTATATTCAGTGAAATTCAATTCTGCAATTATCCTCTTTAAATTTTCGTAAGTGATCTATAACTCTTTTCCAGGTTGTGACTAGTGAGAGTAAGAATAGTCCTCTTATACTCTTCATGGAAGATGTTGAAAAGTCATTCATTGACAACTCATTCATCTACACCGCCTTACAAAGAAAACTTGAAAAATTGGCCGAAAGTATTATTGTAATCGGCTCATACACAAAGATTGACAATAGCAAGGAAAAGGTAATATACTTAACCTATTTAGAAATAAATGTTTGATTTTTCTTTTTATTTTCATGTCCATTGAATTGTAGTGGTTTTTATGCAACAGTCATCTCTCGGAGGGGTACTACCCTCCTTTGGATTTCAAGACTGTGAAGACAACCTGCCTGTTTTGGATTTATCAGTAAGTTTATTTTGATCAGTTAGGCATACATTTGTTTTGAGCCTTTGATTATAATAGCCATTGCATTCGATTAAAAATATATGCATTATCCTATTGGTGAACAAATTATCTTTATGTATCATTGCATACATAAAGATGAGCAGAATCCCATTCAGTGTGCAACAAAATGCATGTTAATGCAAAGGAAGGAGAACTTCACTGAATGGAGCATTTTTCTGGTCAATATGACACTAACATCGAGGGTTGTATATTCATTTGTTCTTACAATTAATCCCTCATGATCACTATGATGACTTTAATCCATAGAAAAGAGAAAATCCTAGAAGAATGTATCTATGCTTGGACTTCCAACATTAGGATTGTAACTGATGCTTCTGATCGAATGATTTCGACTATATGGAATTTTATAAATTTCTATCCACAACGACATTTACTATAGCTTATAAGCTATTTTAATCAAGCCAATTAGTAGTCAAGATTGTTTTTGTTGGCTAGGTCCCATTGCCATATGGATTTACGTGCTTAGCCATATTATTGCAAGAATAATGCATACTTCTACTTAAAGATGGCTAATTTTTTAAAACCAGATGTGAAGATAAGAAATAAATATATAGGAGGGAGGTTTGCAATACATTTAAACTTTCCGCCTTTAAAATTTTCTTTTATTTTTCCATTAAATCATTTTGTAAGGAGTAGGTTGTTTCTGTTTTTTCCTCACTGTAAATTTCTTTAGGACATGATTGATTAAACAGATGCCTTCAATTGATTTGATAATGGAGGGTGTCAATTTTTTTTTAATGCTACAGTATGGGAGAAAATTTAAACAGAACACAGAGATGCAGCTTTCTAATCTTTTTCCAAACAGAGTGATCGTGGAGATGCCTGAGGTACTGAAAATGTGTTAAAACATATTAGACACTTAAGTTATTTAAATATTTTAAAATGTATGATTGTTAATTTTCCATTAATAAATGCAGGATGAAGCGCTTCTTGTTAATTGGAAACTTTAGTTAGAAAGGGATGTTCAAATGCTCAAAGTGAAGACAAATCTTCGACATATTGAAATTGTGAGTTTCTGTTTCAGATACCGTGGTTGGCCTTTTTTTGTTGATTTCTTTCAGAAATATCTTTATAGAAAATCTGCAAAGATTATTTTTCATATTGAAAGTAATCCACCTATATGCATAAATATAGAAAATTTAATAACAAATAAAGAGCAATGGTAAACTATAAAAGTCTTGTGCTTGTTGGGAAAATCCCTAGTTTTGTTGTTTGTGTTATGCCCTTAAAATAAAAATGGTGTGATGGTTATACAATAGTTCAAGCAAACAAAATAAAATTTGAGAAAAATTACCTTAGATATGTTCCGTTTATCCTTTAACAATGTACAAGGTATGTGAGGTTGTTTGTGTTATGCCCTTAATATGAAAATGGTGTGATGGTTATGCAATAGTACAAGCAAACAAAATAAAATTTGAGAAAAATTACCGTAGATATGTTCCCTTTATCCTTTAACAATGTACAAGGTATGTGAGGTTGAGGCATCCATTCTTAACAATGTGATAGAATGTTTGTTTACAAATTCAAATGTATTATGAATAGAAAGAAACTGTTGCATCTCTTTTTTAATGTTTTTCCCGTTGCTTTTGTAGGTGCTTTCTCGTAATAACCTAGATTGTGATGGTATTGATACAATTTGCATAGAGGACCAAGATCTTACAGATAAATGTGAGTTAAAGATGTTAGTTTCTGAAGGTTTTCTGCTTATTTCGAAGGATTAGATCACAATTACAAAGTTTTTCTTCGGTTATGAAATTTCTGATTCCATTGCATTTATTTTGAATTAGATAGTATGATATCTATTATCATAGTTACATGTTGTCATAACTTTATTCCTTAAAAGCGTTATATAACTGTGATGGTCTAAGCTATATATTAAATAGATGACGCGTTTGACATATTGGAAATCCTAGCATGATACAAATTCTATAAGCACATTTTCAATATAATGCTTGCATCAGGTGTATGCAAATATATTATTTCTAATCTCTCAGATAAAATCAAAAGCTCGTGTAATGTTTGCAGATAATACCAAACTAAGAAACTAAGACTTATCCAAAAACTAAGAGCGAGAAAACTAAGAAATGAAGACTTATCCAAAAACTGATTGATAATACCAAGTTTATACCAACACAACTGAACTTGATTACATCCAATAGGACCTGAATCATATTTGAACATATGATAGACCCACGCTTCCTATTTGAGCCACTATTTTTTTACCTTCTAGTTTGAGGGCTTCATCGAGGGTCTTGGTCAACTCATTGTATGCAGGGCCCTACCAAGGCACCATATGTGAATCCGTACAAGCAGAGGAGGCTTGGATGACTTCACCCACAGGAGGAGGAAGGCAACATCCAAGCACCTGTGCAACATTGACCAATATTTTATTGATCCATGATCAAACTTTAGCATTTGTAAAGTCTTTTCCAAATATTTATTTAGGGTTTATTGTGCAAAGCATGAGGTGGGCCCATTTGGATGGCAATTGAGCATTTTGTAGGGATCTTAATCCCACATTTTGGTGCAGTGCACTTTTTGGCTATTAATATAGCTCGACACTCATATCTCTACCATGATCAAGGCTCATTAGGTAGTGGATCGTCTCTCTCTCGCGTGGATTGTTGACTTGTATGTTTGGTGGATTGTGATTTGGCTCTTGGTGGAATTTTCTTGGTGTTTAGTGCAGCTTGCCCGCTAATTTATCACTACTATCACCCTAAGGGGCCTAAATTATATCCCCCTATGCTTGTGGTGGTCATATGGTGTGACCAGGTGCTTGCTGGTGCTTCCAAAGTGCCTTTATTTGCAAATTGTGCTCCTAGGAGGTGGTTCACACCAACAAATTTCATATTCAAATTAAAGGGGAAAAATACATATTCCGTGTGTGTGTGTGTGTGTGTGTGTGCGCGCGCGCATGCATTTGTGTGTGTTTATTTGTTTTATGTATCCATTAGCATAAAAAATTGAAATACATCAAATTCATCCTTTGGAAGGAAATATGATTCCAAGCTTCTCCACAACTTCTAAAATGCATTAAGTCTAAGCTTCTCTTCTGAAAGGAATTTAGTCCAATCTACTATAAATAAATAAACAAATCTTGTCTAGCTAGAAAACCATGGTCAAAATCTCCCTCTTTTCAAAAGCCAAAAATCCTATACTTTGTTTGGAAAATGGTCTTATCCTTTATATAATTTCTTATAAACTCGTTACAAACACTCAAAGAATAGTTATAAAAACTTTTTATTACGAACACTCGTAAACTTATATTAAAAAAGCAATAAATAGTACATATTCACAAAAAAAGGACAGGTTGGTAAAAAGGGACACCCACAAGTCAAAGTCTTAAAAGACAATCAAAACACAAAGTTCAAAGCTTTAATAGGTGAATAGAAGCCAAAAAAAAATAAAGGGATAAGCCCAAAGAAAACTAAGCAGCAAGAGAAACACTAGCAGAGGGAGGAGGATATTCATCATCAGGTTTGTTCCAAACATCTCTAGGGGTGGAATCATCCTAACTGTCGAGAGCATCCATACCATCAACATTCTCCTTAAGAGGAGGTTGAGCATGGGTTGGAGAAATGGTAAGTTACATGCGAGGGAATTTGTCAGTGTCAAACCAGCTAGCATCTATGGAGCACTAAGAGCCATGGGAATAACAACCACAATCCCCATGATCACCACAATTGCCTTGATCACACTAAGAGGATTTACTATGACCATAATGACGTCAATGAGAGGAGGAAGATTTAGGTGGAACCCATGCAGTAGTACAAGGGTAATTTCCTTAATAGTTTAGCAACTCCAGAAAATTCAAGTGCAACTTTGCTAGCTTGCACCTAAGAACAAATAATAACTTTAGTGTACAGAGAAAAATGCTTATCAACAAAATAGTAAGTGAAAGTAACAACATTTCTATCCTAACCTTTTTGGCAATTATTATGGTTCTCCAATTAACTAATGTTGGAATATTAATTTCTCCCCACCATAATGCATTAATATGTCAGTTTTGAAGCAAGGTCTAAATATAGGTTATTGCATGTAATAGTTTTGTAATAGCTCTACAGGTGTAAATAGATTCCATATGCGTGCTCATTTTTCGAAGATTCTATGTAACTAAAAATACCTCTATATATTGAGGCAGCATGTAACAGTTTGAATTATCATCAATCAATTGATTTATGAATGCTATAGCATTCTAGGTTTGGGCAAATTCTGTGTTTGTATATTATGTGTTGTATTTTGTGTTTCTGAATAATTTTGTGTTTGTGCATTTCATTCTCCACTTTAACATTGGTATTAGAGCCAAGGTCATTGCTAAGTGAGGTTGATTTTATTTACAAGAAAAACTTGGTTAAGATTGAGGATCTACAACAAGAGAAATCAGAGCCGCAACATATGTGGAAGAAAAGTCCATTGAGATTTTCATCACCAAAGGAGTTGATTTTTTTCTCAAGATGATATAGATCACAAAGATTATAGCTAGAAGCCAGATAACAAGATTTTGAAAAATTTGAATACATTGTAGAATGAGGAAGGTGAGTGAATTCATCAAATAGTTGCAGTGAAGTGCAACAACACAAGGTAACTTAATGTTTTTTTTCAAATAGGAAAAGTTGGTAAAAGAGTTAAGAATGAAAATGAAGGTTTATGGGGTGAAAAGGAATTTTTGGAAGAAGAATTTATAAAAGTTAGTGAATAATTGATGTATGTTAAAAAGACTAATAGAAAATATATGGAAAGGATAAAGGAGTTAGGAAAGAAAAAATATGAATTTTTTTGTGAAAATCATAATCTAGAAAAAGAATTGGAGAAAGTTCAAGATAGAAATGAAGAGTTAGAAGAAGACTTGAAGTTGTTTGACAAGATTAAAAAGAAGAATGATGATTTGGAAGAGAAATGAAGAAATTGGAATAGGAAAATAGTCAACTAGATCAAACACTTGCATCATGTCTAAAGGAAAACATACGTTTAAGGTTGAAGCATGTACTTTGTGATGTAGCATTTGTGGACTAAAGAATCATTGTTAAAATGTGTGTTGTAATAAAAAGTGGAATAAGGAATCTATGACAGATTGTATGTAGATGAGATATGGATGGATTGACGGATCAAGCTTGGAATAGGTTACAAGTATGTTCAAGAAGTTGTACGTGCATATATATTCACATGTTAAAGAGAAAAAGAATTATATAAGAAGTGAATATTGGAGTTGTGTAGACGATTACTTTTTTTGAGACAAAGGAATTCATTGTCTAGAAATATAGTAATTTTGTAGGAAGAATACATCTAGATTTCAAGTGATCTAAAGATCAGTTGGAGGTAAAGATGCATGAAGACACCAAGTAATCAAGAAAGAAATTGAATTCTTGTAGAAAAATGTAGTAGTACAAGGAAGAGTACTCTCAAAAATTCCAGAGCTAGTAAACTAATGGAGAAAACAAATCAGAGTTTTGGAGATCAAAAGATTATTTGGCAAAGGAGAAGACAGATTTTGAGAATTGAAGATGCTAAAGCATCTATGGTTGAAATTAAGGTGGAGTGTTGGAATATTAATTTCTCCCCACCATAATGCATTAATGTGTCATTTTTGAAGCAAGATCTAAATATAGGTTATTGCATGTAACAGTTTTGTAATAGATCCGCAGGTGTAAATGCATTCTATATGCATGCTCAAATTTAGGAGATTCTATGTAACTAAAACGACATCTATATATTGAGGCACCATGTAACAGTTTGAATTATCATCAACCAATTGATTTATGAATGTAGTAGCATTCTAGGTTTGGGTAAATTTTGTGTTTGTATATTATGTGTTATATTTTCTATTTCTGAATAATTTTGTGTTGGTCCATTTCATTATCTACTTTAACAACCAAAGACCCCATTCACATTTTTACTAATCTTAAAATGAAGCGGACTATATAAAGTCAAAATATTCTTTATCGGCGAATTACCAAGTTGGTCAATTCAATACTTTGTCAATCTGTGATTTCATAGTTCACAAACCTAATATATTGCCAAAACATTAGCATATGATGAAGGTGGTGGATGACAAATCCACAAGAGACAATTTCATGAACACATAAATATGAAACATATAAAAACAAATATCAAACACAAAAACACAAACATGTAACCTCAACTCTCAACGTGCTACTGCATAATATTCTATTAACTCATAACATCATTACAATGCATATAACAAATGTTGCTGCATTCTAATGACCACTTGATCATACAGACTTGATTGTATAACCATTACAACATGCCTAATCATATAGACAATCTTATGTCATTCTGGACTCTTCCTATTCATCTTGACTCATCTAGAAACCTTAACCTTCAAAATGTTTCTTATCGAGAACCTTCTTTCAAGAACTCTCTCATCATTCCCGCTTTCTAGAATTTTCCTTTTTTTTATCTTTTTGTCTTTTTGTCTTATTCATTTATCAGTAGGAAAAATTACTTATTCCAACATTCCCCCTTAATTTTGACCACATTTATCATTCCCAAATTTTGTCTTCCAAATCTATTGACTCAAATCCTTT
This sequence comes from Cunninghamia lanceolata, assembly GCA_027924645.1. Classification (NCBI taxonomy): domain Eukaryota; kingdom Viridiplantae; phylum Streptophyta; class Pinopsida; order Cupressales; family Cupressaceae; genus Cunninghamia; species Cunninghamia lanceolata. The sequence goes on along the minus strand of BSBN01001936.1, from coordinate 135,516 downwards.
TCTTGCATGATAACTTTAAACTATCTTCAAGATCTGTGAATCTTCTTACTCTTCAAACTCTCACCAAATCTTTACCAACTGTTGCAACAATCCTTTAAACTTTGATCTTCAATCTTCAAAACTTCAATCTAGAATTCCTCTCGCTATCTATAGCTTTCCACTTTTGTTGGTGTCTTGCAAGATCAACAAACCTCTGTTCATTGCTTTCCTTTACATATGAACAACCTATTCAACATACCTGTAATCTCTTGCCAATTCAATCCAAAACTCCAACCACAATTCATTTGCATACATCCTATCATAGATTCATTTTTCTAATCTCTATTCCAACACATCTTTTCACAATGATTATACCACATTTGGTACACAGATATAGATCCCAACACTTGTCCTTTGTATGTCCTTTTATGTTACAATGAGAACAATGCATTCCTTGAACAAATTTCCTTGAACCTGTAACACCTCCAACATTATTTCCTTTACCTGTATATCCAAGATCTTCATACTTTAGCCTCACTATTGGTTCAATATGTTCTTTGATTCCTTGTCCAAACTTGCCTAATTCTTTTCCTTCATAACCAATTGTTTTCATTGAAACCAACATTTTGCTCATTACAACTAACATGATTTGCATATTCAAACACCTTATCATCTTCATCTTTACACTCCTCATCAATATTATCACAACTTGCAAATTTTGCTGAATGAACCTCTTTAATCTCTTCAACCTTTCACTCTTTATCCAAAGATCCTTCAACTCTTTCACACAAATCACTAGTATCATGCGAGTCATCACAAACTAATAGTTTTATCCAAAAATATTCCTTCTCTTTTTTCAACTTTGATATTTCTTCTTTCTGTAAATTATTTTCCTCTTCTAATCTCTCTATCTTTTATTTCATTTCATCAAATAACTTCAATATTTCTTCTATCTCTTCATTCCTCTTTTTAACCTCATCAAATGATTTTGATCTTTCTTCTAGTTCTTCTTTAATTATTATTAACTCAATTTTAAGATCAGATATTTTTATCTACTGTCTAGTTTTTTTCTATTGTAACTTGGTTGAAATCTCTTAACAATTCTTTTCTTTCTTTTTGCCAATCTTTTTTTGTCTTATCTCTTTTAGCTTTTCCCATTGAAAACAAATAAAACTCTCCTGATTTATGCACTTGCCTTCGATTACAGTGATTTTTATGATTTCTCTTTATTCGACAGCTTCACATGCCTCACTCCTTTGACTACAAACTGCCTTCTGCTACAATCTCTACAATCTTCAGATGATATTCAACTCCTTTCTTCAAATCTGTCAGACAAAGCTTCAATACACTCCAAATTCTTAGATCTGTGTCAAACACTTCCAATTTTGGTGACTACTACTTCAGATGATAACTTGCAATTTGTTTAATGGTCTACAATCAAAACCTAATACTTTCAACAATCTTGTATATGATGTGGCTCCATATCTTGGCAGATACATGTTGTCTTCTATCTGTAACTTCCTTCAAAGCTTGGCTTTTTCCAGTTGCGTCTAAACCTATGTTGTTCACCTTCTTTGCAACTTCAATCTTCAATGGCACCATGTAAACCCTAAATCCATGGCTTATAATTACTATTGTAAACAAGAATTATGTGACCTCGCCCTTAATGATCTTTGATTGGGCCTTCAAAAATGGATGATCTCCTTCAATTTTATGTACAACGGATTTAAAGAACATTCAACTTCTTTTAGGGGACTTTTGATGAAAGATGATTGTCATTGATGTCAAAAAGGTGTTGTGTAGTTTGTCATTATGATGCAAGGTTGGTTGATGAAGTGTGTTGCTTCTTGCTTTCATGATGTTCTCAAGTTGACCACATGGGTCTAATGCAGAGGTCATTATTTTGGGATAACCAGGACTTGAACTTTTGAACATAGGTTGTTCAAGATCATGTCTTTCACATTTGTTCACTCTATCGGGAACATCAATTGGGAGTTGTTCATTTGGACATGATAAGTGTTGTCAGTTGAATTGGCTTCATTAGTGTATATTTTTCATGTGGTGTATGGTGTCGTTGTTGATACAGGTGATGGAGGTGTGTTGATTATCAATGGTGTTGTTGTTGGTACAGATGATGGAGTTTATTATCTTGCTAACATGTGTTGATACCTTGATATTTTGATATTGATGATTTGATGTTTTGATATTGTTGATTTACAATCAATAATTACTATGCCTCTTGATGTTGGTGACATCAATCTCATAGAGTTGCTACAAGATGGGTAATAAGATTTGATGCAAGTTGATAATGAGTTGCTAATTAGGAGTTCAATGAGGAATTGAGTCATCTAGCTTTCATGTTGGTTTATTAGGTTTACTTCATCATTCTTCATGTTAATTTACAAGGTGTTTGATGTTGATCCTCAAAGTAAAGGTGTTAATAGTGTTGATTTAGAGTCTTCATAATAATTCAAGAGTTTATATGGTGACATTGCTTTAAGGAGTTCATTTCTTCATTAGAATCTTCAAGTGCCTCTTGCTTAGAGAAAAGTTACTTCAAGTTGTTTGTTGTGATGTCAAGATTGTTTATTTGGATCATTGCATTAAGGTTTGCTTATGTCGAAGTTAAAATTTGAGGTTTGTCTGATGTCTGTAATCTTTGCAGAGGAATTCTTAGCAGATATTTGCTCAAGATGTTCTTGTTTTTTTTCAAAAGGGATCATAGTTCTTGAGTATTAAAAATATTCATAAATCCTAACTCAAGGCATATGTTATTTCCTAATTTGCCTGTATCTTTTAAGTTGTACTTTTTGCTCTAAAATTGAGTTAACCTGCTATCATAGGTTAGTCACTTAAATGTGACTTGTTGAGGGGTTTTAACACATGTTTGCCACCAGCCCCCTTGGCCTCTTCACCTTCTGCATCGATCTGCATCACAAAGAAAGGGGGGTTAACAGACTATTCTGATAGCATGTCAAATCTTGCTGATTTTCTTGGTAATGCAGGCCTCATGGATGTGGAACTGTCGGGACAGGCCTTCACCTGGTCAAATAGAAGACAAAGGAGTAACCTGATATAGGTTAAACTAGACAGATTCTTAATCTCCTCCTACTGGGCTATCATGAATCGACTGAATTTATCTACCCTCCCTAGACTTGGTTTAGATCATAGCCCTCTCTTGCTTAATTGGACCAAGAAGGGTAGAAAAGGTCCTTTTCTGTTCAGATTTGAAATGATGTGGGCCCTTCATCCTGATTTTAGAGATTGCTTGTTGAGTTGGTGGAAGATCTCGGTTCAAGGGCTAGCTATGTTCAAGCTAGTTAAGAAATTGACCAATGTGAGAAACAAGGTGAAGGGTTGGAATAAATTTACTTTTGGAAATGTTTTGAGTAGGAAGAAAAGTATTATGGAAAAGTTGAAAGAAGTTCAAAGCAAAATTGATCAAGGAGACATATCTAAGAATTTGCAATTGATGGAGAAGAATCTCTCCAAGGAATGGAGCTAGACTATTAAGGAATAAGAGGTCTATTGGAAGCAGAAGTCCAAGGTTGAATAGCTTAGAGAGGGCGATAGGAACACCTCCATTTTTCATCAATCTACACTAAGACACATGAAGAGAAATACCATCAGAGCACTCAGAGATGAACAAGGGAGACTGGTGGAGGAGTAGGAAGAGATAGGGAACATGGCAACGGAGTTCTTTGAAGCTTTGCTGGCAGGACAACACTCAAGTGTGTTAGAGGAGGACATGAGTTCTCTCTTGGAGGTGATTCCTAACATTCTCTCAGAGGAGGATAACTAATTATTGACCAAACCCATTACCTTGGAGGAGGTTAGAGTGGTTGTGTTCTCCATGGGTGCTTACAAAGACCCAGGCCCTAATGGGTTTCCCCCACCTTTTTTTTTAGATTTTTTGGGAGATTATTGGTAATGATGTCTTTCTGGCCACGTAGGATTCCTTCATGATAGGGAGAATCCTATGGTAATTGAACAACACTTTTATCACCCTCATCCTGAAGAAGACTGAAGTCCAGATCATGGCAGATTTTAGATCGATCAGTCTCTGTAACACCATGTATAAGGTCTTCAGTAAATTGTAAGTTTTCAGATTACAACCCCTACTAGATAAACTCATTGCTCCTACCCAGAAAGGTTTCATTCCAGGGAAACAGATCCTAGATGCAATAATCACCACTCATGAAATAATCCATTCTATTCAAAAGAGCAACACTCCAGGTATGATTTTCAAACTGGATATCTCAAAAGCTTATGATAGGGTCAACTGGGACTTTCTTTTGAGAGTTCTCAAGAAATTTGAATTCAATGAAAGAATCATTAACATTATCAAAGAGTGTATATCTATAGCTAGATTCTCAGTGCTTCTTAATGGATCCTTGAAAGGTTTCTTCCCTTCTGGGAGAGGTATTAGGCAAGGTGATGCTCTTTCACCTTACTTGTTCATTGTAATCTATTAATGCAGGGGACTCTTTGCAGGATAAAACCTGCTTCAACAGCCCAAAATTCGGTGATTCAACAATTTGTGGATGACACTATATTGTTTGGGTTGGCCTCAGTGGTGGAAGCCAGAAGGTAGAAGGAGCTCTTAAATAATTGTGAGGAAGTTTCAGGTCAAAGTGTCAACTTTGAAAAAAGTCATATTTACTTCTTGAATAGTCAACAAGACCTTTAATAGAAGATTACTAGAATTTTGTGTTGCTCGAGTGAAAGTCTCTCGGCTACTTATTTGGGCCTCCCTCTAACCATTTTCAAAGTTTCTATGGATTTATGGAAGGGGTTGGTGTAAATAATTTAGAGAAAACTGGCGAGATGGAAGGGTGCTCTCCTAAGCTAAGATGGATAGTTCCAACTTCTCAAAGCTTCTTTACAGGGGATGCCTAATTATGCGTTATGTCTCTTCAAAATCTCTAAGAATGTGGTTGATAAGATTGAGAAAATTCAAAAGAAGTTTCTTTGGACTGGGGTAGAAGAGAAAAAAATTACCCTTGTGAGATGGGAGAAAGTGTGTGAGCCTAGAAGACAAGGAGGACTAGGTCTTAGAAGAATTCATTTGATGAACAAGGTGCTTCTAGCCAATTTAGGGTGGAACCTTATTCAGAACAATACTAATTCGGGTGACATCATGAGAGACAAATATCTCAATGGGGACCAAGGTAGAAGTTTTTTGGCAAAGGAGAGTCTTCCTAAAGGCTCAGTTATTTGGAATGGAACTATTAAAATTAGATGTCTCATCCGACAAGGCTTGAGATGGAGGATTGGGGATGGTAAGGAGCTCAACTTCTAGAAAGACCGGTGGTTGAATGATAAACCCTTGATAGAACTAGAATTTGGTAGGATAGTGGGCAGAATTAGCGAGGTGTTTGGTCCCAACATGGTTGACTACATAAGCACCTATGGAGGTCTTCGAAGATGGAAAGAGATTTCAGACTATGCCCGTGATGGAAGTGAGGGGGTAAAGTTGGTCCAGCTTTAAAGAGCTTTGGAAGACTACAGACTACCACTTTTTTCCAAAAGAGACAAGATGGTCTGGGATAAGGATAAGAAGGGTCTGTTTACTATAAAAAGTACGTATAATCTGATGTTAAACCATGGAGAAGGAGGAGTTTGGAGTAAAATCTAGTTTCCTAAACTCCTTCTAAAGATTAATTTTGTTTGGTGGACTTTAATGCATAATAAGGTCCTGACTTTGGACAATCTGAAAAAAAGAGGATTCCAAATGCCAACTAGATGTATTCTTTGTGAATCTAAGGAGGAATCTTTGGCCCATCTCTTTCTTCATTGCAGTTTTGCTTGGGAGGTCTGGGGACTCACTCTCCAAAAGTTGAATGTTAATTGGATCTTGAATGTTAAAATGGAAATGTTGGTTTGGGAATGGAAGCACCCCTATAACCTGGTTCTACTAATCTTGAAAGAACTCTAGAACCAGATACCTCCCCATCTAGTTTGAAGCCTGTGGAAGGAACATAATAATAGAATCTTCAGGGAGAAGAGGAGAATGCCTCTGGAGTTTTTTTAATGCTTTTTCAAACTGTTGGTTGAAAATATCAATTCCTGTCAGTTTAAAGCCGCAGATAGTCACCTGGGGAGAGAAGAACAAAACATAATAAAGAACTAGAATATAAACCCATGTCAAGTGGACATGACTAAAAAGTTAGCGTGGGCTAGAACTAAATGGACTTCACTGTAGTAAGGGTGGGTTAAGTTGAACTTAAATGGAGTGGCTAAATAGACCCTGGGTGCTGCTAGTGTTGGAGGTATCTGAAGAACAGAAATTGGAGAGTGTGTCGCTGCTTATGCTAGAGGGATTGGCATTAAAAGAAATAATGAAGTGGAATCCATGGCTATGCTATGGGGCATCAAGTTAGCTATCTCCATAAATATCAAAAGGTTGCATATTGAAGGAGACTCTCAGCTAATTGTGAATGTTGCCCTTGGTCTTTCTCAGATAGGGTGGAACCTGGAGGATATCATGGGGGACATCAAGATCCTTCTTGATGGTCTAGAGGAATACAAGATTTCCAATATCTACAGAGGAGGAAATGTCGTGGCTGATACCCTAGCTAATGTAGGAAGTGACAAGGATGGATGCTAGTGCTGGAGAAACATCTCAAGCTTGTCCCAAGAGATTCATTACCTGATTGAGCAAGAAGGAAAGGGAAATGAAATATAAGTGGTGTGTGGTGGTTATTGTCGTTTGGTGTCTCCAAGAGGAAGATGGGCTAGTGTTCCCTCCTTTGGAGAAGGCGGAGCCAACAGTTCAAATTTTCAAATTATTTCTGGCGAGATTGTTAAGAATCTCCTACAGGATGAGGTGGCAGGATTGTGGTTGAGTCAATTGGGTTATATCAACTGGAGTCATTGATGAAGGGTCCACTAGGGCATGATAAAAGGCGCAAGGACTTTGGTACTGGTGGAGATCCAAGTTCAGGATCTTACAACTAAAAAATGGTGATGAGCGAATAGGTGGTAGGGATATGGAGGACGGATGTGAGGGCTAATTTCATGATCCATCGTTGTTGGGTTAAGATGGCGGCTAGCATCACCTATCTCCACATGAGGTGGCAGGTAAATATTCCCCCCGATGAGGTGTATCTAGGAGGCGATTTTAAGGATTTTACAAATAATAATTACACCACCATCATTACTACAACTCAGTATTATTGCTATTTTAGTTGTTTCTTTTTTGATTTCAAGGCTACCTCTTGTGAATATTTCCATTCTGAACGAATTCAGTCTAGCCTCTTTAGCCATTCTCAGACTGGTAATATGGGAGGGGACATAGTAAAAATTGAACCCAGCTTGACTGAAGAATTTAAGCAAGATCCTATTGTTTGGCATATAATCCAAGAGGGTGAGGTGGTGCCTTTTCTCAAAAGTATGACGGGTCACGATGAAAATTTGTCAAGGTAGTTTGTGGAGACTTGGGATGAGGATACCAGGGAGGTCAGAATTGGGAAGATTAGATTCCAAGTTTCTGAGGAAGTCATTAGGCAAGCCACTGGTTTACCCACAAGAGGAAAAAAGCATTTGAGGAGAAGCAGAGTGGCTAACCTAGAGCACATGAATCTCTTCTTCTATAAGGGTGAGGCTCCTATGAAACTCCATGGAGGGTTTGAGAGAGAGGAATTGCTGGAGCCTTGGGGACAAATCTGTCTCATGATAATAAAGTTCTTCACGCTGGAAGGAAGGTTCCGAGTATATTACAACTATCACTTTGCTCTTTTAAATCATTTCAGGAATAAGGTTGGGATTAGCTTTCCCTTCTTTTTACTCTCTTCGCTAGATAATTCCATTAAGTCTATTAGGGAGTTTAGGGCTAGGAATGCCAATCACCCTCTCATTCTGATACATCAAGGCCTTATATTGAGACTGTATCATTTCCATCTTGCCTTATGTCTGCCTAAACCTATTCAAGTTAAGATTCTAGAGGACCCACAGGTGGGTACTTCACACAGGGGTAAGGGCAAAGTGAAAATTTGCATGGGGACTCCTATAATTAAGGGTGGCCCCAGTGCGGTAGAAGGGAACCCTGTTGAGGCTCCCGTTTCTGCTAAAAATAAAAAAAATAGAAACATACCACTTCAGTGCAAGGAAGGAATAATGGCAAGAGAGATAGGGTGGAGGAAATGGAGGGGACTCTAAAGAAAAAGTAGAAGGAAGGGAGGGGCGATGTCATGGAGGATGCTACTATGAAAATTGTTGAATTGGATACTATTCTAGAAACTAAGGGTAGTAGCGAAGGTGGGCAGACTACTCTTCTGGGCATTCACCGTTCCAAAAGGATTGCTAGGAAACCTCTGGTTAGTTCCCTGGGGTTGAAGGGTTCTAATAACTCCAATTTTGAAGAAGAGATGGTGGATGAAGATGGGGAGGAGACTCCTACTGAATTTGTGCATGAAGTCGAGGGCACTAGCCACTTTGCCTCGATGAACGAAAGCAGTTTGAAAAGCCTGGAAGGCATGAATAAGGCTACCATTGGGAAGGACGCTGTGGGGGAGGCCATTGATTAAGCTAGTAAGGGGAAATGTGCCCTTTGTGTCAAACATGCAGAAAATATCCAGAACCTATAGAAAGGAATGGAGTCTATGTAGAAGAAATGGAAGGTCATGGTAGAATTCACGGCCAAAGCTTTACACAAGGTGACTTCCATCTTCATTGCGGTGAAGGATCTGGATGATAAGGTTAAACAAGTGGGCATCAACAGCTTGGGTGACTACAAAGAGATGGTGGAGTTCTTGGCCAAGTTTGGGGTGACTGACAGCCCATAGTTTTTTGTCTCCCCTGTTTTCTATTTTCTCTGTCATTTTGTAGTGTTTTGTTCTGTTGTTTCTGTGTTTTCAATCTGCTATTTCTGGCATGTTAGTGGCCCGATGCCCTTGGGACTATTTTTTTCAAGGGATTTGGGCCCTGGTTCCCAACTGAACTTATCAAAAACAAGATGTATCGAAGACTATAAGAGCCCAAAAAACAACAACAATTCTAGACTTTGAACTCTCTCAACTCAAAAGCTATTTAAATATAAACTCTTGAAGCAGTAACTCACTAGTTTTTTTGGTAGACAAACAGTTGTTGGCATTATATGTTAAGATACTACTAATTAACAATCCAATGTACAATATGTGATTATATGGCCTTAATTTTACAACCCATTTGAACGTTAATTTTCCTTTAGCAATTTGTGTTTGTGAATCTACCATACATAATCCTACTAGAAAAGCTTCAATTACTTTTGAATTTAATGTAGCTTTTACCATTCATTTAATGCATTATCCTTTCCTTATTCTCTTGATGCAATTCCATTACTTAGCTAAATCTGTCATATACCTTGTAAAAGATAAGAAGTGGTTCAAACCATCAATAATGTAGAGTGTCCTCTATCACTCATCTAGTGCAAATATATGTTTTTGCCTAGTTACTAACATGAAGCAACATCTAATTTTGTATATATATTAAACAACCCCCCTCAAGGCAACTCACACTTTTTCCATTTTAATACACCATACTTTCTTGTAGTCAACTTTGGCATGTTTCAAAATTTTAATGTAGGGCTTGAAAAAAATTCCACTAACATCTTAGAGATGCAATAACACTCTGCACTTACACAAATCTATTTACTCATTAGTTCCAGGATTCTAGAATATGGCATGCACAAAATCTCGTATCAACCTCACAAGGAATTGCACATAGGGTAAAGGAGAGCATAATTAAGCACCATATGTTTAGGCTTCAATAGACACACTGAAATGTTGAACAAACTATCTAGCAATATGACAAAAAGAAAATTTAGTGTCTTCTAGCTATCTTTATGTGACTAGCTCTTGGATGGTGTTATTGGATAAATATTGTCCTGTGATGTTTTAAATTGTTCTCCTAGCTTAGATATAATTTCTAGGATTAATTGTGTTTATCCTTTCTAACATTACAATTCTCTAATTGCAACTTGATTGTTTTCAACTTTGAAATAACGTCCCAATTAGCATCAAAGTCATTTGGGTTGAGACTCACAAGACTAGTAATCTAATTCACAACCTCCAATTTAGTCAGGCACACTAAAAACACTTTGAAATTTGTCTCATACATCAAAGAATCAATGAGAAACAACAGATTTAGAGAGAGAGAGCACATGGACTACCTCAAAGGGATGTCACCTCATGGTATGCAATGATTCTAGGATTGTACAAAATGGATTTGTTGAAAAGGATTTAAAAACTTTCAAGCATCAACATTTGGTAGGCGTAAAGCTAAATTCTAAAATCTTTGCCAACATCCTTCCTGCTTGTGTCAATATGGATGCTTAGGGATAGTGTATGGACTTCTATCAAGCATAATAGAAGGGGGATTTTGTCAAATATAGTAACAAGAAGTGCCTTGGTAGGCCTGTGTACAAGTTGTGGTAGCAAGTCTACTATTTGATAGAATGCCCCAAGGAGATGTTAATTCGAGGAACATAATGATTGTAGGATTTTCAAGAAATGGATTTATTGAAAAGGCTTTCGAAACTTTCAAGTAAATACAATTGGCACACGTAAAGCCAAATCCCTCAACCCTTTTTAATGTCCTCCCTATCTATACCCATGTGGGAGCAGGGTATGGGCATTCCTCACAACAAAATGGAAGGGGGATATCTTATCAGAGGTTATAGTTAGAAATATGTTAGCAGACATGTAGGAAAAATGTAGTCTATATGAAAAATGTGGAAGAACACACAAGACACATGAGCTGTTTGACAAATTACCTAAAATAAATGTCATCTCATGGAGTACAATGATTGTAGGCTATGCACAAAACGGATCTGCTGAAAAAGCTTTAGAAACTTTCAAGCAAATGACATTATCAGGTGTAAAGGTAAATCCCTCGACCTTTGCCAACATCCTCCCAGCCTATGTGAAAATGGGAGCATTGGAATAGGGCATGGACATCCATCAAAGCATAATGGAAGGAGGAATTTTGTCAAATGTTGTAGTTGCAAGTGCCCTAGGTGACATGTATGACAAATGTGGAAACACAGACAAGGCATGTGAACTATTCGACAAAATGACTTAATGAAATGTGATCTCTTGGAATGCCATGATAGTAGGGTATGTTCAAAATGGGACTGTTGGAAGGACTTTAGAAGCCCTCAAGTGAATGCGACTAGCAGGTGCAAAGTCAAATTCCACAACCTTTGCCAGTGTCCTCCCTGTGTATGCCAAAATGGGGGCTTTCGAAAAGGTTATGGACATCCACCAGAGGAGATTGGAAAGAGGGAGTTTTCATCAGATATCATAGTTGGAAAAGTGAACTAGTAGTCATATTTGCAAAGTGTGGCATTATGGACAAGCATGTGGACTACATGACAGAATGCCTCAAAGAGATTTCATGTAATGGAACACAATGATTGCAGGGTATGCACAAAATGGATTGGTTGGAAAGGCTTTGAAAAACCAATAGGTAGATGCAAAGCCTAATTCCACAATCTTTGGTAGCGGCTTGCCTCCCTGCACCTAAATGGGAGTTTCGAAACAAAGTATGGACATTCATCAACATAAAGAAAGGTGAATTTTGCTAGATGTTGTAATTGCAAGTGACCTGGTGGATGTGTATGCAAGATGTAGAAGCATAGACTTGCAATGATTTCAGGATATGCACAAATGAATTTTTTGAAGAGGCTTAGAATTTTTCAAACAAATGCAATACGACAGCGACCTCCCCAAAATAAAAATTATGAAATTTACTTTTAAGAGAATGAAATCTCTTTTGCATAAATCTAGACTAGTTTAAAAGTATATCAAACCACTTGATACTTATTTTAAGAAATTCCATCAAAATGAACCCAAAGCTAAAAAGATAAGCATGTGATCAATTATTTGAATTGTCCAATTGAATTCTATATGCAAACACTAATTGATCAAACAAATAATAGATACTTTAGGATTTTCCATCTAATCTGAACAGTAAAACCTATCATCTTGACAATGAACTAAAAAAGAAAGGAAACAAAATCAAGGAAGGAAGGGCTGCCCTTATAGGATGGTCTAGCAATCCAACCAAAAGCCAAGTGTGTCTTCCCTTCTCACTCCTATGACTATTTATAGAAAAATTCAATCCTTGTCTAGGCCATCATTTTCTAATTTTGGAAGACTTTGGAGTCAAGTCTAAGCACATTGTGGAAGATTGGGTTATTTGGGTCAAGTCTAGCAAATTAATGCTTCTTTTCCAATTTTCTAAATTGCCAATTTTCCAAGTCTACTCAATTAATGCCTCTTCTAGTTTTCCAATTTGTCATTAATTTGTGGAAAAGAATTCTCCCATGTGATTCTTGAAAAGTTGCCTTGCAAGATGGGGGTTGAACCTTCATAAATGTTGTTTCTAGAAATGTACTTTTTTTTAATTTAGTTTATTTATTTAAAATTCTAAATTGTGTCAAATAAAAATTCATTTTTTTTTATGATGACTTGACATTGTTTAGAAGGGTCATTAATATCCTTTTATGTGTGTTAATGATATAAAAGATATGATTTGAATAATAAAATGCATACCATTAGATATTAAAGTAAAAAGTAATTAATCATGCATAGCATGATATGTTAACTCTAATCAAACTTGAATCTCTAAGTATCATATGTTCGAGGGCTAGAAGCGGTTCGTGAAATACTTCTTCAAAACTACTAAGGCTTTCAAAAGATGGCTAACATTAAGATGGTCTAATGTTGAGCCCAAACAAGAGTGTTCATATTTGTATCACTAAAACATAGCATAGTGTCTTAGTGCGTGCCACCCATTTTTTGCTCTGTGAAGTATTTTTCAATGCCAATTGGTGGAAAGAAAGCTAAGAGCTAGTACTACAAGTTGTATATTATTTATTAAAGAAAAACTTCAACACGGACCTTTGTTCTAGTCTAGACAATTATCCAATCTACATAACAAAACACATAGAAGACCCAATGGCATTCCAAATAACAAAACCTATGGTCAAATAAATTGAAAGAACTAATTTAAATAACAAGAACACGAAACAAGGGAGAGAAACAAAGAGAAGAGGACCAAAAAATATTTGTTTGATCGAATCCCCTCAAATCACCTACAAATACAAGGAAAAGGAAATTTTTTTTATTTGTTTGAGAGCTTGCCTTTAGGTCAAGCCCCTATGTTGGTCTTTCCACCTCCACAGATAGCCAATATTGAAAAATATTGAAAAACAAAAGTGTGCCCTTATTTCCTAAGTGTGTATAGGAAGAATAATAATAGTGAATATAATAAAAGTTATGAGTATCAACCTTGGTCTGCAGGGAAGAATGCGGGTGCGTGCAAGAAGTTGAGTCCACTTTTTGGCCAAAAAGTGGAGGTGTTTTCCCTGATTTTCATAATTTGTCACATTTGACCTAAAAATTTGAAGCACTTAAATGTGGAATCTTGAAAAAAGTTAGTAAATATGAAATGTAGTACTTGGAGTCTAGTTTCCAAATATGTAATTTTTTTTAATACCCAGATAATACAAATTAATTTTTAATATGTGTTTCTAAAAACCACTGTTTAAAAGTCACTTTTTTTTTACCATACCATGCACGTGTACCTCATCCATATTTTAACCTAAATAATCATATTTTTCTAAATAATTTTTGGGAAAAGATTTGTATCTCACTGAAGCACATTTTTCATATTTTTTTGTAATTTTTTATTGAATATTTTTTTTTGTTAATTTTTTATTGGCCATTTTTGATGTTTTGAAAAATCATTGTGTACGTCACGTATAAGATGACCTAAACTTATCATTTTTTCAATTTATTTTTTCAAATTGAAAATAATTGTCTGAAGTACATTTTCATACATTTTTTTTACAAAAAAATATTTTGATAAAAAGTTATTAAAATATTAAAAAACCCTGATAATTCAAGTTTATGGACTAGTTTCATTAGAAATTAATTGAAAAATAGAAAAATAATCCAATTGTAAAAAAAATTATATAGTTGGAATCTACATTGTTTCATCTATAATGGGTTTTAATTACATCAATAAATTCTGCAAAAAAGGCCTTGAGATGTATGCCCAAAGTCACTATTTTGTTTTGGCATTGACATGACCTTCAACTTATAGGTCAAACTAGGTCCAAAACCAAGGGTCAGGTTCCCAAGCCTTTTTTCTAACCCCAAACCCATACGAAAAATTGGGTCCGAAATTTAAATTTTATGAAACGGGATCCCATTTTATAAAAGGTTAATATTTTAACCTTTTATGAAATAGGATGCCATTTCTTGAAAATAGGATCCCACTTTTGGCTTGGGATCCCAAAGCATAATGGGATCCCATTTCATAAAAAGTAGGATCCCATTTTGGTTTACCTGATTTTGGGTTTTTTTCTAAGTCTGAAACTTCAACCTTAAGTGGACTCATCTTTGTGTATTTACCCATACCCTATTGTGCGTAAAGGACAATAAAATGGTTGTCTACACCATAAATTTGCCAAAAATGGAAATAATGGAAGATGCAATAAATAAAATAACAATACTATCTATTCATAATAAAACAATATTACCAAGTTTAAGTTAATGGAGGAGGCCGCAAGCTCCTTGAGGATCAAATTGATATGCAATCAACACCATTCTCTTGTGAGAGCCTCCACAACAACCAAGTTACGAGAGAGAGATCAATAGATGGTAAGAAAGATAGATGCTTCAACCAAGGGTCCGCATAAAAAATGGGCAATAGATAAACAAGAGTCATTTGTGTGAACACCAAAGTTGAGTGAAAGTCCCAAAGAGTGAGTAGTAGAATAAGGAAGGATTTCAAAAATGATATTTTATATTTGAGGAAGAGAGAATCAAAGGGCCAAGTACACTTACAGAGGTTGTTTCAGCATAGAATGAGTGTTACCATTGACAAAATCAAGTGACTAGGTGGGAATGAAACAGTTTGAATTTTGAGAAGTATGGGAATGTTAGCATGTCGCATCGATGTCTGCGCGTTAAGCCCGCATCGTAGAAAATTTCTTCATAATTTCAAAATGTGTTTCCAGAATAGTAAGAGAGATGTGAATGTGATATAGAATTTGGCAAGCCTTGGTGAGCAGAGAAAAAGACCAAGATTAGGCTCGAGCAGCCCTAGGAACATTCTACATGAGTAGACACCAAAGTGGGTTGAAATACAATGTGAAATTGTGAGGCTTTACAATTTTCTACGTTACACGGGCTATAAAACTAACTATAAAAACATAACGTACGTGCATAATAAAATAAAACATAAGGATCCACAGAAGATCATGTAATTTTGAAGTATCGAATTAGGAATAATAAAAGGGGCACTTGAGGGAAAATGAATTGTAGAAAATACACTACTTTGACATCAATTTTGGGATCCTGGGGGAGTCATGCTTTGTAATGAAATTGATGGTGTATTTACACACACAAAGTTCTCAATAGATCTCGTTATAATCCCTGATGAATTAGGATGAGCCTCCAAACTTAATGCTTTGTTACAAACAGATAGATTATCCCTCATTTTGGATTAGTAGCTAGGAAAAATATTTGCAACATTCTAGGTAACCTGCCATGCTTTATACTGTGTGATGTGTTTTCCCTTTAGCATAACCTTCGACATACATTTCAATTGGGCTGGGTAGGCTTGCATAAATTCCAAAATGTCAACATATACTAGCAATGCAAGAATCCAATTGTCCAATGACTACTTGACACATGTCCCTAAGGTATCAATCCATCATATGAAAAATCTATAATTTGAATTCGGAGTTGGGAAGTTGAAGGATTCCTTCATTTTAATGAATACAAAAGATATATGTGAGGAATCCTTATATTCAACATGCCTTGTAAAATAACAAACATGAAGATCCATGTCTGGAGAAGCAATTTAAACAACTTCTAAGTGTAACATATGCTCAGGTCATTATTGGGTAGATCAAATTATTCAACAAGGTGTAGGGAGTGTCCTTGGACCAACAACTACTACGTTCATAAAGAAACATTCCAAAACCAATTACATTTGTGTTAGCACATGCAATAGTAAATTTGCACACCTCTGAGAAATGTGTATGAAACCACAAACTTTAATTCTCAAAATGAACATAAAAAATTTATACGAAAATAATACTTTAAAAATGAAAATAATTATTTTTTGTTCAAATAGGATTGCTTGTTTACCTTGGATGTTCCTGCATCATGTATCCAAATTAAACCATAGGATATGGTGTGTAGAGTCATCGTTACATTCTCAATTCTAGTCATTGATCACAACAAGAAAAATAATATTCACCCATCAATTGAAACAAAATTAACAAAGCTAAGAGCGCCTAATTGCAACTCAAATATTTTTGTCTAACCTCTTAATAATTTAGGTATGATTGTTTACTTATTCTTTTCTCATTCATTTAGACTTCTAAATCAAACATATGTAGGATATGTTTATTTTCTCCTCAATATAAATGGTCAATGAAGTGAAGCACCAATAAGTTCCACTATTATGGTTGGTAAAGGGAAAGTAATGGCCACATCTAGTAAATTAAATCACCAAGAACTCAAATTAAAATAATTATTTGGCTCTTGAAACAGAAATCAGGATAAATGGGGCTCATTGCTCTTAACAAGGGGTGAATGAATTTAGAAGTAGTTGAGATCATCTAAATTTGGATATAGTTTTGAATTTATTTAGATCAATTTTTTTAATATATTTTCTAGGTTTCTTGTGTTGTATCTTTTGAGTGTTTTGAAGTGAAATTTGTTCTCCTATTATTTATTGGCTCTAAAGGGTTACAAAGCTAGGGAAACTAAAATTAATCAATAACCGGAGGTTTTCAAGATATATCTAAAGTTTGAATTCCAAACTTGGGTTATAGTGTTACAGATGTTACCATAGAGATTTGGCCACTTCTTGACAGTTAATTCTAGTTTCACACCGTACATATTTATCTACATACAAAACTCATTTCGACTTTAAATGGCATTCTGTGTTTCCAATTATATATTTTTAAGAAAAGTTAGAATATTTTATCAAATTTAACATGCCATATTGTTGAATATAATGTATCATCAACATCGTCTCATTGAAATATCATCGGCTAACCAACTATCGAACCAACCTCAATAAATAGGCATGAAAATGGGATGTGTAACTTTTGTGTACACAAAAATTGTTGGGATACGGCATTGACCTATAAATATGAATCAAATAGAAAATACAACCATCTTTTAGATAGTGTAAATTTTTATTTGCTCTCTCTCTCTCCATGTTATTCTCTTTATTTTTCCTTCATGATATCGCAGTGCTAGTCAGAGAAATAAAGACAAGCTAGAGGACTAATTTAATAGGTATAGGAGATAATATTGCTGTAATTTAAGTTTCCAAGGGAAATAATTGTGCTTGGCCTAAAGATCAAAGCTTTTGGTAATTACCGATCTGAGAAATATTTACAAGGCCATATTCTGTGCTCGTGTGGCTTTGTTCCTTCAGTGAAATCTTCCTTGTCATGGCTACGCTCCATGAATATACTCGTGGCATCCCTGTTTTGAGTTGTTGTGGGTGGAGTGTTTTATTCATTGAAGGTCTTGGCCTTTTTTCCATCATTGGGTTCATCTAACATAGTGGTCCATGGGAGGCTAAGTTATTTTGTAGATGAGTAATTGTATTGGTGATACGAGGAATAAGCCTAGGTTTAGTGGAAATTGTCATGTTTGCAAAAATTGTGGTCATAAGGCTAGTGAATGTTGGAAAAGGAATAGATACTTAGAATGAAAAATGGGAAATTCTTTAAATAAAAATGATTTTAAGGAAAATACCCTTACCACTACTATTGTTGATTGGGAACATGGATTAGAATTATAGAGTGGTTGTAACTATTACATTTGATAATGGTTTGTATAATTATGTAATTTATTTCAAAATAAGAATAAACTTATGCGATTGAAAAAATGATTGATGTGAGTAGGTTCTGGCATGAGAATTTGGGGCATCTCGACATTGGAAGTCTCGAACTTATGCATAGGCTTGGTATGGCACACGAGTTGCCAATGGTTTTACAAAAAGATGGAATTTTTTAAGGATGCACTATGGAGGACTAGCATTGGGAGACATTTCCACAAGATATTTCATGGAAACCAAGTACTCATGATTTGGTTCATAGTGATGTGACCAGGTCCAATTCAAACTCTATCTCTTTTAGGATCAGAGTATGTATTGACATTTATTGATAATTATAGTAGGAAAACTTGTGTGTATTTTCCAAAAACGGTGAAGTGCTTGAGTAATTCAAGGAATTTAAAACTTTTTCTGGAAAAGTGTGGAAAGTCAATCAGGATAATCAAGAAAGATAGAGGAATAGAGTATGTGAATAAGAAATCTCTAGGAATCTATAAAGAAGTGGAAATAAAAAGGAACCAATGGTTGCTTAAATACATCGTATGTAGTAAAATGGTGTTGCAAATTATAGGAAATACAATATTTTAATAGAAATGGCAAGTTGTATGCTACATTCCAGGAAAATAGATGATGCAGGAGCATCTGATCTCTCAGAAATTTTGGTTTGCATGTTTTTTTTTGGTTTGTTTCTGGGTCTTCATGCCCAATTTTTGTTGTGGGTGTGTTGTTGGGGTCCCTCTTTGTACTTCTTTAGCCTTTTGAAGCTTTTAAGCCAGCTCCTCCACCAAAGCCATATTGGAAACATTTGAACGATGTATTGTATGAGAGTTTGCATATTGACTTTACATGTGCATATGATGACTCCCATTGAGTTAAAAACAAGAACCAGTTAGGTTTTTGTGGGAGGTTTCCATGTTTTGTCCTCGGCCTGGACAGTTTTTTGGTACACAAAGGAAAAAGAAAGAGCAAAAAGAAAACAGTTACGTGAGGGTCATTAAACACATCGTGGTTCAGGCTTATGAGCAATGAGATGGCTTGCAGAGTCCCTTATTGGACATTGTCATCAGCGTGTGGAGGAGAAACTATCAGGGTAACCGTGCAGATGGGAAAACACGAGTAGATTTTCTTGGGAAAAAAAGATAGAAATAACAGTTATGGGAGCTCTCTGAAAAGACTGAGAGGTTGATATGGTGAGGAGAGAGCAGTTAAAAAAAAATGAAAGAAGAACAAAATAGCGACCAGAAATTCTACGAAGAGTAGAAAGAATCTGTTTGTTAGCAGAAGAAGAGTAAGAACACTGGCAGATAAGACAGTACAGTGTGAAAGGATGAGGGAAAAATCAATACAGATCTTCTTGTCTAGTTTGTAGATTGGTCATTTCTCCTTGAAGAGGTGGATAGAGGCGTATTTCATCTATTTTGATGCTGTCAGCGAAGGCATAAAACGTGTTGGGCAGTCCGAAATAGATCGTGAAGTGCAGAGGCTCGGGCAGGCAGGTAGAAAGAAGAATATGAACTAATGCATATAACATTTCGTTCCAAAAACTCCTTTTTTTACTATGTAACAAACCCTCCACGAGGGTGACAGGGCAGAATTGAAAGAATGATTCGATCAATGTTACAAAACTCTCCTTTTTGTTGTTTATTTCCACCCAAATAGTATGTTGTATGAAGACTGACCTGTTCTTTTGTTTGACTGTTCTATCCTCTTAGAATTTTCTACCTTCAAGATTAGTAAAAGACGGTTTGGGAGTCTTTGTGTGAATATAGAGTTAATAACTGGTTATTGTACTGTGTAAAAACAGCAAGCCATGTTAAGTTATATTGTGTTGTTTGAGATCTTCTGTCAATCGATTTCCAATCAAGACAGTCATTGGTTTGTTTAGTGACTCTTGATCATCTGTGACAGCAAACTGAATTGATCTTGTGAAGCCTATGCCACCAATACATCTGGAGTTCTTGGGAGAACTTGTTAATAACTCCTAGAGAAAATGATGAAGATTGCATAAAAAGTATGAAGTATTCAAGAAATATATCAACAAGGTCGTAAACATCATACTGATAACTATGCTCTAATGACTTCAAGGTCGTGCAGGTTGAAGATTCAAAATCATATGAGGGATCTAAAGGAAAACCAAAGTGGGAAGCAAGAATGCAAGAAGAGCGTATAATTCTTTGATGAAAAATGATACTTGGGAGTTCATAGGAGTTAGGTATGCTTCTAGAAGGTGAAATATCGGCTCTGTCTCATTCAATGGATCTTTAGAACTATATGAACAAAGATTGCCTAGTAGAGGATTTTAATAGAAAAAGGTATCCACTACACTCAATCGCAAAAGTAACTACAATTTGAATGGTTATTGTTTTAATAACTAAATTTAGTTAGTAAGTTCATCAAACGGATGTGAAAGAATGAAGCAATTTATATGTCAAAAATATGTTTCTTTTTTATCATTATTGTATATTGATGAGTAGCTCCAAAAATTATGTTTATCTGTTTGTTTGAATTGCTGCTGCTGCATGCCTAGAATGGTTACAAAGTTAATCACATGTGAGGCTATAGTGGGGATATAAGATCAATGGATTAATTACATGGAACACGTATATACAAGGCTAAGGAATGGTTATGTTGATTTTTTGTAGCTCAGAAGGTGGGCTCGTGTGGAGGGTGGAAGTTGCTTAAGGGCAACTGGAGTTGGATATTTAGCAACAACATGATTTCTTTTTTGTTAATAGATGTTTCTTGAGTTGTGAGATGGAGATAACACCAAGAGTGATTTTATGTGTAAGGAAAGCCAAGTTATGTAATGAAAGTTTTTGTTCTCTTGCATCAGCAGGGCTATATATGTAAGATTGCTATAGCAACAAGTTATTGTATTATGTGTGGAAAGTTTGCCGTTGAGGCTGAATAGAAGATCTAACATTTGCAGGTTTTTCCCCATATTGGGGTTTCTTGGGTATATCTGTGTTATTGTCTCTTTGTGTATGGCTTCTTGTTTTTTTTGCTTCCGCTGTTATTAGTTATTAATTAACCCAGAGTATTGATTGTTATAAATCAAATAGAGGTTCTATTCTGTGAGTTTATTGTCCAATTAATCTATAGCTGGGTTATAAGAAATTAACATGGTATCAGAGCTCTAAATTTTGAATACAGAGCCAAGCAGATTTCAAAAAAAAAAAAATCAGATTTTCATCTTTAGTTTCTTTTGTGGCTATGGCAACCAGTGTTTGATATGAGGACAGGCTTGAGGGTCATCCAACTTCTTACAGTGGAAGGTTTGGATTACATCTGTTCTCAAGGAGAATAGGTTGTGGACCTATGCTAGTACCAAGGTGACACCACCAACAAATGATCCTATTGTCCTAGATTTGCATGAAGTCAAGGAGGCCAAGGCCTAGAGGATTATCCTGGACGGGGTAAGAGATCATCTAATTCCTCATCTATCGGGGAAAGACGCCACCAAGGATATGTGGGATTCGCTCACAAAACTTTATCAGAGCGACTATCAGAGTCGTAAGATGATGTTGAAGGACAAATTGCATAACACCAAGATGTCTAAAAGTGAGAGCGCGACCTCTTACTTGTCCAAGCTGACACAGGTCAGGGATGAGTTGGCTGCTATTGGAGAGACAATTGATAAAGATGAGTTGGTGCGTATAGCCTTGAACAGTTTTTCAAAGCACTGGGAAGTGTTTGTCAAGTGTGTTGTTGGCAGAGATTGGCTGCCTGATTGGGTGAGGCTTTGGGATGATTTCATTTAAGAGGAGATCCATGAAGTTTCTCATCAAGGAGATTAGACAAAGAAGGGTCAAGATGAAGAAAATCTTGCTCTTACAAGCAAGGGCAAGGGAAAGTCCAATAAGGGGCCAATGGAAGGTTCTTCCAAGAATGGGAAGAAGAAAGATTTGAGCAAAATAAAATATTTTTGTTGCCATCAGATTGGTCAGTATGCTAGTCAATGTCTGAATAAGAAAAATAAGGACAAGCAAAAGAAGCAAATTGCTGCTACAAGAAAGGTGGACGAGTTTGCATCACAATTTGAGCATGAGTTTTCACTCATTGTCTATCTCTCAAGTTCAATTGCCAACAGGGTATGGTATATTGACAATGGGGCTTCTTGCCACATGATGGAAGCCAGAGAATACTTCACCAAGTTGGAAGAGAAGAAGTTGTATTTCTATATTGACATTGGAGACAGTGCCAAGTACCATGCAACTGGTATTGGCACCGTCAAGTTTCAAAGGGAGTCTAGCAAACCCTTGTTGGTGGAGGATGTGTTGTATGTCCCTGATATGATGAAGAATTTAATCTTAGTTTCTTCTTTGGAGGACAAGGGTTACATCATAACCTTTGAAAGGCGCAAAGTCTATATTCGTCCCAAGTATTCCAAGGTTGCAAAAGTGATTGTAGTCAGGCATGGAAGCTTGAATGAGTATGAGTATTATGTTACTTTCATTGATGACTTCTCCAACAAGACGTGGATATATTTTTTTAAGAACAAAGATAAGGTGTTCAATAGATTCAAAGAGTTTAAGGCTCTTGTGGAGAACCAAATAGGGAGGAAGATTAAGATCCTAAGATCTGATAATGGAGGCGAGTATACCTTGAATGCCTTCAAAGATTTCTATACTCAAGAAGGTATCAAGAAAGAGTTGACGGTTCTGTACAACCCTCAACAGAATGGTGTTGCTGAATGGAAAAACAAGGCTATAATTGGAGCAACCAAGGCCATGCTTCATGATCAGAATCTACCTTGGTTCTTATGGGTAGAAACTTGCAATACAGATATGTATTTGTAGAATAGGAGCCCTCACAAAGTGTTGGGCAAATTGACTCCAAAAGAGGCGTTCATTGGTAAGAAACCAGATTTGGAGCACATTCACATCTTTGGATGCCTGGTGTATTATCACATTCCTATGGAGAAGAGAACCAAGTTGGAACCAACTGCAGAGAAGGGTATCCTTGTTGGGTATAGTGAAACCTCTAAGGTCTATCAGGTTTACATTTCTGCCAACAGGAAAATAGTTGTTCGTAGAGATGTGAAGTTTGAGGAAGAGAGGGCTCTTCAGAAGTCTTGCAGCTTGATGAATGAGAGAAGCAATCAGCCACGGTCGAGGCAGAACAAATCCCTCAAACTTTAGTCCCGCAAGCTAGAGAACAGAGCAAGCAGGCCGAGCAAGTTGATTAGAAAGAGGAACAAATAATTCCTCAACCTCAGACTCCTATTACTGAGAAGAAGAGAAACAGAGTGGCTAAGTAGACACTGAGAGAGGCCCAAGAGTATTTTTATGACCCACAGGATTTAGTCAGATAGAGAAAAGCTCCCAGACGTTATTCTGATTATGTGGCACTTATGAGTGAATTAATTGAATTGGAGCCTTCCATCTTTTTGGAGGCATCCAAGCACCAAGTATGGAGGGATGCCATGGTGGAAGAGTATTCTTCCATCTTGAAGAATAGCATGTGGGAGGTAGTACCTTGGCTAGAAGGAAAGTCTATAGTGGGCTTGAGATGGCTACATAAGATTAAGCATGCTGCAGATGGTAGTATGGAAAAATTCAAAGCCCAGTTTATGGCTAATGGGCTTTCTTCGAAGGAAGGAGTCAACTACGACGGGACTTTTGCTCCAGTAGCCAGTTACTCATCCATAAGATCTATCATTTGTATAGCAGCACAAATAGGTTGGAGGATTCACCAGATGGATGTAAAGATGCCTTCCTCAATAGAGAGTTGAGGAAGAGATTTACATAGAACAACCAGAAGGATTTGAAGCACATGGGAGGGATTCTCATGTATGTAGGTTGAGAAGAGCACTGTATGGGCTCAAGTAGGCTCCTAGGGCATGGTATTCACGTATTGACAATTACTTGCAGAGCATGGGCTTCATCAAGAGTGAGGCAAATCCGAACCTATACTATGTTGAGGTGAAGGATGAACTTCTCATATTGGTGTTGTATGTTGATGACCTATTTCTCACAGGGTCAGAGGAACTCACAGCCCACTGCAAGAGGGATCTTGCAGGAGAGTTTGAGATGAAGGACTTGGGGTTGATGCACTACTTTTTGGGATTGGAGTTGTGGCAAAAAGAGGTCCGAGAGATCTTCCTTGGACAAGGGAAGTACATAATTGATATCCTGAAGTGATTCAGGATGGAGGACTGTAAACCCATGTCCACGCCACTTGTGACCAACTGGGAGAAGATTGATGCTTCCAAATCAAAGGAAATGGACCCAACTTTATATAGACAGCTGATAGGCTCTCTTTTGTATCTAGTCAACACCAGGCTAGACATTTTTTTTGCAGTGAACTCACTTAGTCAGTTTATGTTGGAACCTAAACGTGTCCACTAGATAGCTGTGAAACATGTTTTGAGGTATCTCCGAGGCACAATTGATTATGGGTTGAAGTATGTTCAACAGGATGGAGTGAAGATTGAGGGGTTCACCGATGTAGATTGGGCAGGTAGTACAGCTGATTGGAAGAGCACTTCACGGTGTAGTTTCAGTTTGGGATCAGGAGTAATCTCTTGGTACAACTGGAAACAAAAGTCAGTTGCACGGAGTTCTGCGGAGGCTGAGTATATGGCAGCTAGTATGGATACATGTGAGGCTATCTGGCTTTGAAAACTTTTAGCTGGGCTCTTTGATTTGGAGATAGATCCTACAGTCATTTATTGTGATAATCAGAGTTGTATCAAACTCTGAGAATCCAGTTTTTCATGATAAGTCAAAGCACATTGAGATCAAGTACCACTTCATTAGAGATTCTATGGAGAAGGGGATAGTGAAGCTTTAGTACATTCCTACTGATGAACATATAGCAGATATCCTGACCAAGCCCTTGATGAAGAGTAAGCTTGTATACTTCAGGGATAAGCTGGGTGTTGTGTAGAACACCTTCCTCACTAAGAGGGAGTGTTGATTTTTTGTAGCTCAGAAGGTCAGCCCTTGTCGAGGGTGGAGGTTGCTTAAGGGCAACTCGAGTTGGATATTTAGCAACAACATGATTTCTTTTTTATTAATAGAATGTTTCTTGAGTTGTGAGGTGGAGATAACACCAAGAGTGATTTTATGTGTAAGGAAAGCCAAGTTATGTAAGGAAAGTTTCTTTTCTCTTGCATCAGCAGTGCTATATATGTAAGATTGTTATAGCAACAAGTTATATTGTATTATGTGTGGAAAGTTTGTTGTTGAGGCTGAATAGAAGATCCAACATTTGTAGGTTTTTCCCCATATTGGGGTTTCCTGGGTATATCTGTGTTATTGTCTCTTTGTGTATGACAGAGCAAGGTTTGTGTGGATGTCAGTGTTGAGTTTCTAGAATAGCCGTGTTGCCATTCTCTACTCCTTTGCTAATTGTGAAGGCTGCATTTTGTTCACACCGCACATCAAAGCTGTGGAGAGGCCATCCAAAAGTGTGCTAGAAACATTATTACTATTATTATTGGGTAAACCCTGGAGAATGAGTGCTGCCAACATGATGTTGCTGAGGGAGGTGAGGAGGAGTTTGTTCCATCCATCTCTTTGCTGTGCGAGGACAACATGCATTTCTGCCTAGTCTGCCGCTGCTTCCGCCACCACACGAAGCTTCACCATAATCATCTCTCCTGCTTCATCTTTATGGGGGTTTTAGTCCTCTGGACATGGAAACTTGGTTAGCGGGTGAATGAACAAGTCTATTTGTTTCTGCTGCAAATATTTAGTGCCCAACGAAGCCATGAACATTTTAGGGCCACAGCCATAGAGACCCTGAATCTGACGACGCCCTGATCTATTTACATAATTCACTACTCCTGGACAACCATGTTTATCTGCATTACTCTTAAGACCTCTCGTTAGGTTGAGAGCCTCCATATTTGTGTTTCTCTTTCTCTGTGTGAATTTGGTGAAAGAGCAATTGCAATTCCTGTTACAATTTTGATAAAGAAGCACTAGAGGATGAGGATGAGAATGAAGATGAAGAATGGAAATGTCGGCGGAGCATTTTATAAGTATTCCAGTCTCCACTCGGACCTCTTCTCTACTATTGACAATTGAGACGTTGGAATTGAATGACCCTGGTTAGAGATAGATTTGGACTTCATCAACTTGACCCGGCCTCCTTACAATTTTGTTCTGCTTCTCTCCACATTTGACCGTAGCGTAAAATTTTATTTGTCAATTCCCAAGCATGCCCTGTCCAAATTTAATGGCTCTATAGCCATATTTACACATTTTTGCTATAAATTACAACTAAAATTTTAGTTTCGAGTTTTTGCACAAATTTTCAAAATTTATATAGGATTATATAATATAGTTTGTATATGAATTTTTCGATGTAAGATATCTCCTAATATTTGAAGGGCGATTTTGAATGAATAACCCTCACGAAAGGATTGTTTGACTGGTAAGGTTGACTGTCAAATTCAAATTCAAATTTAGACACTAGCCAACTCACTTCCACCCATTTCGTTATATTCTTTACTGTAAAATCTATTTTCCGTATAACTATAGGTTAATTATTGGTAAAAGCATCTCTAGGTGCTATTTGTAAGTGTAGATAGTTTTTGTTTTTTGGCGACGTGTAAAATTCTATTTTTAGAGTTATTATATACATAGCTTAGCAGACAAAATTATAAATATTTGTACCTATTAATCATTGGATAGCACTACTGCGTGTTTTTTACAGTGTCTTTAAGACTTTCACACATATGTTCATTTAAGAGATTTTCAATGAGTTTATATGAAGGAAGCAACTTCCAAGCTACTTTAATTTACTAACATTCATGATTATTTCCAAAGATATCATGCAATTTAAATATTACCATGTATGAGCTTGCATATAATTATTTTTACAAGTGAATACAAGGGTTGCATTTTTACATCGATCATATGTGCATCAGCAAAATAGGGACAACACTGGTGAAGGGTGCATATAATGAACACCCATAGAACTATGATCCATGGCGATTACCTACACAACACTATCCCCTGACAATCAGCGCCATGCTCTGCAATTATCTTGTGCTTGACCTGGGTCGGGGATTGAGATAAAAGCCTCTCCACTAATAGTAGAGGGGAAAATGAGATATGCAAACAAGAAAGATAGATATGTTGCAGAGCTCGAGAGCGATTAGGAGAGCCATTGTCGGGCATACATCCCAAAAGTCAAAATAGTTATTGTTTCAATATAAATTCCGTCATTCATTTTATGAAAGAGCAATTGCAATTGCTGTTACAATTTTGATAAAGAAGCAAAGGATGACAATGAGAATGGAAATGTGGGCGGGGCATTTTATAAGGATTCCAGTCTCCACTCGGACCTCCTCTACTGCTGACAATTGAGACGTTGGAATTGAATGACCCTGGATAGAGATAGATTTGGACTTCGTCAACTTGACCCAGCCTCCTCACAATTTTGATTTTATATTAATTTTTCAATGTAAGATATCTCGTAACATTTGAAGGGCAATTTTCAATGAATAACCATCACAAAAGGAGGATTGTTTGGCTATTAAGACCGACCGTCAAATTCAAGGCCTGACCAACTCACTCCCACCTACAATTTATAACCATTTTCGTCCTCTGCGCCTCTCCATTTCGTAAAATCTATTTTTCATTCATAACTATAGGTTAATTATTGGTAAAAGCGTCTCAAGGTGCTATTTGTAAGTGTAGATGTTTTTTCTTATTTTTGGCCACACACTGTATATTTCTATTTTTTAGAGTTGTTATTATATACATTGCTTAGCAGACAGAATTATAAATATTTGTACCTATCAATCATTCGATAGCACTCTCAGGTGTTGTTTAACAGTATCTTTAAGACTTTCACACATGATAATTTAAGAGATTTTGGATGAGTTTATATGAAGGAAGCAAATTCCAAGCTACTTTAATTTACTGACACTGATGATTATTTCCAAAGATATACAAAAGTGTCATAATAAATATTACCACGTATGAACTTGCATAAATTTATAATTATTTTTAAAAGTGAGTTGCATTTTGACTATGGTGTTAAAATTGTCAACAAAGATCTTGTAAATGGGTCGTAACATTATTGTTAGGTTGTACCCCTCCTAAAACATAGGTTAAAAAAAGTCTTGTTTTTATCTTGGAAGTTGGTACATTTCCTTTTAGAGTTGAATGTGTTGAGGGGGTCTGCTTAATCTATATATTTATATCATATTGAAATTATGCTACTTTTTTAATTGTAGGAAAAAAGTGGAAATATTTTATGTGGGTTCACTCTGTGACTTTAAATATTTTATGTCATTTTTTGTTTTCTAATTTGATTTTTCTATGTTGCAAGATTGATCGTTTTCATGTCATAGATTCAACGTTCCCTAGGGACACGCCCACAAAAGCTTCATGTCGTTTCCTATTTTGGAGGTAATCCTGGGATTGAGAGACAACGACATAACATCATACGCATCCACTTCTTTTCCAAATATTTGGGGACATCCTAGGATGAGTCTCCTAGGAACATCCCCTAAAGGAGGACATCAAGGAGATGTTTCCTCTCATACTCTTTAAATTAATATATCATTTAGGTTTTCCCTGTTTTTACATCGAGCGCATGTGCATCACTAAAATAGGGACAACACTAGTGAAAGGTGCATATAATGAACACCCATAGAACTATGATCCATGGCAATGACCTGCACAACACTGTCTCCTTACAATCAGCACTATTCTCTACAATTATCTTATTCTTGGCCTTGGTCGGGGATTGAGATAAAACCTTCTCCAACAATAGTAGAGGGAAAAAAAGATATGCAAACAAGAAAGACAGATATGTTCTAGAGGTCGAGAGGCATTAGGAGAGCCATTGCCGGGCATACATCCCAAAAGTCAAAATAGTTATTGTTTCAACATATATTCCCTCATTCAATTTAGTCCTCTACATTTACATTCTCTCACGTTTATTGCCAAGCCCAACACTCTCTATGTGATAAGAATAATATTGTTGTCATATGTTACATATAATAAGATGTTAAATTTATTTAATAATTTACATTCTAGAGATTGAACAACAATAACATGGTTTTTGCTACTTACAATTTTTAGAATTTTAGTTTATCGATTAAAAAGAAAAATAAAATATACTATTCTTTACAAAATGAAAGGCAAAATAAAATGAATAAATAGTATAAGAAAATTTTGTATATTTTATGAAAATTATGCTCTTTTCTAATATAGATAGTTGTCCCCCACTATCCTTTCTCCATGCCTAAAATTTTGAAATTTTTTTGCCTTCCACAAAAACCTATACCCGGATCCCCCCATCTCCAAGACTCGGTGAAACACTGCATAGATATCACTTTCTCCAAAGAATAAATGCGAAATGTTTTAGAAGATGCAAATGTTTTTTGATGTTAAGCACTCTGTTTCCTCCTTTCCACCCACATTTTCTTTTTTTATCACTTATATCTCTAGATTACCCATTGAATGGAACTTCCAAATCTTCAAAACTGAAGTACCTTGTCAAACCCTCTTTGTTAAAATTTTAGTTAGGAACTCTAGTTCAAAAAATAACTAATTCTAAATTTTATTTTTTTCAATTAAAAAAATACCTTTGGTTGCTTTCAATTTGAAATCTTTCTGGGCTAAGTTTAACAGACCTGTAATGTGTTCTAAACCACTACATCTACATGAAATGCATGCTTTATTTTTATGGCCTTCAGTCTAACTACATCTAGATTTTTTATTTGTTTTGGCATATAGCATTAAAGCATTTACGACCTTATCCACTAAAACTTCTTGGTTGCATGCTAATAAAACACAAGTAAAGCTTACATAATTAGGTTTGGTTCCAAAGTATTTCATTAGTTCAAGGAGATCGAGAGAATCCTTACAAATGTCATTTTGGGCATATCCTACCATCATAGTGTTTTATGAGATCACACATGCAACTACAACATCTAACAAAATTCCAATTTCAGTTATTTTTGATGGATGAATTGGTGCCTTGTTCTAAAGTTCCCATTTTGGAACACCATGGGAAGATGCTAACAAAGTCTATGGAGTTAGGCTTCACACCTGCCAATTGCATTTTCTTTAAAGATTGCAAGAATTGAATCCATTTTGTGCATATCTTGTAAAAATTCCGATCCATGAGAGATCACATCTCTTTGAGACATTTTGTCAACTAGTTAATGTGCTTTGTTTATACTTCCACATTTTGCATGCATGTCAAGCCTTGTTTGCTCTAACTATGACTCATTTTACCATAGTATAATTTATCCATTCACCTTACTTCGAGTGATCTTCACCCTATACATGTTTAAGATATCCTAAAACTTCAAATTCTCGTCCATTTTAGTGGCTGATTCAATAAATACTTCCAAATTTAAAGTTATAAGTAAACTTGGCACATATATTTGTGTTCCCTTCCTAATCGTTGAGACTCTTCACAATAAACTTTATATTAACCTACATCCATGTTCACCTTCATTCTCACTTCTTTCCTTATCTTCTAAAATACTAGGATCTTCCCTCCAAACAAATCCTCCATGTTGATCTTGCTCCATCACATTCATTCTCATTTTCATCACTCTTGACATCCTTACCACTTCATCTTAATCTCCCGACCATGTTGGAAACTCCAATTCTAGATCTTATAAAAGATCATCCTAATAGCATTGATGACTACCACTATGGGGAAAACATGATTGTGACTACAATTCACACCATGTGCAGTTCGATCACTAAAGACTATACCTCATAGTCCTAAGTTTACTCTTCCTAGGAGAAAATCCTTTCTCTAAAACAACTTTATATCTACATCAGGGTATTTTCATGGAAATGGGAGACAAAAGGGGGGGTCAAATTTGACTGCTTTTTCTTGAAACTGGCTAGACCTAAACTTCTTACGAGTAATTTAAGATGACTACACTCAAGATTTGAAGATTTATGATAAGAACAAGAAATGTACTAATCTAAATATAGTTTCAAAACTACTAAGGCTTTCAAAAGATGGCTAACATTAAGATGGTCTAATGTTGAGCCCAAACATGAGTGTTCATATTTGTATCACTAAAACATAGCATAGTGTCTTAGTGTGTGCACCCATTTTTTGCTCTGTGAAGTATTTTTCAATGCCAATTGGTGGAAAGAAAGCTAAGAGCTAGTACTACAAGTTGTATATTATTTATTTAAGAAATACTTCAACAGGGACCTTTGTTCTAGTCCAAACAATTATCCAATCTACACATCAAAACACATAGAAGACCCAACGACATTCCAAATAAAAAAATCTATGGTCAAATAAATTGAAGGAACTAATTTAAATAACAAGAACAAGAAACAAGGAAGAGAAAGAAAGAGAAGAAGACCAAAAAGCTCCATTCGATCGAATCCCCTCAAATCACGTACAAATATAAGGAAAAGGAATTTTTTTTGGGTTGTTTGGGAGCTTGGGTAAAAGCACAAAGTTGTGTCACACTTTTAGCCGACTTATCAGCACAAGTGAATTTAAGTATTTGTAACTAAAAATCAATTTTGGTCAAACGTATAATCTTGTAAGATTCATTCTAGCTAAGTTAGCTATGTCCACAACTTTTCCAACTAAAATTGTTGGCTAAATGCATTTGTAGCACCACTATGAGGCCAATTTACCAAAAAAAAAATTATTTGAAAAACTTGATATTTCAACAACTTCTAGTCATATAAATAACATTTTTAAAAAAATATAAAATACCCTTTTGTAGATCTATAAGTTTAGTTTTCAAATATATATATATATATATATATATATATATATATTAATAGTTTAATTATTATTTATATTTTCCTTTCCATTTTTACTAAAAGTAGGTTGTCAGCACAAAACATTAGGTTGATTACCATGTCAAGGAAAAATAGTAAAACTTATTAAAAAAATGAAAAAAAATATGATGCACTAGATAAAAGAATCTATATCAAGATGGTATAATTTTTTTTATATTTTAGATAAATAGTTAATATGAAAGTTTACGTCGAATGAAAACAACTACATATTTTAATACACGCACATTTTATTATTTATTTAAAAATATATATTTATCAAAATTGAAAAAGAATATATCCATGCTCTAAAGTTTCAAGTTATAAATACACACAAAAAAATTGAAGAAAAAAAATAAAATTTACTATATAAAGATTGACGTCTCATGTAACTTCATTTTTTAGCATTTTATCAACAACTAAATTATAGTGTCAATTTATTAAAAACTATATTCAAATAATTTTTTTAATTTTTTTAAAAAATACAAACATAAAATATACTAAAAAATAAATATTTTATTAGTTTAAATCATTTTAAAATTCAAAACATATATGTCACTTTTTAGTGATTCAAGTTTAAAAATTGGATCAGCATTGGTCATTTCCTTTATAAAAGTGTGACACAGCTTTGTGCTTTTACCCGCTTGCCTTTAGGTCAAGCCCCTATGTTGGTCTTTCCACCTCCAAAGATAGCCAATATTGAAAAATGTTGAAAAATGTTGAAAAATAAAAGTGTTCCCTTATTTCCTATGTGTGTATAGGAAGAATAATAGCAGTGACAATAATAAAATCTATGAGTATCAACCTTGGTTTGCAGGGAAGATGTTACATCCCCAATTTTTGTCTTCCTATACTTTTACTTTTTACTTGGACATAAGTAAATTTATTTTGATGTTTAGATTAATGACAAAGAAAAACATGGATTATATTGAATGTCATTTATTAAAATTATAGGAATGATTATGTTATTATTGATTTAATATTCGTATTATGAGATTTGATTTATTATTTGAATTATTTGAATAATGATGCACTGATCATATATTGTTTGGTTACAAGTTGAAATAGGATTTCAGGTTTTCAGATGACTCTCAGAGAAAAGTGAGAGAGAGTATCTTTCCAGGAGAGAGATCTAGACCTTGAGATACAAGTGGTTTCTTTGCCAAACTGAGTTATAAGTGTTAAACAAAAATGTGAACCAATGTGTCATAAGAGGTAAGCCTTGTCTTGTCAATTTACTTCTAAACCTAATCGATAGGTATTCAATATTGTTTTCAAATTTTTCTAAGTCGTATTAAGTCGTCTTAGTCGTTAATAATGTTAATGATGTCGTTTGAGTTTGATTGTGACTATTTATGTTTAACGTAAATATTACAACATTATTTTTGTAAATTGGTTATAATATTATTATTAAGTCCTTTAGATGTTAAAAATGATTCTTAAACGTTAAGACATTTTCATCGAGCTAAGAATACATGATTATGGCCGACGGATTGTGATGGGGAGACAAGATCAACCCAACGACATTATCCGTAATTCCTTGTTTAAATATTATTATTTTTTGTATTGATTAAACTGTCATTATCTAATATAGTTGTGATGTTATAAGAAGCATATTTGATGTAAACAAATATATTAATGCCTTAGCATTGTAAGAGAATAATACCTCTTAATGAGTCGATGGCATTGTAAGAGCCGTAAGCTAAAATATAGTAAAGCCTTCATTATTGTTAGTAGTGGATTGAACCACATGTTTTGATCATTAAAAGATCAATTTTATATTTTTTTAAAAAGTGGCGGCCTCATCCTTATAGGTTTGACTATGTTTATGAACTGCCCAACTGAATAAACCAATTGGCGGCCTTCCACAATCGACATGTGCACTTTGCTTAACAATTGATTTCAATTTAAGACTGAGTTACCAAGGACTGTTAAGAGGTCATTAAGTTTTGCAACCAAATTTTGGTTGAGGTGCAAAATAAGGCAACTCTCTAGGAGTCATGCCTGGGTCATAATGAGTAATGACTTAGCTGAGCCAGACGGTGAGTTATTAAGGTTAAAAGCTTGAGAGAATAGAGCATAGGGGAAGGAGGATCAAACGTATACAAAGAAGTTTAGAGAGGGAAAACGCAGTCAAGATGCATCAACCCTATGCCTAGTTTGCACATCTCTGATAACTCAAGTTTGTCCATTTGTCAGGTATTTCTTAGTTCATATAATTATGAGGAAATCAAATAGTTCTTTTAGATTGAACATCGTTGTATTTTCGGTGATTATATGAATTTTCCAGTAAGGTTAAACCTTTTTTATTTGTGGTGTAACAATAAAAAATTGTAATGTATCAACCTTAGGAAAATGTAGATAACATTCTAAGTAAACAATGTTGATCTATCTCCATGATTGATGAGGACAGCAAATGCAAATCATTTGTTTGATTCTTGGTAATTCAAGTGAGTAGTATGTTACAATATACTACATTGACCATTTTCTATTTCGTTTATAAATTAATAATCGTATCAATGCATCGAATAGAGGACAAGAGACTATCTTAGTAAGAGACTGTCACAACTTTTATTAGCTTTGAAAATAGTTCTCTAATCGAGTAAGTTTGTAACAAGTCAGTGGAATGATTGTGAGTTAACCAAACATTAGGCTCTCGAATGAATAAACCTTGTTTTCATATTCTCAACTTGAACCGTATAGTATTGAGGTTATATAAATTTAACATATTGTCTTGTATAGGTTATATATATATAATGAATAATGTTATCTACCAAGAGATCTAGATTCATATGAATTGTTAGTAAACTTCTATATCATGTCAAATAATAGTAAGTTAGAGATACTATGGAAGATAGAATAAGGTTATTATGAGAATCCCATTTAAGACTATTTGTCTTTATTATTCATGAAGAGATCCAATACAATGGAGTAGGCTAAGTATACTAGAGAATGACCTTGTAGAGATATTTATACATAGGGTATGTTTTGTTTATAACCATTATCAAAGTTATTCTATGTTCTTTTGTATAGGAGACATTATCTATTTAAGAACTATAGTATTCTTAACCTTGGTTAAGTTAATCAAGGGTTATTTGCAAATCTAGAACTCCTAGATAAAAGATATGTTCTATTGTTATATCATATTAACAAAGGATATTAGGGTAATGTTGATGATGGTTTTGATGCAATCATAACAATTAGTTAAAATTCACATAAAATGAACCAAAACTGACTTGAAAGATATGAAGGAATCGGTTATGATTCACTTAATCCCAAGTTTAATATGCTCAGGTCTTGACCCATTGGGCAAATTCAAGTGGTCAATGTGAAGCTGAATGTTCAAGGGGCCTTACGTAGTTTAGGGTTTCTTGTTAGTTTACTGGACTCAAACTATGCAACGAGATCATGAAATATCAGTGTGTTTGTTCATTCTTTGCATAAAAGTGTTATTGTGCTGCAAAGCTTTTAAATGGTTTCTCTTAAATTATTGCAGCCTTCTCCTCTTAAGTATTTATAAAAACTATCTACTTTCAACTCTGTTATGCATACTCTTTCAAATTTGGGACAATTTCCTTTAAATTTCTATGTTTTCAGCTAAGTATTTCAGAAGGGTTGGGAAAAGTTAGAAAGATCTAATCCAAAACCTCATTTAAATCTACCGAAGGATCTAATTGTTCTATTATGCACTATATAGATCATACAGTAACTTGATCAAATCCACAGACAAAAAAAACCTTAAATGTAAGTTCTGAGCATTTTCACAAACATACACTTAAAATTGCAAGCTCTAAGAGAAAATGTTTCAAAACACAATGAAGAGCAAGAAAACACTCAGAAGATAGATGCAGAATTCTAGATTCAATTGTATTAGAAACAGATAGTCATATATGATTTAAAATGTTAGAATGACTCTTAGTTTCATTGATCAAACTACATAAAACTTACAAGCTTTACAGATATAGTAAGGAAGCTAGATGTTCCACGCTTTCCTTATTGTAGACACAGGCGACCTCCTTCTTCTACTTCTAAACTCAAAGGTCCCTCTATTCTAAATGCTATTCTAAAAAAAAAACTCTGCTGCTACCAATTTCTAAGTAGCCCCTGTGTAAAGTATTACAATGTAGAGAGGCACAATATATAGACTTTCTGATTGTCCTCAATACAGCCCAAAAAACC
Source organism: Cunninghamia lanceolata (assembly GCA_027924645.1). Classification (NCBI taxonomy): domain Eukaryota; kingdom Viridiplantae; phylum Streptophyta; class Pinopsida; order Cupressales; family Cupressaceae; genus Cunninghamia; species Cunninghamia lanceolata. Next base: position 99,751 of record BSBN01001936.1, on the reverse strand, counting down.
CTAGGTTAAACCCTATTTCAAACCTTTGGTTACAAAAATAAATGCAGGTGAACTAGTTTCCCAAAATACCTCTGAGCATACATCAATTCTGGGTGAAATATGCCACTCAGAAACCCTAGCAGCTCAATAATAACTTTTGTGGTCTACTGCAGTAATGTCTTCAGCTGCATTTTGTCTTCACTAGTGAAGACCCTTGACTTCCTCATCCTTTATCCTTATCTTCTCCTACCCCTGAGATCGGATTTCCTCTTCTGTGATGTCACTGCCACCAAGCTTCAGCTCCTTCCTCAACTGTAAAACTACAAAAATAGACAAGCAATAAGTATCACTTCACTTAATAAATAGTAGGAAACTAAAACACCTATTGAATCAAGGCATGACTGTGCAAAATGAAGAAATCAGGCCCAAAAATGTCCCAAAAACACGCTCAAAATGCATATACAATATCCAAAACACCATCGGGTCAACCATCGCTGACTAGAAACATTCACCCAGGCCTCAAAATGCCCAAAAAACCTATTGCTCTGCCCTTTTCCCACCCATCAGCGTGAGATATGCCATCGGCAAGTCCAAAAAATGATGGGCCGATTTCCATTGTTTGGCCGATGTCTTATATCGGTGTGAGATTCACCGAAATAGCCCTACCGGCTTGCGTTTCCTTCCTATCAGTATGATATTTCATATTGGCACGGCCAAAATTACCTCCATGGATCACCAATGTTTGGCCGATAGCTATTGTTACTCCCTTTCCATCTATCGGCATAACCTACACCCATCGGTGAGTCCAAGAATTGTCTGGCCGATGGCATATCTTACACTGATGCTTCCTTTGTTATTCGGTATGCACCTTTCTTTCATCAGTGTGAGTCCCCTCTATCAGAGAAGGCTTAACACTTCATTCCGATCACTACTGTTCAGCCGATGACTTTACTACTCTCCTTCCATCGGTGTAAAATTGCACATCGGTAAGTCAAAACAAAACTTCACCGATCACCAGTGTCACACTGAAAGAAAAACACAAACAACATCCTGCACCATTGGCAAGACCAAACCCTTCAGCGTGAGGCCACCATCCCACTCCAACAAGAGAAGCTATGCCGATGAAATGCCCATCGGCGAAACACAAGGTATCGCCCCAACAAAAGAAACCCTCGCCGATATCAAAGGTTAGGCCGATGAGGGGGGGGGACCCATGCAGTATTCATTTCACGCCTAACCTCACATACAAGCCAGGAAACACACAAGGATCCGTCCTTATTCAATAAACTTTCAGATCCGTCATGTATGAAGTGTTTGTATAATCCGCTTGCCAAACACACCAACGCAAAAAACATAAAGCGGATCCTAAACATTAATTCATTCCAACTTTAAAACTATTTCGGGTCCACCTTGTATGTGTGCATAGACCTTTATTAAAATGTATACAAGGAAAAAGACATACAAGTGGCCTTGTATATGAACCTAAATGCAAAAGCGACAGACAAACTTGAATGTACATTTTACCAAAATGATCACAACTTGCAAAATATGGCAAATTTTAAGATGGTTCAAAAAGTGACCCTGACTTATTTTTCACAAGGAATCCAACCATATAATGCACTAGTACTGAAAATGTATTTTTTCTTCATTTCTATCAAAGGTTGCAATTTTAACCCTTCTTTTCCCTTTAGCACCAAGCAAAACAACACACGCAGAAGCAAAAAAAAAAATAGCCACAGCAGCGGTCCTCATTTTGCTAAGGAGTAAAATGGGGCGTGTTGTGAACATCACAACAACTAGCAACCAAACAAAACAATTAAATTCAAAGCATTTAAGAAAACTAAATGAAATAAATCCATAACTTCCAACTATCCTCCCTGCAAATTATTATTCAACCTGAGACCTAAGGTATTCAATGAGGGTGAATGAATTTTCATTTTCAGTTTAAGTATGTGCAAGTGATTAATTATCCTCATCTTGAAGATTGGTTGAACAAACTAGTAACTGACATTAGCCTATGTAGTTGAGGATATTCCCTCATAGCTGACCGGATAGAGCCTTGCTGCCAGCGAGCGTCCATAGCCCCGGTAAGGTTATCGTTACAATTCGCCTAATTAGAGCCCTACTGCCAGCGAGCATCTATAGCCCTGGTAGAGTTACTTAGATGGCTTAATCTAGATTTTTAGTATAATCTGCTTTATTCATTTTATATTTTATCTTTTCTAATTTTTGAAAGAGATCTCACAAGATATAACAATTTGTAACTTTATGATGCAAGGAGTAGGCACTTGCTGAAATTAAGCTGAGAATTGTAATGGTAGCAAGGGTGACCTCGGATTTTTCACCTAATATCTACACTGGTAGGTTCAACAAACCCAAGGATTTTAGGTGTGTCATTGTGAAAAACCTCTCTTGAATTCTCAATCACATTTATTGAATACAAAATTTCAGAAGCTAAACAACCCTCTACATTCATGACAGTCACAACAAGTTATGCATAAATTGCAAATAATTAATCAGAATATTCTAAATTTATACTGTTTGAATGGTTGTTGGCTTGGCCCCTTAATGCTCTAAAGTAAAACAAAGATCCCTGCTAAGGAGACAACAAACAACCAAACAAACAGACTGTACAAGGAAAACAAAAAAAGACAAAACTGTACAAATAGAAATAATAGCAAATAGGAAGCAATAGAAAACAAAACTATACAAACAACAAAACCAAAAAAAGAAACAGCAAAAGGAAACAAACTATACAAACAAAAAAACCAAAAAAAGAAACAGCAAAAGGAAACTGTATAGTACTTACACTATATTACACAAAAATGGACTGCCCTTTACCTCAAGCCTGAAAGTAGTGTTTCAAATGTTGACCATTAACTTGTAATGGTACGTCTCTTCCAGTCAAGGTCTTAAGTCTAAATGTGTTATCTCCTATTATTTCTAAAATTTGCAATGGGCCTAACCATAGTTTGTCGAATTTTCCATGACTCCCTTTCTTTTCATGTGCTTTATCCCAGCACAACACTAAGTCTGATATCCTAAATGTTTTGACTCTTGCCCTCTTATCAAACCACCTCTTAACTACCGCTTGGTGTTTGGCAAATTTCTCGATGGCTTGATTTCTTTTCTCATCCAATTGTAGCATTTGTACCATCCTAGCTTCCCTATGATTGTCAAAGCCTAAAAACTCATTGGCAAACTTTCAGATTGGTATTCTCAGATTTACTGGAAGTATGGGATCCGTCCCATAAACTTAATGATAAGGTGTACTGCCTAAGGCTATTTTAAACTTGGTCCTATCTACCCATAATGCGTATCTTAACAAGGTATTCCACTCTCTAGGATTCTTTGCAATCAGCATCTTGATTATATCTAATAAAATCTTGTTCGTAGACTCAGCTAATCCATTACCTTGAGGATAATAATTTGAAGAAAACTTTAAAACAATCCCATATTCAAATGCCCATTTAGAAAATTTTAAAGAAGAGAAAGCAGGGCCATTATCACATACTAATGAATAGGGAGTTCTAAACCTAGTGATGATGTTTTCTTCAAGAAACTTGATAACTACCTCAGTTGTGGAGAATTTGTAGCAGGTGGCCTCAGTCCACCTTGTACAGTATTTCATCACCGTTAGTATGAACTTGTGTCCTCCAGAAGATGGAGGGTTGATAACTCCAATAAAATCTAGGTGCCACTGTGCAAATGGTCTTGATTCAATCATAGGTTGTAATGGGGTGGCCTGATTCCTTCCCTTATCTGCTGCAGTTTGACAGGTGTGGCAACTTTTAATGTGACTCTCTATATCCTTAAACATCGTAGGCCAATAATAGCCTACTCTCAATATATTGTGTGTTGTAGCTAGATGGGAACCATGACCAGTTCCGTACTTATCATGCAATTCTGTCAACACTTTATCCGCTTGAGCCCTGTTCAAACATCTTAAATAAATTCTATCATGGTTCTTCCTGAATGGAAGACCTCCTTGTACCATATATTTTTGTGCTTTAACCTTTAAAGCTCTCCTTTGCGAAGCTTTCATCTTGTTTGGGTATTTTCCAGCTATTAGAAAAGCATTTAAATCTCCATACCAGTCTGATGTGTCATGGGAATTTAGCACATACTGCTATTTTATCAAATCCGGGTCTGTGTTTGCTATTGTTTGTACCAATGCCTGCCCTCTAACCAGCTTCATGGGAATGATTTCTATATCAAACTCCTGCAGCGCGGTGATCCATTTGGCTCTCTTTTCTCTAGGTTCGTTCTGCATCAGTAGCATCTTCATGGCTGCATCTGGCACTATGGCTTTGACTTGGCTACGCAGAATATAGTGTCTAAACTTGTTTACTACTCTTATCAACGCGAATGCTTGTCTCTCGGTGTCCAGGTATCGCAGTTGTGCATCTTTCAGTGGTGCGCTCATAAATGCAATGGGTTTTTCTTCACTGTCTGCACCTTTCTGTGTCAAAGCAGCCGCGACTGAATGAGAGGATGTGAAGGAGTATATGTAAAATGGCTTGGTGTAGCCTGGGCTCGCCAGTACAGGGGCATCAGAAATGGCCTCCTTAATGTCTTCAAATGCAGCCCTAACTACAGGCATCCACTCCATTTGTGCATCCTTCTTTAACATAGCATTCAACGGTTGTACAATTTCTGCAAAACCTGTGATGAACTTTCGAACAAAGTTAATCTTACCAAAAAATGATTTCAGCTCTTTCCTACTATTTGGTATGTGCAATTTTTTTATTGATTCTATTCTATTCGGATCAATTGATATTCCATCTTCAGAAATGACATGGCCGAATAATTTACCTTCAGTTACGCCGAATATACAATTCTTAGGGTTAAGGGAAATTCTGTACATCTCACATCGCTTAAGTACTTTCCTGAGGTCTTCAGCGTGAGTGGATGCATCCTTGGAATACATAGTTAGATCATCCATATAGATCACAATACATTTACCTGTTAATCCACGGAACGCAATATCCATGGCTCTCTAAAAAGTGGCACCTACATTGAACAGACCAAAAGGCATTCTCCTATATGCATAATTCCCCCATTTACAAGTGAAGGTGGTTTTTAATCTGTCATCTCTATCAATTAAAACTTGGTTATAGCCCGAGAAACCATCTAAAAAAGACATCATCTTTGCTCCGTTTACTGCTTGCAGCACTTCGTCTATTGGAGGCAGAGGATAATTATCCTTTTTAGATGCTTTGTTAAGATTTCTAAAGTCTACGAATAATCTAATGTCTCTGTTTTTCTTCCTCACTGGTACTAAGTTAGCTACCCAAGCTGAATGTCTGACTAGGAAAATTATCCTAGCAGACAATAACCTCTTTACTTCTTTGAAGATTAAAGGCTCTAGAATGGCGTTGACAGGCCTTTGTTTTTGCCTGAATGGTTTAACTTCTGGTCTCAAAGGTATCACGTGAGTTATAATGGATGCATCATATGTTTTCAAGTCTTCATATTTCCATGCTATGACGTGCTTTAAATCCTTCAATACGTCTGTGATTTCTTCCCTAATCTTCCCAGAGCAAACCTTTCCAATCTGCACATTCTGAGGGTTTTGTTCTGTTCCTAAGTTGTATGGTTCACACTTACCCCCCTCAGTTTTGGGTAAGTCTTTCTGTTTCACTACTCCGTTGAAATCAAAGATTTGTTCTAATTTAATTACCCCTTTGGGTAAGGAGTTGCTCTTCAAGTCGATTATATCCTCCTCATCCCATGTTATTGCAGGCCTTTCTTACTCATCAATGATTTGAGCCTCAAATACCTCATTACAAGCTAGAAAATCAATAATTTGCTGATCCCCTCCAAATACCTGAAAGTGTGTAACGTTGTCTGGGATATTGGGAGCATTAACTAACTCAACAACAAATCGCCTCAATCCTGACAGTGTTAAGGGTTCTAATGTGCTAGTAGCAACTGCTAGTGCATCCGGTCTGTGATTTAATTCTCTAGGGATATGCTCTAAGTTGAAAGCATCAAACGAGTCTATCAAACCCCATACCCTATGTCTATAATAAATCATTTTCTTGTAATTGCACACTTATAGTTTCCTCACTTGTCTAACTACTAGTTCAGAGTCTGAAAGCACCCTGATTGTTTTCACCCTTTTCTTTACAGCCATTACAAGTCCCAGATTAAGGCTTCATACTCAGCAATATTGTTAGTACAGGAAAACTGTAATCTATATGCTGCTAGCTATGATTTACCCTGATGATCTATGAGTTCAACACCCGCACCCGCACCCTATTTTGATTTGGACCCGTCACATCTTAATGTCCACATGCCATCTTTACATTTCTGACCTCTTAACTTGGCACGCTTTTTCTCTTCTGTCACTTGTGAGGTGCTGGTCTATTTATTCATGGGCATTTCTGTTTGGCTAATTTGCATATGTGTATTTTTAGTTTACAAATCAGAAGGACAACTACCCTTGTCCTTTATTCCCTCTTCTAAATTTGAAATCAGAGCATCTACATCACTCTGAACACATCATTGTGGTTGATCAGGATTCTTATTTTCTTCTTGCACTTTTATCCTATTCATGCATTTTTTGTATTCATATTCGATGATGTCCTTGCATATTCTGCAACTCTCTTCAGAGTGTGGCCTATCATGAACTCTACATTTGTCCTTATATAGTTTACATTGGATCGGCAGATTTTGTGTAATGCAATCTTCCACCTCTTGTCTAATGGCATGACCAAATTTCTCCATTGTACTATTTTCTTCATCCGAAGAATTTCCATCAGACTCAACAAATAATGTTGTCTCCTTGCTTACACATTTTCCTCTAATGTTTAACATCATGATCTCTTCAATTTGCACCCCATTGTTAGTAATTCTATACACACCAGGTTCAATAGTAGCATAAAATATTTCATTCATTCGCTTATACTCAGTTTTCATGTGTTTCATCCTGGGTTCTGTGTAACATCCAAATCTGAAATGACAAGAAGTAACTAAGTTTTCACAACGGTAATTTTTTTTTTTTTACTGGGTAATCAAATACAAAAGTAACTCATCCCTAATCCAATACAACATTTTTCATTTTATCATAACATGATCTCATTTTCATAAAACTGAAAGAAATGATATACATAAAACACTTTGTTTTCTAACAAATGAAATTTGCTTGAAACAACAAAAATTCGAAACATACCATTATCATGCATCTCGATTGTCGACCCATCACATTCAAGACTCGGCATTCCTCAGTATTTGGAAGAGAAAGTATCTTCAAGGAGCTTAACCTCCAACCACAGACCGTCGGTCTCCCACACTCCTTCCTAACCGGAAGTGGCCCTACCCTACTCAAGAGGATAGACTTAGGATAACCATCGGTGTTTGCCATCTGAGCTCTGGTGTTGTAACCTACATGCCTTGTTATCGCGCAGATCCCTAGATACCCTCTAGTCATGCATGACACTCCACAAGAAACGCCATCTAGTTACGGTGAACGTTCGATGCACTTGAGGATAGCACATCACCTTGGCCAAAGGATTTGTCTTTAATTAGCGTTCTAGGAATGCATGAACTTGGTTCACCCACCCTACTCGACTTGAACTAGTCGAAATCCTACAGTTTCCTATTTGTATAATTTTAACTATTTGACGACCTTGATGACCTCAAGGGTTTAGGATATCCTCCTACAATAGCGCATGGTGCATTTTTTTTACTCTAATCTCGAGTTCAGAGTTTCATAATCCATTTTCATGTAAAAAAAAAATGTTACTTATAAGCACCCACTCCTAAGTGGTTTCATATTTGTTTACTTGGTTCCCTTGTTCACACAACATACTCAAATATTTAAAGCCATTTCCCATTATCCCAAAATTCGAGGATTCTAGACTCATATGGTCTACAAGGTAAAACGATTCTAGCACCATCGCATGCAACGTAGTTTCAACTCACATGCAGGTTTTCAACTCAATTTGTTCATTCCAGAACCATGACGGTTTCCTAATCATTACTAAAACTTTATCTTCCTACTCCTCTTTCCGTGTCATTAGTTTCACATGGTTCATCAAGATGAGAGTCGTAAATAAAATATAAATGATTATGGAATCTTTCCTATGTCATAGAGATGACCAACGCATGGTCAACCTCTAACTAAAGATGTACGATGGGTAAGACATAAGCTATTCACAACTGCATTTTCTGGCTATCAAACACACAAATTTTACGTCAAAACGTGCTTAAAAACTGCGGTTTTGACTCCTACATAGCATGCATGTGGAACAGCGTGTTTACTTGCTGTGTAGCTATCGTTCAAGGAAGGTAAATTTACATCTTGCATCAAGATAAGTTCGTTCCTAAATGAATATACGTTAGAGAACTGCGTTATTTTATTATACAGTTTCATTCATGGCAAGAAATGCTACAATTTCTGAGTTTACGAATTCTAGAAGACAACATACTTCTTTTTCTGAGTTTTTAAAATCACAAACATAGCAATGAGACAGCCACACTTCTATTTCTGAGTTTTTAAATCCTAACACACAGTAATGAAATAGTAATACTTCTATTTCATGGATTAACCGCACACTGAAATCATAGTAGAATTACGTTGTCCTTCTATTCTACTCATATTATACATATACATCTTTCGCAAACATAAAACTTGCTTACATACTGGTCTAAACTGTGAGAAGAAAACAAAGGAAATGAACCTATGGACGATAATGGAGGTTGCTGTGACAAATTTGACTTCTCCTCTTGGTTAAATGTCCTCCTCTCTGTCGGACACTATTCAAGACAAAGGCAGGCTCCTTACTTAGAAATCGATCACCCTCAAACAGCTACAAGCTTCCTCAATTATCTCTTTCTCTGTTGCTTTCTACTCAGAAAACTGATCACTCCTTCGAAGAAAAACTCACTCCCTCACTGCCCCTTCACAACTTCTCAACCTCTCCTCTCGCAAACTCTTCCAACACTCCCCACACTTCCACAATACAGGTGTAAGTCACTCCCTTTTACTCTGCCGTGCTCTCCTTGTTTGCCACAGCGATACCCACTAGAAACTATACTTTTACACAGCAATCCCTTCCACACAACTCCACGACCTTTACACTCTCTTTCGACTGCTGCCCTTTACTCTCTTGCGGCTTCTATCTCCCTAGTGGATATCTCCTATGCAGTTACCTCTCTTCACCCACGACTATGCTCTCATCCCACCGCATGCTCTCTTCACACCGTATGCTCTCTTCGCACTGTATGCTCTCTACAAATAGTTATTCTCTCTACGCAGCGTATGCCCTCTACAAATAGTTATTCTCTCTCTTACTACGCAGCTTCCCCAACTACCCACCGACCTCCTCTAACTTCCCGCGATGGTCTTTACTCAAACACTCCCTTTTACGTAGCAACAGACTTCCTCTTCCGTCGACAGTGTCTCCACTTGCTTATTCCACTACTAACTACCTTCCCAATCTAACTACCCTACCGCGTAGGAACTCCCTGCGGTTTCTCACAACCACTTACTTTGATGCCTTCGCACCCATCTTATTGATGGGGCATCTGCCATAACTGTGACGTCTCACAACTCAGCCGTCCATCCTTTTCTCTCTCGAGCTATGGTGAGAGTGGTTTTAGACATCAAAAGACCACCGAAACAGCCTAAACTCAGGGAAGTTGTTTAACGGAGTAAAACCGACCTCAAAACTTACTATGACCATAAGAAGTTAAAGTTCCTTCGATGATGTGGCTTACCAAAGGACATAACAACTCCGTCCTTACTAGAACAAAAAGGTATCAACCTTCCAAAACCAACTTAATATTTGTTTTGAGGAGTTAAAGTTCGACACGGCGATGGTTAGGGAATGATTAAAGCATCATTTTGGTCAAAAAGGAAAAAGGAGACAAAGACCAATTTATTAAGAAAGCTCAAAGTTAGATTGACAACTACTCGTGGTCAAAGAAAGAAGAAAAGACTCACGTTAAACGACGACCAAATAAATTATTTCACGCTATGGCTTCAAATTGACATTCGTCAATCTACAAGAATGGAATAACTTCACAATACAAGTTTGACGTGTTTTACGACAATCACGACGGATTGATCGTAACGCGAATGAGTTCTTACAACGTTAGAAGCACAAAGCCGACTTCTCGCATCTTTCGACTACGAGACAAGATTTACAATTTCGCCACAAGATGGTTCAATAAATACTTATAAATGAAAATATTTAACATCTAAATAAGTCGACTTGCTATGATGGACTTACAACGACATCGATGACTCTAAGATTCTACATGACATCTTTCGACTAGAATATCACACTTTATCCTTTGACGTCGACATCTAGTTAACTAACCCAACCGACAAACAAGACTAACTGGTTGGTTCCAAGGTTTATCTACCTGTTTGGTGATCTCAGTAACAAACTCCCATGGTTAATTTCCAGAGTCTATAAACTCTCTCGAAGATACTTTCTCTTCCCGTCGAACACGGTCCACCTATTCCTGCATTGACAGGCTCACATACAATTTTGTGGTCAAAGCACCTATGTTCAAATCAAAACATAATATATCCAAACATCATTGCATTTATTATAAAGACATTTAGTGTACTATATCACCTTGATCGTAATTGTTAGATTCCACAATTCAATATAACAACTTTGTAAGATAAATCATCAATTTCCATGTCATTCACAACATATTAAATTACTAAAATTCACAAGAAAGTAAATAGCATAATTGTTTTCAAAAAGAGGGATGTGACATATCCTTCCCCTTTAAAAATCATCGTCCCCGATGATTAAGTTTATCAAGCAAAAACTTAAACTTAAAACAAACTTTCTATAATGCAACATTAATGTCTTTAAAAAGTTTTGGAAATCTTTGGTAAATATCTTTGTAATCTTCCCAAGTGGCACTATCCTCGCCATATTGGTCCCACTATATTTTGCATTGCAAAACTTCTCGATTACGTAAACGAAGTTTACGCATTTCGAGCACCTTGAGTGGCTCGATCACAACCACCCTGGGTTCTTGCATCTGTAAGGAATTCCAGTTTAGGATGTGGTTATTACCTAAATAATATTTCTTTAAATATGAAACGTGAAAAACATTATGCATCTTAGACAAGGCTGGAGGTAGAGCAACTTTGTAGGCAACCGGATTGATAATTTCAAGAACTTCAAAAGGTCCGACATAACGAGGAGCCAATTTCAAAGATTTACCAAACTTTATAGAACTCTTTTGGGGTTTCAATCACAAAAGCACCTTCTCACCAACAGAGAAGTGTCTAGGCACTCGCTTGCGATCTGCATAACTCTTTTGCCTGTCATTGGCTTCTGCCAACCTTTTCCTAATCACTTTAACTTTTTCTTCCATATCAGCAAGTATTTCAGGTCCAATGCTTATCCTATCTTCCAGCTTATCCCAGCTTATAGGAGTTCTGCATTTCCTTCCATATAATCCTTCAAATGGTGCCATCTTAATGGAAGAATGATAGGAATTGTTATAGGCAAATTTGACAAGAGGTAGATATTCCTCCCATCTGTATTGCTGATCCATGCAATACATTCTCAAAAGGTCTTCTAATACCTGATTCACTCTTTCCGTCTGTCCATCAGTTTCGGGGTGATAAGCAGTACTTACATTTAGTTTAGTCCCTAATGCAGAAAATAAGGTTTGCCAAAACCGTGATGTTATCCGTGCATCTCTATCGGATATTATCTTTTCAAGCACCCCATGCAATCTAAAAATTTCTTGCACAAATTTGCGAGCCAAAAGATGTGCTCCATCTGTCAAGTTTCCTGGTATGAAATGTGCAACCTTGGTTAGTTTATCCACAACAACCAATATTGCATCATGCCTATTCTTAGACATAGGTAACCCCTGGATGAAATCAATACTAATAGCTTGCCATTTCCATTCCGGAATATCATGTGGGTACAACAACCCAGCAGGATGTTGGTGTTCTGCCTTAACTCTTTGACACTCCAAACAACTAGCTACAAACTTTGCAGCATCGCTTTTCATTCCCTTCCAGAAATATAGCGGTTTTACATCCGCTAACAGTTTAGTTACACCAGGGTGTCCAGAGTAAGGAGCACAGTGAACTTCCTTCCACACAAGGTTTCTAAGTTCAACTGAATCAGGAACATATATTCTTCCTTTGAATCTCATCAATCCATTAGATTCAAAACTAAATCCGTCATATCTTGGGTCCTTAGGGTTTGAGTACAGCGCCTGTTTCACTTGTTCATAATACTCATCCCCAGATAAGTTTTGCAATACTAAGTCTTTAAAGTTAGCATGTATGGAAATTATAGAGGCTATATGCCTTCTTCTGCTTAAGGCATCCGCTACTCAGTTTTCCTTGCCCTTGATATAAGAAATTTCAAAGTCATAATCGGCTATTAGTTCCAACCATCTCCTTTGCCTTGCATTGAGATTAGGTTGTGTGAATATGTAGCGAAGGCTTTGGTGATCCGATTTTAAAATAAAAGTCCTTCCCAACAAATAATGTCGCCACATCTGAAGGGCGTGAACCATTGCTGCCATCTCTAGGTCATGAGGAGCGTAGTTCTGCTCATAATTTTTTAGCTTCCTTGACTCATAGGCTACTACCCTGCCATCTTGCATAAGCACACCTCCCAATCCTTCTCCCGATGCATCAGTGATAACCTCAAACTCTCCCTCAGGATCAGGAACTTTCAAAATTTGAGCGGTTGTTAATTTTTCTTTTAACAAGTCAAAAGCCTTTTGACATTCATCCGTCCAAACAAACCTTTTTCCTTTTCTCTGCAAAGAGGTAATGGGGCTAGCTACGCTTGAGAAATTCAACACAAATTTCCTGTAATACCCTGCCAATCCCATGAAACTTCGTACCTCTGACACATTGGTAGGTTCAGGCCATTCCATAATAGCTTTTATTTTGGCCGGATCAACTGATATCCCATCGGCCGATATTATGTGCCCTAAATACTGTACTTCTTTCTAAAAGAAAGTGCACTTGGAGAGTTTCGCATACAATTTATGTTCTCTTAACCGTTGCAAGACTATTTGAAGATGTCGTGCATGCTCCTCTTCATCCTTGGAATAGATCAGAATATCATCAATGAAGACTAGTACAAACTTATCAAGACAATCTCTGAATACACTATTCATGAGATTCATGAAAGCAGCAGGTGCGTTGGTCAATCCAAACGGCAACACCGTGAACTCATATGACCATATCTCGTTCTAAAAGCTGTCTTGGGAATGTCTTCATCTTTCAACCTTAACTGATGGTATCCAGATCTCAAATCTATCTTGGAAAAGACCGATGCGCCACGCATTTGGTCAAATAGATCATCTATTCGTGGCAAGGGGTACTTGTTCTTTATAGTCACCTTGTTAACCATCCTATAGTCTATACACAACCTTAGAGTTCCATCCTTCTTTTTGACAAAGATAACCGGGGCTCCCCATGGTGATACACTTGGCCTAATCAAATTCTTAGACAAAAGCTCCTGCAACTGAGCTTTTAATTCCATAAGTTCTGTGGTAGTCATACGATACGAAGCTTTAGAGATTGGCTCCGATCTTGGTTTAATATCTATACCAAAGTCAAATGTTCTCTTCGGAGGCAGGCCTGGTAACTCCTCGGGAAATACATCTCTGAAGTTGCACAGAAATGGATATCTTTCCTCAAATGATTGCTTCTCCGAGGTTTCCTCTACTAGGTCCATCTTAACTGCAAAAAGTTGACATCCCTTTCGCCTAGCCCGCTTTAGTTGTTTTGATGAAATGGATCTAACCTTTATTTCCCTCTGTATTCCTTGGAGATTTACAGTTTTGCCTGTCTCATCCAGACACTCAATGGTTTTATGAAAGCAATCTACTTTGGCTCGATGTTTCCACAACCAGCTCATTCCTAGGATGACATCGTAGGACCCTAAAGGCGCTACATATAAGTTTGCCTCAGTGGTGAAGTTAGAAACATCAATCCTAGCTTTGAACAAACATTGCTCTACCTGAGCCTTTGAGTTATTTGCATACTCTACTGTCCAAGGTTTTGACATAAAACCAGCTTTTCTAAAAAATTTACTTAGGACTCTAGGTGACACAAATTTTTTTGTTGCACTAGTATCAAATAGAATAGAAACAAGAACTCCAAATAAGGTACCTGTCATCTCAATAGGAGTGATCTGATACTCCGCTTGCCGATTGTCAAGAGCGGCATGAATCCTTTGCTGAAAGGCTTCCTATTGTGAAGGAAGCTCCATGTTCCTAGGCCTCCCATTTGACTTCTTGTTGGGGCAACGGTTGGCATAATGATCTCCTCCACAAGAAAAGCATCCTCCTATAGGTCCTTGCTTCTCAGATGGCCTACTTGCAGAATCACCATTCTTCTTAAAATTTACATTTCTCTTAAAATCTTCGCCTCTGCGCTCATTACCAAATCCTCCTTGATTCTTTCGATTTCCCCTATCAAACCTCCTGTTTCCATACCCCTTATCATTTTTCCTTTTAAAAGACTGATCATTGTAGTTCTTGTCAAACTTCTTGCGTTTCTTGTCACGATAAGAAGAGATAGATTTAATCTTCTGCTCCTGTTTTATTGCCTTTTCATAAACTTGATCCATTGTGCTTGGACCATGCACCTCCACCTCACCACCGATCTGAGGATTGAGTCCCATGATGAACTTTCTGATTCGGAACCTTTCGTCCTTTTGGTATTGGGGAACATACTTCAGTAACCTAGTGAATTTTTCTACGTACTCGACCACAGATAGTTCACCTTACCTGAGGTTTTGGAAGTCTGTTAACTTCTGATCAAAATATAATTGAGGTAACCACCGTTTTCGGAATAGTTCCACGAACTCATCCCATGTCACTTTCAAGGGACTTAATTCCAACTCCATTTTCTTATTCATCCACCAAGTGGATGCTTCCCTAGACAGTTGATAGGCTCCCCACACAGCTTTAGCAACCTCAGAGTAGTTTCTGATCTCAAAATATTTCTCCATCTCAGTCAACCATGCTTCAGCTGCATCTCCAGTTTTCGTTCCATTGAACTTTGGAGGGTTAACCTTCTTCATATCCTTAGATAACTCTAAGGCAAGTTTATCCTTGGTTCTTCTTTGGGCTTCACTGTCATCAGGACACTCACTTGTCGTGCCATCATCCCAATGTTTACTCTTGCTTGTGAAGTGTGAGTTCTCATTTCCACCCTCTGTGTTGCCAGTTTCATCCATTTTCCTTTCCAGTTTGTTCAATCTTTCCTTGGTTTCCGTGAGCATGTTGAGAATCCTATCCAACTTGTCAGTGGAGTTTTCCCGAGAGTTATGACCTTCCCGATCCTCCCCCTCATTAAACCCTGATTGGTCCATGCTAGTTTAATTTCACACCTGATTAAACATATACTAATCAGTTTTACGCTTATTAAATTAAACATCATCAAAAGAACACAACATTTGATCATAATCATAATTGTTCTCAAACCAAAATTTTGTCTTTATTCACTTTGCAAAATTGTTTCAACATCATTAGAGATAGACAAATCTCATGTTTCTACATAGTGTTACCTAGTGGAGTGTAACCTTCGGATTCATTGTCGGACACATAATCACGAGGTGTATACCCCTCAGACTCACTATCAGAAGATAACTCAATAATCTCAGCTCTAGGTACTACACGTGGATCTCTAGTGATCATGGGTATAGTACTAGGTACACTCTCAGGTAAACTAACAGGTACATTATCAGTTACAATCCAGGAGCAGTGGTTGATCATGGTTCGAGCCGCCATTGCTGCTCCCTCTAGGAGTTCTCTCCTCACTCACTTAAGTCGTGACATTGCATTGGCTAAGGTTTCTATATCATCAAGCCATATGTCATTTTTGTCATTGGTTTTCTCTATGGTCTTGATCATCGCAAGTCGTTTCTGCTTAGCTTGCAGATAACGCTTCTTACCCGCGAAAGATTTTCTTGCGGTTTTCTTGGTGTATACCATCCTGGTACAAAAAACCAAATCATTAGCTACCCGCATAATGATGATTTCCTAATCAGGTTAGTGGACTCATCAGCCCTAGTGCTGAACCTGGTTAGCTCTGATACCATATGTAACATCCAAATCTGAAATGACAAGAAGTAACTAAGTTTTCATAACGGTAATTTTTTTTTTTTTAACTGGGTAATCAAATACAAAAGTAACTCATCCATAATCCAATACAACATTTTTCATTTTATCATAACATGATCTCATTTTCATAAAACTGAAAGAAATGATATACATAAAACACTTTGTTTTCTAACAAATGAAATTTGCTTGAAACAACAAAAATTGGAAACATACCATTATCATGCATCTCGATTGTCGACCCATCACATTCAAGACTCGGCATTCCTCAGTATTTGGAAGAGAAAGTATCTTCAAGGAGCTTAACCTCCAACCACAGACCGTCAGTCTCCCGCACTCCTTCCTAACCGGAAGTGGCCCTACCCTACTCAAGAGGATAGACTTAGGATAACCATCGGTGTTTACCATCTGAGCTCTGGTGTTGTAACCTACGTGCCTTGTTATCGCGCAGATCCCTAGATACCCTCTAGTCATGCACGACACTCCACAAGAAATGCCATCCAGTTACGGTGAACGTTTGATGCACTTGAGGATAGTACATCACCTTGGCCAAAGGATTTGTCTTTAATTAGCGTTCTAGGAACGCATGAACTTGGTTCACCCATCCTACTCGACTTGAACTGGTCGAAATCCTACAGTTTCCTATTTGTATAATTTTAACTATTTGACGACCTTGATGACCTCAAGGGTTTAGGATATCCTCCTACAATAGCACATGGTGCATTTTTTTTACTCTAATCTCGAGTTCAGAGTTTCATAATCCATTTTCATGTTAAAAAAAAAACGTTACTTATAAGTGCCCACTCCTAAGTGGTTTCATATTTGTTTACTTGGTTCCCCTGTTTACACAACATACTCAAATATTTAAAGCCATTTCCCATTATCCTGAAATTCGAGGATTCTAGACTCATATGGTCTACAAGGTAAAATGATTCTAGCACCGTCGCATGAAACATAGTTTCAACTCACATGCAGGTTTTCAACTCAATTTGTTCATTCCAGAACCATGACGGTTTCCTAATCATTACTAAAACTTTATCTTCCTACTCCTCTTTCCATGTCATTAGTTTCACATGGTTCATCAAGATGAGAGTCGTAAATAAAATATAAATGATTATGGAATCTTTCCTATGTCATAGAGATGACCAACGCATGGTCGACCTCTAACTAAAGATGTACGATGGGTAAGACATCAGCTGTTCACAACTGCATTTTCCGGCTATCAAACACACAAATTTTACGTCAAAACGTGCTTAAAAACTGCGGTTTTGACTCCTACATAGCATGCACGTGGAACAACGTGTTTACTTGCTGTGTAGCTATCGTTCAAGGAAGGTAAATTTACATCTTGCATCAAGATAAGTTCGTTCCTAAATGAATATATGTTAGAGAACTCCATTCATTTATTATACAGTTTCATTCATGGCAAGAAATGCTACAATTTCTGAGTTTACGAATTCTAGAAGACAGCATACTTCTTTTTCTGAGTTTTTAAAATCACAAACACAGCAATGAGACAGCCACACTTCTATTTCTGAGTTTTTAAATCCTAACACACAGTAATGAAACAGCAATACTTCTATTTCATGGATTAACCGCACACTGAAATCGTAGTAGAATTACATTGTCCTTCTATTCTACTCATATTATACTTATACATCTTTCGCAAACATAAAACTTGCTTACATACTGGTCTAAACTGTGAGAAGAAAACAAAGGAAATGAACCTATGGATGATAATGGAGGTTGCTGTGACAAATTTGACTTCTCCTCTTGGTTAAATGTCCTCCTCTCTACCGGACACTATTCAAGACAAAGGCAGGCTCCTTACTTAGAAACCGATCACCCTCAGACAGCTACAAGCTTCCTCAATTATCTCTTTCTCTGTTGCTTTCTACTCAGAAAACTGATCACTCCTTCGAAGAAAAACTCACTCCCTCACTGCCCCTTCACAACTTCTCACCTCTCCTCTCGCAAACTCTTCCAACACTCCCCACACTTCCACAATACAAGTGTGAGTCACTCCCTTTTACTCTGCCGTGCTCTCCTTGTTTGCCACAGCGATGCCCACTAGAAACTATACTTTTACACAGCAATCCCTTCCACACAACTCCACGACCTTTACACTCTCTTCCGACTGCTGCCCTTTACTCTCTTGCGGCTTCTATCTCCCCAGTGGATATCTCCTATGCATTTACCTCTCTTCACCCACGACTATGCTCTCATCCCACCGCATGCTGTCTTCACACCGTATGCTCTCTTGACACCGTATGCTCTCTACCACAACGTATGCTCTCTACAAACAGTTATTCTCTCTACGCAGTGTATGCCCTCTACAAACAGTTATTCTCTCTCTTACTACGCAGCTTCCCCAACTGCCCACCGACCTCCTCTAACTTCCCGCGACGGTCTTTACTCAAACACTCCCTTTTACGTAGCAACAGACTTCCTCTTCCATCGACAGTGTCTCCACTTGCTTATTCCACTACTAACTACCTTCCCAATCTAACTACCCTACCGCGTAGGAAACTCCCTGCGGTTTCTCACAACCACTTACTTTGATGCCTTCGCACCCATCTTATTGATGGGGCATCTGCCATAACTGCGACATCTCACAACTCAGCCGTCCATCCTTTTCTCTCTCGAGCTATGGTGAGAGTGGTTTTAGACATCAAAAGACCACCGAAACAGCCTAAACTCAGGGAAGTTGTTTAACGGAGTAAAACCGACCTCAAAACTTACTATGACCACAAGAAGTTAAAGTTCCTTCGATGATGTGGCTTACCAAAGGACATAACAACTCCGTCCTTACTAGAACAAAAAGGTATCAACCTTCCAAAACCAACTTAATATTTGTTTTGAGGAGTTAAAGTTTGACACGACGATGGTTAGGGAATGATTAAAGCATCGTTTTGGTCGAAAAGGAAAAAGGAGACAAAGACCAATTTATTAAGAAAGCTCAAAGTTAGATTGACAACTACTCGCGGTCAAAGAAAGAAGAAAAGACTCACGTTAAACGACGACCAAATAAATTATTTCACGCTATGGCTTCAAATCGACATTCGTCGAACTACAAGAATGGAATAACTTCACAATACAAGTTTGACGTGTTTTACGACAATCACGACGGATTGATCGTAACGCGAACGAGTTCTTACGACGTTAGAAGCACAAAGCTGACTTCTCACGTCTTTCGACTACGAGACAAGATTTACAATTTCACCACAAGATGGTTCAATAAATACTTATAAACGAAAATATTAAACATCTAAATAAGTCGACTTGCTATGATGGACTTACAACGACATCAACGACTCCAAGATTCTACATGATGTCTTTCGACTAGAATATCACACTTTATCCTTTGACATCGACATCTAGTTAACTAACCCAACCGACAAACAAGACTAACTGGTTGGTTCCAAGGTTTATCTACCTATTTGGCGATCTTAGTAACAAACGCCCATGGTTAATTTCCAGAGTCTATACTCTCTCTCGAAGATACTTTCTCTTCCCGTCGAACACGGTCCACCTGTTCCTGCATTGACAGGCTCACATACAATTTTGTGGTCAAAGCACCTATGTTCAAATCAAAACATAATATATCCAAACATCATTGCATTTATTATAAAGACATTTAGTCTACTATATCACCTTGATCGTAATTGTTAGATTCCACAATTCAATATAACAACTTTGTAAGATAAATCGTCAATTTCCATGTCATTCACAACATATTAAATTACTAAAATTCGCAAGAAAGTAAATAGCATAATTGTTTTCAAAAAGAGGGATGTGACATTCTGCTTGTATTCTAATCTGATTTGGGACACCTCTCCAAGGTAGCCACATATGCAAAAAATCAGTGGCCATATATCCATTTAATGTTTTGGACCAGTCTCTACTTAGCAACATTCCATAATTTATGGGTATATCCACTATTTGAATGTCAATGAATTGGCTTACCCTAGGGTCTGAAGCTAACTGCATTTGAATGTTCATCAATTCACTTATCACACTAACCTCAGTCTTATCTAACTGTGTGACAACCTTGGCAGATTTGGTGGGCATCAGTCTGAGAGTTTTACATATCCCTAAGGGCATTACATTGGCTGATGCACCAGAGTCTATCATGCAGTTGTGTATGTTTTTTCCACACAATTGAACAGTTAACAAGAAAGGAGGAGCATCCTTCTTATCATCATACATTACTACATTTGTGTTGGAAGGTTGTTCAACTTTCTTACTTTTCTCTTTAGGTGGTGAATCTCTATTAGGAACAGTTACACCAGCAGCAACCTCATTTATCGTAGATGTATCCAGGGATTTTATAAAAGCATTCCTGATCCCTGGGGTTTTCAGTAGTTCATTCAGAGGTATACTGACCTTAATTTTCTTTATTTCCTCTGACAAGTAACTCATTAACCTTGTTGTCTCTGTTGTTTCAGTTTTACTTGTTTGGGTCTTTGGTACTGCTGTTCCACTGTTCGTGTGATGATTAGCTTTAATTATGGCAGGGTTATTGCTAGCATTTTGATCTAGGGGTGTATTGAAGTTGTTAGGAGGGATGGAAGTGGTGAAAGGTCCTCCCAACCTAGTGTTGTTTCTTAAATTGTAGGTGTGGTTTTTATTTGTCTATTGAAAAGCCTGCACCTCTTCCATTTCAGTCAATACTTCATTTTCTATTTCAAAAGGAAACTGAAAAGCATTTAACACAAAGGCTGATTCAAGATAAAGATTTTCACAAAAGTATGATTCATCCTCTAACAATTCATCTTCCTTCTCTTCAGTAAAGGTAAAGGTTTCTAAAACTAAAGTTGTAGCATACCCTGAGAGTACTACCTCATTACCCTTAGGAATGAGAAATTCAGAAGTAGGAGGCCGCACTTCTATATTAAATATGCTAGCTACTAAATGAAACTATGGACAGTCAAGCTCAGCATGTGCGTTGGTATTGTGAAATCTGCACCAGTTTTTCAGTGATGTATTGGCCATTTGGATGCCAGCTGCTTGTTTTGCATCATGATTATTTATGTTCTCAAAAGGAGAAGCTAGAGTACCATTGTTTGGTCCAGTGTTCCACATTTTGGGCGGCCTAGGTTGATTCTAATTTTTGTTATTGTTACCCTGGGCCCTATTGTCTATCACTGGTCCTCTATTTTGTATTGGCTGCCCTTGGTTGAGACCTTGATGCTGATTATAGTTTTGGGCCTGATTTGAACATTGGACTTGGTTGTTATTTTGGTTATAGCTCTGATTGTAGTGCTGGTTGTAGTTCTGATTTTGGTTGTATCCTTGGTTGCTTCTTCCATAAAGATTCTCATTTCTTAGTTGTGTCACCTCGGTGGTCAATATTTTCAAGTGTGCAGTGATCTCTTTAATTTCTTCCCTCTCCTCTGGTGCTTTTGTTACAGTTGTGTCTCTAGGAGGTTGGAAGAAAGGATGACCATTATTCTAACTGTTATTAGTAGTGTTACCTATGTAGAGAGTTATGGCTTGGATTGGGGTAGGACTATACATAGGTGTGTATGAAGGAACTAGATTTAATAATGGAGTGTGATGCATAGGGACTCCATTCCATGGTTGTGCCTGATTCTACATCGCAAAATTTCCTCCATTAACAAATGGACTATAGGTCGTATGCCTCATCTCTTGGTTTACTAAGGCTGCCTCTTTATAGGCTTTGGATATTGAATCTATGTCGGGTTTTCTTTTGACAAACATGGCGGTTAAAGGATCCAAGGAAGCATAATACATAGCCAACAAGGTATCATCATCTACAGTGTAGAGGGCTACTAGCCTAGAGTAGGCCTTTTGAAAACTGTCATTGAAATTATCAATCAATTCCCCCTCTCCTCTTTTTATGGTAGCCAATTTGTGATAAAAGATGCAAGGATCAATGGGTCCTCTAAATCTAGATAAAAATGCTTCCTCCATGAGTAACCAAGAAGAAATGTAGCCACTGGGTAAGTTTACATACCAATTAGAGGCCTGCTCATTGAAGGTGTAGGGAAACAATCTACACACAACATCTTCGTGTTCTAATCTGGCCCTAAAGCATGCCTCCTTGAATATTTTGATGTGGTCTTCTGGGTCTTGGTGCAATTGGTATTTGGGACATATCTTTTCCAGATTCTTGGGCATTTCATTATAATCAAGGAATGCAATGGGAGAGTGGACATTGAAATAAGCCATTGTGGGCACTTGGGCCTCAGCTTGACCTGTAGGAATGCCTGGATCTTCTATAGGATTAGGATTTCTGGGAGGACTAGGACCTCTAGGGATATCTGAACCAAGATTCAAAGATCTGAATGAGGAAATGTCTGGGTTCACAATGTTACGGATGGTATAAGGTGATCCAGGGGGTGTTCCAGATGAACTCCCTGCTTGAGATATTTTAAGATTCCAAATCAAAGGGCTCTTACTTCACCTTATGTCAGGTAATTACACGAATATATCCCCTGAACTGGATCTAGACCTAGTCACTCTACTACTGTTGTTAGCCAGTTTTACTTGAAACAAACCTAAAACTCAAATGGGCCCTCCTTCTAGCACCAGAAAAATTGTTGATTATGGTTTTGATGCAATCATAACAATTAGTTAAAATTCACATAAAATGAACCAAAACTGACTTGAAAGATATGAAGGAATCAGTTAAGATTCACTTAATCCCAAGTTTAATATGGTCAGGTCTTGACCTATTGGGCAAATTTAGTTGGTCGATGTGAAGCTAAATGTTCAAGGGGCCTTACGTAGTTTAGGGTTTCTTGTTGGTTTACTGGACTCAAACTATGCAAAGAGATCATGAAATATCAGTGTGTTTGTTCATTCTTTGCATAGAAGTGTTACTGTGCTACAAAGCTTTTAAATGGTTTCTCTTAAATTATTGTAGCCTTCTCCTCTTAAGTATTTATGAAAACTATCTACTTTCAACTCTCTTATGCATACTCCTTCAAATTTGGGACAATTTCCTTTAAATTTCTAAGTTTTCAGCTAAGTATTTCAGAAGGGTTGGGAAAAGTTAGAAAGATCTAATCTAAAACCTCATTTAAATCTACCGAAGGATCTAATTGTTCTGTTATGCACTATATAAATCATACAGTAACTTGATCAAATCCACAGACAAAAAAACCCTTAAATGTAAGTTCTGAGCATTTTCACAAACATACACTTAAAATTGCAAGCTCTAAGAGAAAATGTTTCAAAACACAATGAATAGCAAGAAAACACTCAGAAGATAGATGTAGAATTCTAGATTCAATTGTATTAGAAACAAATAGTCATATATGATTTACAATGTCGGAATGACTCTTAGTTTCATTGATCAAACTACAGAAAACTTACAAGCTTTACAGATACAGTAAGGAAGCCAGATGTTCCATGCATTCCTTATTGCAGACAAAGGCGACCTCCTTCTTCTACTTCTAAACTCAAAGGTCCCTCTATTCTAAATGCTATTCTAAAAAAAAAACTCTCCTTCTACCAATTTCTAAGTAGCCCCTGTGTAAAGTATTACAATGTAGAGAGGCACAATATATAGACTTTCTAATTGTCCTCAATACAGCCCAAAAAACCCTAGGTTAAACCCTGTTTCAAACCTCTGGTTACAAAAATAAATGCAGGTGAACCAGTTTCCCAAAATACCTCTGAGCATACATCAAATTTGGGTGAAAGATGCCACTTGGAAACCCTAGCAGCTCAATAATAACTTCTGTGGTCTGCTACAGTAATGTCTTCAGCTACATTTTGTCTTCATTAGTGAAGACCCTTGACTTACTCGTCCTTTATCCTTATCTTCTCCTCCTCCTGAGATCGGATTTCCTCTTCTGTGATGTCACTGCCACCGAGCTTCAGCTCCTTCCTCAACTACAAACCTGCAAAAACATACAAGCAATAAGTATCACTTCACTTAATAAATAGTAGGAAACTAAAACACCTGTTGAATCAAGGCATGACTATGCCAAATGAAGAAATCGGGCCCAAAAATGTCCCAAAAACATGCTCAAAATGCATATACAATGTCCAAAACACCATCGGGTCAACCATTGTTGACTAGAAACATTCACCTGGGCCTCAAAACATCCAAAAAACCTATTGCTCTGCCCTTTTCCCACCCATCGGCGTGAGATATGCCGTCGGCAAGTCCAAAAAATGATGGGCTGATTTCCATTGTTTGGCCGATGTCTTATATCGGCATGAGTTTCACCGAAATAGCCCTAGTGGCTTGCGTTTCCTTCCTATCAGTATGATATTTCATATCGGCACAGCCAAAATTACCTCCACGGATCGCCAATGTTTGGCCGATAGCTATCATTACTCCCTTTCCATCTATCGGCGTAACCTACACCCATCGGTGAGTCCAAGAGTTGTTTGGCCGACAACATATCTTACACTGATGCTTCCTTTGTTATTTGGTATGCACCTTTCTTTCATCGGTGTGAGTCCCCTCTATCAGAGAAGGCTTAATAATTCATTCTGATTGCTACTGTTCGGCCGATGACTTTACTACTCTCCTTCCATCGATGTAAAATTGCACATCGGTAAGTCAAAACAAAAGTTCACCGATTGCCAGTGTCACACCGAAAGCAAAACACAAATGACATCCTGCACCATCGGCAGGACCAAACCCTTCAGTGTGAGGCCACCGTCCCACTCCGAAAAGCGAAGCTATGTCGATGAAGCACCCATCGGTGAAACACAAGGTATCGCCCCGACAAAAGAAACCCTCGCCGATATCAAAGGTTAGGCCGATGAGGGGGGAGACCCATGCATAATTCATTTCATGCCCAACCTCACATACAAGCTAGGAAACACATAAGGATCCGTCCTTATTCAATAAACTTTCAGATCCGTCATGTATGAAGTGTTTGTATAATCCGCCTGCCAAACACACCAACGCAAAAAACATAAAACGGATCCTAAACATCAATTCATTCCAACATTAAAACCATTTCAGGTCCACCTTGTATGTGTGCATAGACCTTTATTAAAATGCATACAAGGAAAAAGACATACAAGTGGCCTTGTATATGAACCCGAATGCAAAAGCGATAGACAAACCTGAATGTACATTTTACCAAAATGATCACAACTTGCAAAATATGGCAAATTTTAAGATGGTTCAAAAAGCGACCCTGGCTCATTTTTCACAAGGAATCCAACCATATCATGCACTAGTACTGAAAATGCATTTTTTCTTCATTTCTATCAAAGGTTGCAATTTTAACCCTTCTTTTCCCTTTACCACAAAGCAAAACAACACATGCAGAAGCAAAAAAAAAAAACAACAGCCACAGCGGGGGTCCTCATTTTGCTAAGGAGTACAATGGGGCATGTTGTGAACATCACAACTGGTAACCCTAGAGTCGATTACCAACCAATTGAATGGTTATGTCATATAGACTTATTTAAGTCTAAAGGTATTATTATCATGACTCATGGATTAAACTAATACATGATTAGGATAGGTAAGAGTTTTAAACTACGAGAATGTGACAATATCCAAGTCAAGTAGGGGTGGGTGAACACAACGACTACGTTCATTATGAACAATATTAATATTAAAAACTTTAGCCAAACTAATGCATTTGTTTTTTGCATGCATTGTCAGTTCACTGTATTCGGATTGCTCATCCTATCGGAAATCATACTTAGCTAGAGGGTATCTAGGGTTGTATGGTTGATAGAGTTGAGTAGAATACAACACTATGTACTCGGGAAAGGCAAATTACCACTCATCACCTAATGTCTATATTCCTCGTGAATGGTAGGGCCACTTCCTATGTGGAAGATGTGAGGGAGACTGTCAGTTTTTGGTTGGAGGTAAATCATTGGAAAGATGCTCTCTCTCCAAGTAGGAAATATGGCCAGGACTTGTGATAAAGATGTTAGATATTAAGAAGTAGTATTTATTCCAAAAATGTATATGTAATGGATTTACATTTGTAAACATTATAAATAAGACAAACAATATGGTTTATTATATTTTGTAAAAAGAAATCTTGTAATCGTAATTACTTGATTATATGTTGAATAAAAGAAAAAAAATTTCTATCTCATTTTTTTTACCTTGTTAAATTACTTTATGGTAAATTTCTAGTTTTACTATTTTTTTAGAACGTGGATGTTACATATGGTATGAGAGCTACCAGGGTCAGCACTGGGGCTTATGAGACCACTATGCTTGCCTGTAGTCAACATTATGCGGTTAGCTAATGTTTGAAAATTTCTATGCCTGTATGGTACATTTTAAGAAGACAACAAGAAAGTCTCTTAATTTGAGTCAACGTTTCCTTAAAGTAAAAAGAGAACGTGTGGCTATTATCAAAACCTTTGAGGGAACCAATGATGAGAGTGACATTTGGTTAAGTGATACTGAAACTCTGGCGACTACCTTAACACGAATCAAGCAAGTGAGGAGAGAAAACAAAGAAAGAGTTAAGATCACTGCTCAAATCATAGAGTATATCTCAGATGAGGAAACAACTATGGTTAAGCAAGATCCCTGCATACCCTCAACTATTGAGATCATAGAAGTTAGGTCTGATAGTGAGCCAGAGGGTTATATACCTCAAGATTATCTATCTGAAAATGAGTCTGAACAATATACTCCTTTTGAGCATGACTTTTGAAGTCATTTCTTGTAAAGAAAAAGAAGAAAACTCTTTACTTTTGAAATGAAATAAATAAAAAAGAGTTGTTTTTGTGCCAAACTATTGTTTAAATTGATTATTATGTTTATATTTAATGGGTTACATTATAATCTTGAACTAATGGACAACTCAATATTCTCAAGTGTGAGAAATTGATAAACATGGTGCGGATAAGAACTAACCAAGGAGAAAGTGAAAAGGGAAACCACCCACCAAATAATAAGGTAGGCCAAATCATAACCATGCTTGAAGAAACCAGGAAAAGATTGGGTGATTTGGAAAAGGTGGATGACAAAGGGAATACAGAGGGAGGAGGTGA
The DNA here is from genome assembly GCA_027924645.1 of Cunninghamia lanceolata. Classification (NCBI taxonomy): domain Eukaryota; kingdom Viridiplantae; phylum Streptophyta; class Pinopsida; order Cupressales; family Cupressaceae; genus Cunninghamia; species Cunninghamia lanceolata. Next base: position 72,709 of record BSBN01001936.1, on the reverse strand, counting down.
AAACTCTCATGGTAAAAGTGGAGAAAATCATGGAGATCAAAGTAAGAGTATCGAACCTCATAAAGAGGCAAGGGATTGATTGACCTTGGAGCTCTCAAAGGAAATGAAGAAGGTTGTTCCACCAAAATTTGATGGAATAGAAACCAGAGATGCTACAGAAGCTTGGTTAACGAAGATGGAAAAGTACTTCAAGATAACAAATTGCTCAGAGGTGACCAAGGTAGTATGGGGAGAATTCCAATTGGGAGGAGAAGAATCCACTTGGTGGATGAATAAGAAGATGGAATTGAATTTTATCTCTCTAAGGGTAACTTGGGATGAGTTCGTGGAACTCTTTCACAAGAGATGGTTACCACAACTCTATTTCGATCAGAAACTGACTGATTTTCAGAATTTTCAACAAGGAGATATGACAGTGGTAGAATATGAAGAAAAATTCACTCCTGAAATATGTTCCATAGTATCAAAAGGATGAGAGATTTAGGATCAGAAAATTCATCATGGGCTTAAATGCTTAGATTGGTGGTGAAGTGGATGTACATGGTCCCATGACAATGGATCAAGTGTACAATAAGGCAATCAAGCAAGAGCAAAAGTTAAAATCCATCTCAGCTTATCATGATAGAAGCCGCAAGAGGTCTAATGGAACTCCTCACAATCAACCTTACAAGAAAAGGTATGAAAAGAGCTACGATAACAAGAGAAAAGATAAAAGACCTCAGAAGAACAAAGGGGGATCTGGTAATGAAAAGAAGATTGGCAACTACAAAAGAAATGAGGATAACAATGGGAAGACTTCAGATAAGAAAGGACCCATTGGAGGATGCTTTAGTTTTGTGGGTGACCACTATGCAAATCATTGCCCTAACAAGAATCAAAATGGTCAACAAAGAGGTAGTGCACTACCTACTCAGCAAGAAGCATTCCAACAAAGGATTCATGCATCTCTCGACAACCATCAAGCAGAGTATCAGATCACACCCATTGGGATGATAGGTACTTTGTTTGGAGTCCTTATATCTATTTTGATTGATACAGGAGCCACAGAAAACTTTGTTTCTTCTAGAATTTTAAATAAATTTTCTTGAAAAGTTGGTTACATGTCCAAACCTTGGTCAGTAGAATATGCTAACCAATCTAAGGCTCAGGTAGAGCAATGTTTCTTTGAAGCCAAAGTTGACCTTTCTAGCTTCTCAACTAAAGTAAATCTATATGTAGCTCCCCTAGGTTCCTATGATGTAATCGTAGGAATGAGTTGGTTATGGAAACATAGAGCTAAGGTTGACTATTTTTTAAAAATAGTTGAATGCTTAGATGATTTGGAAAATCTGACCCAATTCTAACGGATTTAAAGAGAAGTTAAAATCAGACCTATCTCTACCAAGCAATTAAAAAGTGCTAGAAGGAAAGGTTGTTAGATGTTTGCAGTCAAAATGGAACAAGTGGAGGAAGGGGTAGAAAACCCTAGTTTATCTTTTAGGGAAAAGTATCATTTTATTCAGGAATTTTAGGATATGTTTTTAGAAGAACTTCTAGGATTGCCTCCCAAGAGGGTTTTTGATTTTTCTATTGACATTAAACCAGGATTTGAGCCTATATCAAAAGTACCCTACCATATGACAACAACGGTATTAATAGAATTGAAAGCACAATTACAAGAATTGTTGGGAAAAGGTTTAATTAGACCCAGTATTTCACCTTGGGGTGCTCTGATTATTTTTGTTAAGAAGGATGGAACCCTTTGTTTATGCATAGATTATCGTATGCTTAATAAAGCAACGGTAAATAACAAATATCCTTTGCAACATATTGATGATCTTGTTTTATCAGATGCGTGAAGCTACTATGTTTTTTAAAGATTGATTTGTGATCAAGATATCATTAGTTAAAACTAAGGGATGAAGATATTCATAAGACAACTTTTAGAACTAGATATGGCCACTATGAGTTCACAGTGTTGCCATTTGGTTTGACAAATGCACCTGTTGTATTCATGAATCTCATGAATAGTATATTTAGAGATTGTTTGGATAAGTTTGTTTTAGCCTTTTTGGATGATATACTCATTTATTCTAAGAACGAGGAAGAACATCAATGGCACCTGCAAATAGTTCTGCAAAGGTTAAGAGAACATAAGTTATATGGGAAACTGTCTAAGTGCACATTCTTCCAAAAGGAGATTCAATACCTAGGGCATGTTATATTAGTTAATGGAATATCTGTTGATCCTGCAAAAATCACAGCTATTCTAGATTGGCCTGTACCAACAAATGTGCATGAGGTGCGTAGTTTCATGGGCCTGGCAGGCTATTAAAGAAAGTTTGTTCTAAATTTCTCTAATATTGCTAGTCCAATCACTTCCCTGTAGAGAAAAGGAAAGGGATTTGAATGGATAGACAAATGTCAGGAAGCATTTGATCACTTAAAAGAAAAGTTAACTTCAGCTCCAATCTTGAAAGTTCCTAACCCCGAAGGACAATTTGAGGTAATTACAGATGCCTCGCGAGAAGGATTAGGAGGAGTGCTTATGCAAGATGGAAGAGTTATAGCATATGAGTCAAGGAAATTGAAATCTTATGAGAAACATTATGTGCCGCATGATCTAGAATTGGCAGCAGTAACTCATGCCTTATAGATGTGGAGACATTATTTGTTGGGAAAGACTTTTGTACTTAAATCAAACCATCAAAGTCTTAAGTATATTTTCTCACAACTGCATTTGAATGCTCAACAAAGGAGATGCTTACAATTGGTATCTGACTATGACTTTGAGATAAACTACATGAAAGGAAAAGAGAATAGAGTAGCTGATGCTTTGAGTTGTAGAAGACATACAGCTTCTATTATTTCTATTCGTAGAAATTTTAAGGAATTGGTATTGCAAAATTTGTCTAGTGATGAGTTTTATGAGTAGGTTAAGCAAGCTCTAAAAGATAATCCTAAAGATCCTAGGTATGATGGTTTTCTGTTTGAGTTAGATGGACTATTGAGGTATAAAGATAGAATTTATGTTCTTGATTTGGCTTGATTGAGGGATCTAGTATGGAAAGAAATTCATACTGCACCATATTCAGGACATCTAGGAGTGAATAAACTCCTAGAAAATGTTAAACCTCTTTATTTCTGGAAAGGAATGAATAATGATGTTGCAAGATTTGTAGCAAGCTGTTTAGAATGCCAAAGGGTAAAAGCAGAGCATCAACACCCCGCAGGATTGTTGTACACACATGATGTGCTAGAGTGGAAATGGCAAGTTATTAGTATGGATTTTGTTCAAGTTCTTCATATGTCAAGGAATAGACATGATGCCATTTTAGTGGTGGTTGATAAACTCACAAAGGTAGCACATTGTATACTAGGGAATTTGATTGATGGAGCACTTGTGTTAGCTCATAAATTTGTCCAAGAGGTGTTTAGATTGCATGGCTTCCCTGAAAAGATTATCTCAGATAGAGATGCGCGTGTAACGTCAAGGTTTTGGAAAACTTTGTTTTCAGTGCTAGGGACTAAACTCAATGTGATTATAGTTTACCATCTTGAAACCAATGGGCAAACTGAGAGAATTAAGTAAGTCTTGGAAGACTTGTTGTGAATGTAATACATGGATCAGCAATATAAGTGGGAAGAATACTTATCACTTGTGGAATTTGCTTACAATAATTCCTATCATTCCGCTATTAAGATGGCACCATTCGAAGCATTGTATGGAAGAAGATGTTGAACTCTTATAAGCTGGGATAAGCTAGAGGATAGGATTAGCATCGGGCCAGAAATGTTAGCTGAAATGGAAGAGAAAGTTAAGCTGATCAGAAAAAGATTGGTAGAAGCCAATGATAGCCAAAAGAGTTATGCAGATGCAATACATGTTCCAAGGCAATTCTCTGTTGGAGAAAAATCTCTTTTGAGGGTTAAACCTCAAAAAAGTTCTATTAAGTTTGGGAATTCTTCTAAGTTGGCCCCTCAATATGTGGGACCCTTTGAAGTGCTTCAAGTAGTCAATCTGGTTGCCTATAGAGTTGCTCTACCACCAGTCTTATCTAGAATGCATAATATTTTTCATGTGTCTTATTTGAAGAAATATATTGCAAGTAATAATCATATTTTGATTTGGAATTCTTTACAAATGCTAGACCCAGGGGTGGTCATGATCAGGCCACTCAAGGTGTTAGAAACGTGCAAGCTCTGCTTGCATAACAAAGAGGTCTTGCAATGCAAGGTCCAATGGGAATAGTATGCTGAGGGCTACATGGGAGGATTACCATGAATTTTATAAAAAAATTCCTCATTTATTTGAAAATGTTACCAGTTGAAAACAATGAATTTTCTTTTTAGTTACTTTTTAATACTTTATATCATCGAGGATGATGAATCTTTAGGGGAAGGATATGTTACATCCCCAATTTTTGTCTTTCTATACTTTTACTTTTTACTTGGACATAAGTAAATTTATTTTGATGTTTAGATTAATGACAAGCAAAAAACATGGATTATATTGAATGTCATTTATTGAAATTATAGGAATGATTATGTTATTATCGATTTAATATTCATATTATGAGATTTGACTTATTATTTGAATTATTTGAATAATGATACATTGATCATATATTGTTTGGCTACAAGTTGAAATAGGATTACAGGTTTTCAGATGATTCTCAGAGAAAAGAGAGAGAGGGAGAGTATCTTTCTAGGAGAGAGATATAGACCTTGGGTTATGAGTGGTTTATTTGCCAAACAGAGTTATAAATGTTAAACAAAAATGTGAACCAATGTGTCATAAGAGGTAAGCCTTGTCTTGTCAATTTACTTCTAAACCTAATCGACATGTAGTCAATATTGTTTTCAAATATTTCTAAGTCATATTAAGTCATCTTAGTCATTAATAACGTTAATGACGTCATTTTAGTTGATTGTGATTATTTATGTTTAACATAATATTACAACATTATTATCGTAAAATGGTTATCATATTATTATTAAGCCCTTTAGATGTTAAAAATGATTCTTAAAAGTTAAGACGTTTTCGTTGAGTTAAGAATACGTGATTATTGCCGACGGATTGTGATGGCAAGACAAGGTCAACCCAACCACATTATCCGTAATTCCTTGTTTAAATATTTTTTTTTAATTGATTAAAATGTGATTATCTAATATAGTCATGATGTTATAAGAAGTATATTTGATGTAAATAAATATATTAATGGCTTAGCATCGTAAGAGAATAATACCTCTTAATGATTCGATGGTATTGTAAGAGCCGTAAGTTAAAATATAGTAGATCCTTCATTATTGTTAGAGGTGGATCAAACCACATGTTTTGATCATTAAAAGATCAGTTTTATTTTTTTTAAGAGTGTTGGCCTCATCCTTATAGGGATGACTATGTTTATGAACTACCAAACTGAATAAACTTATTGGTGGCCTTCCATAATCGACATGTGGACTTTTGCTTAAAAATTGATTTCAGTTTAAGACTGAGTTGCCAAGGACAGTTACTTGAGGTCATTAAGTTTTGCAACCAAATTTCTTTTGAGGTACAAAATAAGGCAACTCTCTAGGATTCATGCCTAGGTCATAATGAGTAATGACTCAGCTGAGCCGGACGACGAGTTATTAAAGTTAAAAACTTGAGAGAATAGAGCATAGGGGAAGGAGGATCGAACCTATATAGAGAAGTTTAGAGAGGGAATATGCAGTCAAGAGGTGTTGACCCTGTGTCTAGATTACACATCTCTGCCAACTCAAGTTCATCTATTTGTCAAGTATATCTTAGTTCATATAATTATGAGGAAATTAGATAGTTCTTTTAGATTGAACATCGTTGTATTGTGGGTGATTATATGAGTTTGTGAGTAAGGTTAAACCTTTTGTATTTGTGGTTTAACAGTAAAAAACTATAATGTATCAACATTAGGAAAATGGAGATAACATTCTAAGTAAACTGTGTTGATCTATCTCCGTGATTGATGAGGACAACGAATGCAAATCGTTTGGTTGATTCTTGGTAATTCAAGTGAGTAGTATGTTACAATATACTACATCTACTATTTCCTATTTCATTTATAAATCAATAATTGTATCAATGCATCGAATAGAGGACAAGAGACTATCTTAGTAAGACACTGTCATAACTGTTATTAGCTTTGAAAACAGTTCTCTAATCGAGTAAGTTTGTAACATGTCAATGGAATGATTGTGAGTTAACAAAACATTAGGCTCTCGAATGAATGAACCTTGTTTTCATATTCTCAACTTGAACCAGATAGTATTGACTTTATATCGATTTAACATATTGTCTTGTATAGGTTATATATATATGCATAATCAATAATGTTATCTACCAAGAGAAGATTCATCTGAATTGTTAGTAAACTTCTATATCATGTCAAATGATAGTAAGTTAGAGATACAATGGAAGATGGAATAAGGTTATTATGAGAATCCCATTTAAGACTATTTGTCTTTATTATTCATGAAGAGATCCAATACAATAGAGTAGGCTAAGTATACTAGAGAATGACCTAATAGAGATATTTATACATAGGGTATGTTTTGTTTATAAATATTATCAAATTTATTCTACATTCCTTTGTATAGGAGACATTATCTATTTAAGAACTATAGTATTCTTAACCTTGGTTAAGTTAATCAAGGGTTATTTGCATAACTAGAACTCCTAGATAAAAGATATGTTTTATTGTTATATCATATAAACAAAGGATATTAGGGTAACCCTAGAGTCGATTACCAACCAATTGAATGGTTATGTTATATAGATTTATTTAAGTCTAAAGGTATTATTATTATAACTCATGGATTAAACTAATACATGATTAGGATAGGTAAGAGTTTTAAACTGTGAGAATGTGATAGTATCCAAGTCGAGTAGGGGTGGGTGAACACAATGACTATGTTCATTATGAATGATATTAATATTAAAAACTTTGGCCAAAATAATATATTTGTTTTCTGCATGGATTGTTGGTTCACTGTATTCAGATTGCTTATCCTATCAGAAATCATACTTAGCTAGAGGGTATCTAGGGTTGTATGGTTGATAGAGGATAGTAGAATACAACACTATGTACTCAGGAAAGGAAAATTACCACTGGTCACCTAAGGTCTATATTCCTCATGAAGGGTAGGGCCACTTCCTATGTGGAAGATGTGTGGGAGACCGCTAGTTTGTGGTTGGAGGTAAATCACTGGAAAGATGCTCTCTCTCCAAGCAGGAAACATGCCAGGTCTTGTGATAAAGATATCAGATATTCAGAAGCTATATTTATTTCAAAAATGTATATGTAATGGATTTACATTTGTAAACATTGTAAATAATAAAGGCAATATGGTTTATTGTATTTTTTAAAAAGAAATCTTGTAATTGTAATTACTTGATTATATGTTGAATAAAAGAAAATGTTTCTCTATCTCATTTTTTTTTACCTTGTTGAATTACTTTATGGTAAATTTCTAGTTTTATTATGTTTTTAGAACGTGGATGTTACATATGGTATTAGAGCTACCAAGTTTAGCACTAGGGCTTATGAGACCAATATGCTTGCCTGTAGTCAACATTATGCAATTAGCTAATGTTTGAAAACTTTTGTGCTAGGATGGTACATTTTAAGAAGACAACAAGAAAGTCTATTAATTCAAGTCAACATTTCCTTAAAGCAAAAAGAGAACATGAGGCTATTATCAAAACCTTTGAGGGAACCAATGATGAGAGTGACATTTGGTTAAGTGATACTGAAACTCTGGCAACTTCCTTAACTCAAATCAAGCAAGTGAGGAGAGAAAAGAAAGAAAGAGTTAAGATCACTGCCAAAATCCTAGAGTAAATGTCAGATGAGGAAACAACTATGGTTAGGCGAGTTCCCTACATACCCTCAACTATTGAGATCATAGAAGTTAGGTCCAATAGTGAGTCAAAGTGTTATATACCTCAAGATTATGTATTTGAAAAATGAGTTTGAAGGATATACTCCTCTTGTACATGACTTTTGAAGTCATTTCTTGTAAAAAAAGGAAGAAAACTCTTTATTTTGAAATGAAATAAATAAAAAAGAGTTGTTTTTGTGCAAACTATTGTTTAAATTGAGTATTATGTTTAGATTTAATGGGTTACATTATAATCTTGAACTAATGGACAATTCAATATTTTTAGGTGTGAGAAATCGATAAACATGGTGCGGACAAGAAATAACAAAGGAGAAAGTGAAGAGGGAAACCACCCGCCAAATAATAAGCTAGACCAAATCATAACCATGCTTGAGGAAACCAAGAAAAGATTTAGTGATTTGGAAAAGGTGGATGACAAAGGGAATATAGAAGGAGGTGAGAACTCTCACGGTGAAAGCAGAGAAAATCATGAAGATAAAAGTAAGAGTACCGAACCTCATAAAGAGGCAAGGGATAGATTGATCTTGGAGCTCTCAAACGATATGAAGAAGGTTGTTCCACCATAATTTGATGGAACAGAAACCAGAGATGCTACAGAAGCCTGGTTAACAGAGATGTAAAAGTGCTTCGAGATAAGAAATTACTCGGAGGTAACCAAGGCAGTATGGGGAGCATTCCAACTGGTAGGAGAAGCATCCACTTGGTGGATGAATAAGAAGATGGAATTGAATTTGAGCTCTCTAAGTGTAACTTGGGATGAATTTGTTGAACTCTTTCACAAGAGATGGTTACCACAACTCTATTTCGATAAAAAACTGATTGATTTTTATAATATTCGACAAGGAGATATGACAGTGGTAGAATATGGAGAAAAATTCACTCGACTCCTAAAATATGTTTCATAGTATCAAAAGGATGAGAGATTCAGGATCAGAAAATTCATCATGGGCTTAAATGCTTAGATTGGTGGTGAAGTGGATGTACATGGTCCCATGACAATGGATCAAGTGTACGAGAAGGTGATCAAGTAGGAGCAAAAGCTGAAATCTATCTCGGCTTATCGTGATAGAAACTGCAAGAGGTTTAATGGAACTCCTAACAATCAACCTTACAAGAAAAGGTATGAAAAGAGCTACGATAACAAGAGAAATGATAAAGGACCTGAAAAGCACAAAGGGGGATCTGGTAATGAGAATGGTAATGAGAAGAAGAATGACAACTACAAAAGAAATGAGGATAACAATGGGAAGGCTTTAGATAAGAAAGGACCCATTGGAGGATGCTTTACTTGTGGGGGCAACCACTGTGCAAATCATTTCCCCAACAAGAATTAAAATGGTCAACAAAGAGGTACTGCACTACCTACTCAGCAAGAAGCATTCCAGCAAAGGATTCATGCATCTCTTAACAATCGTCAAGCAGAGGATCAGATCACACCCATTGAGATGATAGGTACTTTGTTTGGAGTCCCTATATCTATTTTGATTGATATAGGAGCCACAGAAAACTTTATTTCTCCTAGAATTTTGAATAAATTTTCTAGAAAAGATGGTTACATGTCCAAACCTTGGTCAGTAGAATATGCTAACCAATCTAAGGCTCAGGTAGAGGAATGTTTTTTTAAAGTCAAAGTTGACCTTCCTAGCTTCTCAACTGAAGTAAATCTGTATGTAGCTCCCCTAGGTTCCTATGATGCAATCCTAGGAATGAGTTGGTTATGGAAACATAGAGCTAAGGTTGATTGTTTTTTAAAAATAGTTGAATGCTTAGACGATTTGGGAAATCTGACCCAATTCCAAGGGATTCAAAGAAAAGTTAAAATCAGAACTATCTCTACCAAGCAATGAAAAAGGGCTAGAAGGAAATGTTGTCAGATGTTTGTAGTCAAAATGGAACAAGTGGAGGAAGGGGTAGAAAACCTTAGTTTATCTTTTGGGGAAAAGTATCCTTTTCTTCAGGAATTTCAGGATGTGTTTTCAGAAGAACTTCCAGGATTGCCTCCCAAGAGGGTTTTTAATTTTGCTATTGACATTAAACCATGATCTAAGCCTATATCAAAAGCACCCTACCGTATGACAACAATGGAGTTAATGGAATTGAAAACACAATTACAAGAATTGTTGGCAAAAGGTTTAATCAGACCCAGTGTTTCACCTTGGGGTGCTCCAATTTTTTTTATTAAGAAGAAGGATGGAACCCTTCATTTATGCATAGATTATTGTATGCTTAAAAAAGCAACAATAAAGAACAAATATCCTTTACCACGTATTGATGATCTTTTTGATCATATGTGTGAAGTTGTTGTGTTTTCAAGGATTGATTTGCGATCAGGATATCATCTGTTAAGACTCAGGGATGAAGATATTCATAAGACAACTTTTAAAACCAGATATGGACACTATGAGTGCATAGTGTTGCCATTTGGTTTGACAAATGCACTTGTTGCATTCATGAATCTCATGAATAGTATATTCAAAGATTGTTTGTATAAGTTTGTTTTAGTGTTTCTGGATGATATACTCATTTATTCTAAGAATGAGGAAGAACATCAACGGCACCTGCAAATAGTTCTACGAAGGTTAAGAGAACATAAGTTATATGGGAAACTCTCTATGTGCACATTCTTCAAGAAGGAGATTCAATAACTAGGGCATATTATATCAGCTAATGGAATATCTGTTGATCTAATTCTGGATTGGCCTGTACCAACAAATGTGCATGAGGTGCGTAGTTTCATGGGCCTGATAGACTATTATAGAAAGTTTGTTCTAAATTTCTCTAGTATTTCCAGTCCAATCACTTCCCTACAGAGAAAAGGAAAGAGATTTGAATTGATAGACAAATGTTAGTAAGCATTTGATCACTTAAAAGAAAAGTTATCTTCAGTTCCAATCTTGAAAGTTCCTGACCCCAAAGGACAATTTAAGGTAATTACAGATGCCTCGGATGAAGGTTTAGGAGGAGTGCTTATGAAAGATGGAAGAGTTATAACATATGAGTCAAGGAAATAGAAATCTTAAGAGAAAAATTATGCGCTGCATGTCTGAAATTGGCAGCAGTAACTCATGCCTTACAGATGTGGAGACATTATTTGTTGGGAAAGACTTTTGTACTTAAATCAAACCATCAAAGTCTTAAGTATATTTTCTCACAACCGCATTTGAATGCTTGACAAAGGAGATGGTTAGAATTGATATCTGACTATGACTTTGACATAAACTACATCAAAAAAAAAGAGAATAGAGTCGCTGATGCTTTGAGTCATAGAAGACATATAGCTTCTATTATTTCTATTCATGGAAATTTCAAGGATTTGGTATTGCAAAATTTGTCTGGTGATGAGTTTTATGAGTAGGTTAAGCAAGCTCTAAAAGATAATCCCAAAGATCCAAGGTATGATGGTTTTCTGTTTGAGTTAAATGGATTATTGAGGTATAAAGATAGAATTTATGTTCTTGATTTAGCTTGATTGAGGGATCTAGTATGGAAAGAAATTCATACTACACCATATTTAGGACATCTAGGAGTGACTAAACTCCTAGAAGATGTTAAAACTCTTTATTTATGGAAAGGAATGAAGAATGATGTTGAAAGATTTGTAGCAAGCTGTTTAGAATGCCAAAGGGTAAAAGCAGAGCATCAACACCATGTAGGATTGTTGTAAACACATGACGTGCCAGAGTGGAAATGGCATGTTATTAGTATGGATTTTGTTCAAGGTCTTCCTATGTCAAGGAATAGACATGATGCCATTTTAGTGGTGGTTGATAAACTCACAAAGGTAGCACATTTTACACTAGGGAATTTGACTGATGGAGCACTTGTGTTAGCTCATAAATTTGTGCAAGAGGTGTTTAGATTGCATGGCTTCCCTGAAAAGATTATCTTGGATAGAGATGCACATGTAACGTCAAGGTTTTGGAAAACTTTGTTTTCAGTGCTAGGGACTAAACTCAATGTGATTATAGCATACCATCTTGAAACCAATGGGCAAATTGAGAGAGTTAAGCAAGTCTTGGAAGACTTGTTGTGAATGTATAACATGGATCGGCAATATAAGTTGGAAGAATACTTACCACTTGTGGAATTTGCTTACAATAATTCCTATCATTCCGCTATTAAGATGGCACCATTTGAAGCATTGTATGGAAGAAGATGTCAAACTCCTATAAGCTGGGATAAGCTAGAGGATAGGATTAGCATCGGGCCAGAAATGTTAGCTAAAATGGAAGAGAAAGTTAAGCTAATTACAAAAATATTGGCAGAAGCCAATGATAGGCAAAAGAGTTATGTAGATGCAATACGTGTTCCAAGGCAATTCTCCATTGGAGAAAAATTTCTTTTGAGGGTTAAACCTCAGAAAAGTTCTATTAAGTTTGGGAAGACTTCTAAGTTGGCCCCTCGATATGTGGGACCCTTTGAAGTGCTTCAAGTAGTCAATCTGGTTGCCTACAGAGTTGCTCTACCACCAGTCTTATCTAGAATGCACAATGTTTTTCATGTGTCTTATTTGAAGAAATATATTGCAGGTAATAATCATATTTTGACTTGGAATTCTTTACAAATGCTAGACCCAGGGGTGGTCATGATCGAGCCACTCAAGGTTTTAGAAATGCAGAAGCTCCGATTGCGTAACAAAGAGATCTTGCAATGCAAGGTCCAATGGGAACAGTATGCTGAGGAAAATGCTACATGGGAGGATGACCATGAATTTTATCAAAAAATTCCTCATTTATTTGAAAATTTTACCAGTTGAAAACAATGAACTTGCTTTTTAGTTACTTTTTAATACTTTATATCATCGAGGACAATGAATCTTTAGGGGAAGGATATGTTACATCCCCAATTTTTGTCTTTCTATACTTTTATTTTTTACTTGGACATAAGTAAATTTATTTTGATGTTTAGATTAATGACAAGGAGAAACATGGATTATATTGAATGTCATTTACTGAAATTATAGGAATGATTATATTATTATCGATTTAATATTCCTATTATGAGATTTGATTTATTATTTGAATTATTCCAATAATAATGCACTAATCATATATTGTTTGGTTACAAGTTGAAACAAGATTACAGGTTTTTAGATGACTCTTGGAGAAAAGAGAGAGAGAGAGAGAGAGAGAGAGAGAGAGAGAGAGAGAGTATCTTTCCAGGAGAGAGATATAGAGCTCAGGTTACGAGTGGTTTATCTGCCAAACAGCTTTATAAGTGTTAAACAAAAATGTGAACCAATGTGTTGTAAGAGGTAAGCCTTGTCTTGTCAGTTTACTTCTGAACCTAATTGACAGGTAGTCGATATTGTTTTCAAATCTTTATAAGTCATATTAAGTCATCTTAGTCGTTAATAACATTAACGAAGTCATTTGAGTTTGATTATGACTATTTACGTTTAACATAAATATTACATTATTGTCGTAAAATGGTTATCATATTATTATTAAGTCCTTGAGATGTTAAAAATAATTCTTAAATGTTAAGACATTTTCATCGAGTTAAGAATATGTGATTATTGTCGATGGATTGTGATGGGGAGACAAGCTCAACCCAACCACATTATCCGTAATTCCTTGTTTAAATATATATTTTTTTATTGATTAAACTATCATTATCTAATATAGTGGCGATCTTATAAGAAGTATATTTGATGTAAACAAATATATTAATGCCTTAGAATCATAAGAGAATAATACCTCTTAATGAGTCGATGGCATTGCAAGAGCCGTAAGCTAAAATATAGTAGAGCCTTCATTATTGTTAGTGGTGGATCCAACCACATGTTTTTATTATTAAAATACCAGTTTTATATATTTTCTTAAAAGTGTCAGCCTCATCCTTATAGGGATGACTGTGTTTATGAACTGCTGAAACGAATAAACCAATTGGTGGGCTTCCACAATTGAAATGTTGACTTTTGCTTAAAAATTGATTTCAGTTTAAGACTGAGTTGCCAAGGACAGTTACTTGAGGTCATTAAGTTTTGCAACCGAATTCCTGTTGAGGTACGAAATAAGGCAACTCTCTAGGAGTCGTTCTTAGGTCATAATGAGTAACGACTCAGCTTTGCCGGATGGCGAGTTATTAAAGTTAAAAAATTGAGAGGATAGAGCATAGGGGAAGGAGGATTGAACATATACAGAGAAGTTTAGAGAGGGAATACGAATCAAGAGGCATCAATCCTATGTCTAGTTTGCACATCTCTGCCAACTCAAGTTCATCCATTTGTAAGGTATTTCTAAGTTCATATGATTATGAGGAAATTGAATACTTCTTTTAGATTGAACATCGTTGTATTGTGGGCGATTATATGAGTTCACCAATAAAGTTAAACCTTCTGTATTTGTGGTGTAATAGTCAAAAACTATAATGTATCAACATTAGGAAAATGCAGATAACATTCTAAGTAAACTATGTTGATCTATCTCTGTGATTGATGAGGACAACGAATGAAAATTGTTTGGTTGATTCTTGGTAATTCAAGTAAGTAGTATGTTATAGTATACTACATCAACCATTTTCTATTTCATTTATAAATCAATGATCATATTAATGCATCGAATAGAGGACAAGAGACTATCTTAGTAAGACACTCATAAATGTTATTAGCTTTGAAAATAGTTCTGTAATCGAGTAAGTTTGTAACAAGTAAATGGAATGATTGTGAGTTAACCAAACATTAGGCTCTCGAATGAATGAAGCTTGTTTTCATATTCTCAACTTGAACCATATAGTATTGAGGTTATATCAATTTAACATATTATCTTATATATATATATATATATATACACACACACACACACACACACACACACACACACATAATGAATAATCTTATCTACCAAGAGAACTAGATTCATATGAATTGTTAGTAAACTTCTATATCATGTCAAATGATAGTAAGTTAGAGATACTATGGAAGATGGAATAAGGTTATTTTTGATAATATAAGGCGGCTAAACAAGGGGCCGAACCCTTACAAAAAGTAGAGAGGCCACAAAGGCAACAAGCACAAAAAGTGCCTTAAACCAGATACATCAAATACTATTTTCCCAGCATAAACAGCAAAACCAGCCGCTATAAACTAAGATAGTAAATACTGAGTAGCAGAGTATCATCTATATAAAAGCAAAAACTAAGGAGGCGGATTCTCTCCTTACTTAACCATAGATTTAATAATGTCATCCAATTTCCTAGCAAGATCATCATTGTTAGTAGTAACAGTAACCCCCAGGTTTTGTAGCACAAAAATATTGAGGAAAATAGAATTCTTGAGCATAGTGGAAAGATTCTGTTCCAATTTCTCAATGCAAGCCCTTAGAACCACAATTTCAGCTCCTAAGCCAGCATCAGTGTCCATTTCATCATCGGCATGTAATAAGGTTATTATGAGAATCCCACTTAAGACTATTTGTCTTTATTATTCATGAAGAGATCCAATACAATGGAGTAGGCTAAGTATACTAGAGAATGACCTTGTAAAGATATTTTTACATAGGTTATGTTTTGTTTATAAACATTATCAAAGTTATTCTACGTTCCTTTGTATAGAAGACATTATCTATTTAAGAACTATAGTATTCTTAACCTTGGTTAAGTTAATCAAGGGTTATTTGCAAAGCTAGAACTCCAAGATAAAAGATATGTTTTATTGTTATATCATATTAACAAAGGATATTAGAGTAACCCTAGAGTCAATTGCCAACCAATTGAATGGTTATGTCATATAGACTTATTTAAGTCTAAAGGTATTATTATTATGACTCGTGGATTAAACTAATACATGATTAGGATAGGTAAGAGTTTTAAATTACATAATTGTGATAGTATCCAAGGCAAGTAGGGGTGGGTGAACACAACGACTACGTTCATTATGAAAGATATTAATATTAAAAACTTTGGCCAAAGTAATGCATTTTTTTTCTGCATGCATTGTTGGTTCATTGTAATCAGATTGCTCATTCTATCAGAAATCATACTTAGCTAGATGGTATCTAGGGTTGTATGGTTGATAGAGTTGAGTAGAATACAACACTATGTACTCAGAAAAGGCAAATTACCATTGGTCACCTAAGTTATATATTCCTCGTGAAGGGTAGAGCCTCTTCCTATGTGGAAGATGTGTGGGAGACCACCATTCTATGGTTGGAGGTAAATCACTGGAAAGATGCTCTCTCCCAATGCAGGAAACATCCAAAGACTTGTGATAAAGATGTCAGATATTCATAAGCAATATTTATTCCAAAAATGTATATGTAATGGATTTACATTTGTAAACATTGTAAATAAGAAAGACAATATGGTTTATTATATTTTGTAAAAAGAAATCTTGTAATTGTAATTACTTGATTATATCTTGAATAAAAGAAAAAATTTATCTATCTCATTTTTTTTTACCTTGTTGAATTATTTTATGGTAAATTTCTAGTTTTACTATGTTTTTAGAACATGGATGTTATAGAAGAATACCCTATTGTGCATAAAGGACAATAAGATGGTTGTCTACACCATAGATTTGCCAAAAATGGAAACAATGGAAGATGCAATAAATAAAATAATAATACTATCTCTTCATAATGAAACAATATTACCAACTTTAAGTTAATGGAGGAGGCCGCAACCTCCTTGAGAATCAAATCGATAAGCAATCAACACCAATCTCTTGCGAGAGCCTCCACAACAACCAAGTTATGAGAGAGAGATTCATAGAAGCTAAGAAAGACATATACTTCAACCAAGGGTCCACATAAAAAACAGGCAATAGATAAACAAGAGTCATTCGTGTGAACACCAAAGTTGAGTGAAAGTGCCAAAGAGTGAGTAGTAGAATAAGGAAGGATTTCAAAAATGAGATTTTAAATTTGAGGAAGAGAGAATCAAAGGGTCAGGTACACTTACAGAGGTTGTTTCACCGTAGAATGAGCATTACCACTTACCAAATTAGGTGACTAGGTGGGAAAGAAACAATTTGAATTTTGAGAAGTATGGGGATGTTAGCGCGTCACATGGATGTCTGCACATTAAGCCCGCATCATAGAAAATTTCTTCATAATTTCAAAACGTGTTTCAAGAATAGTAAGAGAGATGTGAATGTGATATAGAATTTGGAAAGCCTTGGTGAACGGACAAAAAGGCCAAGGTTAGGCTCGAGCATCCCTAGTAACATTCTACATGAACGGACACCAAAGTGGGTTGAAATACAATGTGAAATTGTGAAGATTTGCAATTTTCTACATGACACGAGCTATAAAACTAACTATAAAAACATAATGTACATGCATAATAAAATAAAACATAAGGATCCATAGAAGATTCATGTAATTTTAAAGTATAGAATTAGGAACAATAAAAGGGGCACTTCAGGGAAAATGAATCATAGAAAATACACTACTTAGACATCAATTTTGCGATCCTGGGGGAGTCACGCTTTGTAATGAAATTGATGGTGTATTTACACACAACAAGTTCTCAATAGAACTCGTTATACTCCCTGATGGATTAGGATGAGCCTCCAAACTTAGTGCTTTGTTTCAAATAGATAGCTTATCCCTTATTTTGAAATAATAGCTAGGCAGAATATTTTAAACATTCTAGGTAACCTGCCATGCTTTATACCATGTGATGTGTTTTCCCTTAGCATAACCTTCTATATATGTTTTGATTGGGCTAGGTAGGCTTGAATAAATTCTAAAATATCGACATATACCAGCAATGCAAGAATCCAATTGTCTAATGACTACTTGACACATGTCCCTAAGTTATCAATCCATCATATGAAAAATCTATATTTTGAATTCAGAGTTGGGAAGTTGAAGGATTTCTCCATTTTAATGAATACATAAGAAATTTGCAAGGAATCCTTATATTCAACATGTCTTGTAAAATAACAAACATGAAGATCCATGTCTAGAGAAGCAATTTAAACAACTTCTAAGTGTAAGATATGCTTAGGTCATTATTGGGTAGATCAAATTATTCAACAAGGTATAGAGAGTGTGCTTGGACCAAAAGTTACTATGTGCATAAAGAAATGTTCCAAAACCAATTACATTTGTATTACCACATGCCATAGTAAATTTACACACCTCCGAGAAATGTGTATGAAACCACAAACTTTAATTCTCGAAACAAACATAAAAAATTTATACGAAAATAATACTTTAAAACTGAAAACAATTAGTTTTTGTTGAAATAGGATTGCTTGTTTACCTTGGATGCTCGTGCATCATGTATCCAAGTTAAACCATAGGATTCGGGGTCTAGAATCATCATTAGATTCTCAATTCTAGTCATTGATCACAAGAAGAAAAAGAATATTCACACATCAAGTCAAACAAAATCAAGAAAGCTAAGCACCCCTAATTGCAACTCAAATATTTTTGTCTAACCTCTTAATAATTTAGGTATGATTGTTTACTTATTCCTTTCTCATTCGTTTAGACTTCTAAATCAAACATATGTAGAATATGTTTATTTTCTCCTCAATATCAATGGTCAATGAAGTGAAGAACCAATGAGTTCCACTATTATGTTTGGTAAAGGGAAAGTATTGGCCACATCTAGTAAGTTGAATCACCAAGAACTCAAATTAAAATAATTATTTGGCACTTGGAACGGAAATCAAGATAAATGGGGCTCATTGCTCTTAACGAGGGGTAAATGAATTCAGAAGTAGTTGAGATTGTCTATGTTTGGATAGAGTTTTAAATTTATTTAAATCATTTTTTTTAATATACTTTCTAGGTTTCTTGTGTTTGATCTTTTGAGTGTTTCGAAGTGAAATTTTTCCTCATATTTTTTATTGTCTTTAAAGGGTTGCAAAGCTAGGGAAACTAAAATTCATTAATAACCGGAGGATTTCAACATATATCTAAAGTTTGAATTCCAAACTTGCATTATAGCATTACAAATGTTACCATATAGATTTGGCCACTTCTTGACAGTTAATTCTAGTTTTACATCATACATATTTATCTACATAAAAAACTCATTTGGACTTTAAATGGCATTTGGTGTTTCTGATTATATATTTTTAAGAAAAGGTAGAATATTTTATCAATTTTTACATGCCATATTGTTAAACATAATGTTTCGTCAGCATCATCTCATTGAAATATCATTGGCTAACCAACCATCCAACCAACCTCAATAAATAAGCTTGAAACATGGGATGCGTAACTTTTGTGTACACAAAAATTGTTGGGATATGGCATTGACCTATAAATATGAATCAAATAGAAATACAACCATCTTCTAGATAGTGTAAAGTTTTATTTGCTCTGTCTCTCTCTCTCTCTTGTTGTTCTCTTTATTTTTCCTTTGCGATATCGTAGTGCTAGTTAGAGAAATGAAGAAAAGCTAGAGGACTAATTTAATAGGTATAGGAGATAATATTGCTATAATTTAAGTTTCCAAAGGAAATAATTGTGCTTGGCCTAAAGATCAAAGCTTTTGGTAATTACAGATCTAAGAAATATTTACAAGGCCATATTTTGTGCTCCTGTGGCTTTGTTCCTTCACCAAAATCTTCCTTGTCATGGCTACGCTCCATGAATATACTCATGGCGGCCGTGTTCTGAGTCATTGTGGGTGGAGTGTTTTATTCATTGAAGGTCTTGGCCTTTTTTCCATCATTGGATTCATCTAATATAGTGGTCCATGGGAGGCTACGTTATTTTGTAGATGAGTAATTGTATTGGTGATATGAGGAATAAGCCTAGGTTTAGAGGAAATTGTCGTGTTTGCAAAATTTGTGGTCATAAGGCTTATGAATGTTGGAAAAGGAATAGATACATAGAATGAAAAATGGGAAATTCTTTAAATAAAAATGATTTTAAAGAAAATACTCTTAGCACTACTATTGTTAAAGGATGTTGTTCCAAAAATGAGTGGATTATAGCTTCAAGTGCTACACAACATATATCTCATAGTCAAGAATTGTTTGAGGTGCCAAACAAAGATAGAAGTGAGGAAAATATATTTTTAGGTGACAGTAGCTTTCTACATGCAAAAGGAACCTGAGATGTGTAATGAAGTTCAAAAATATGAAGCTCACTTCAGAACTAGAAACAAATTTATTGTTTGTCTTTCAAATAGAAAATCAAGAATATAAAATGAAATTCTATGTTGATTGGGCACATGGATTATAATTATAGAGTGGTTGTAACTATTAAATTTGATAATGGTTTGTATAATTATGTAATTTATTTCAAAATATGAATAACCTATGCGATTGAAAAAATGATTGATGTGAGTAGGTTATGGCATGAGAATTTGGGGCATCTCGATGTTGGAAGTCTCAAACATATGCATAGGCTTGGTATGGAACATGAGTTGCCAATGGTTTTACAAAAAGATGGAATTTTTGAAGGATGCACTATGGAGGACTAGCATTGGGAGACATTTCCACAAGATATTTCATGGAGACCAAATACTCCTCATGATTTGGTTCATAGTGATGTGACCAGGTACAATTCAAACTCCACCCCTTTTAGGATCAGAGTATGTATTGGCATTTATTGATAATTATAGTAGGAAAACTTGGTCATTTCTCCTCGAAGAGGGAGATAGAGGCGTATTTCATGTATTTTGATGCTGTCAGCGAAGGCATAGAACGTGCTGGGCAGTCCGAAATAGATCACAAAGTGAAGAAGCTCGGGCAGGCAGGTAGAAAGAAGAATATGAACTGATGCATATAACATTTCGTTCCAAAAACTCCTTTTTTTACTATGTAACAAACCCTCCACGAGGGTTACAGGGCAGAATTGAAATACTGATTCGATCAATGTTACAAAACTCTCCTTTTTGTTGTTTATTTCCACCCAAATAGTATGGTGTATGAAGACTGACCTGCTCTTTTGTGTGACTGTTCTATCCTCTTAGAATTTTCTGCCTTCAAGATTAGTAAAAGACGGTTTGGGAGTCTTTGTGTGAATATAGAGTTAACAACTGGTTATTGTACTGTGTAAAAAGCAGTAAGCCATGTTAAGTTATATTGTGCTGTTGGAGATTTTCTGTCACTCGATTTCAAGTCAAGACAGTCATTGGTCTGTTTAGTGACACTTGATCATCTGTGACAGCAAACTGAATTGATCTTGTGAAGCCTATGCCACCAATAGATCTGCAGTTCTTGGAAGAACTAGTTAATAACTCCTAGAGCAAATGATGAAGATTGCATAAAAAGTAGGAAGTATTCAATAAATATATCAACGAGGTCCTAAACATCATACTGATAACTATGCTCTAATGACTTCAAGGTCGTGCACGTTGAAGATTTCAAATCATATGAGGGATCTAAAGGAAAACCAAAGTGGGAAGCAAGAATGCAAGAAGAGTGGTATAATTCTTTGATGAATGAAAAATGATACTTGGGAGTTTATAGGAGTTAGGTATGCTTCTAGAAGGTGAAAATTCGGCTGTGTCTCAAGTGGATTTATAAAACTAAATTTGCATTCAATGGATCTTTAGAACTATACGAACAAAGATTGCCTGGTAGAGGATTTTCATAGAAAAAAGGTATCCACTACACTCGATGGAAAAAGTAACTATAATTTGAATGGTTATTGAATTTAGTTAGTAAGTTCATCAAACGGATGTGAAAGAACGAAGCAATTTATATGTGAAAAATACGTTTCCTTTTTATCATTATTATATATTGATGAGCAGCTCCAAAAATTATGTTTATCTGTTTGTTTGAATTGCTGCTGCTGCGTGCCTAGAATGGTTACAAAGTTAATCACATGTGAGGCTGTAGAGGGGATATAAGATCAACGGACTAATTACATGGAACACGTATATACAAGGCTGAGGAATGGGTAGACCGCTGAAAAATGGCCTCTCTCTCCCTCTCTCAACAATGAATTAATCAGAAAAGCTTGCCGGCAAATTTGGAGGCAGAATCCTTGAGAGGAGAATGAGGATCGCGACCCAGCTGCAATGCCAATCTCCAATGAAACAGCTCTCCGTTTTCTCTCACCTCTGGATCTGCCTTCGCGAGGAAGGAGTGTGGATCTGCTCCTGCCGAAGGTGGGGAGGCAGAGCAAGGTTTGTGTGGATGTCAGTCGCCATTCTTTGCTCCTCTGATAACTGTGAAGGCTGCATTTTGTTCACGCCGCACATCAAAGCTGTGGAGAGGCCATACAAAAGTGTGGCAGCAACATTATTACTATTATTATTGGGTAAACCCTGGAGAACGAGTGCCGCCAGCGTGATGTTGGTGAGGGAGGTGAGGAGGAGTTTGTTCCATCCGTCTCTTTGCTGTGCGAGGACACCATGCATTTCTGCCCGGTCTGCCGCTGCTGCCGCCACCAAACGCAGCTTCGCCGTAATCATCTCTCCTGCTTCATCTTTATGGGGGTTTGGGTTTTGGTCCTCTGGACATGGAAACTTGGTTAGCGGGCGTATGAACAAGTCTATTTGTTTCTGCTGCTTCATTTTAGGGCCAATGCCACGGCCACAGACACCCTGAGTCTGACGACGCCCTGATCTATTTGCATAATTCGCTACTCCTGCACAACCATGTTTATCTGCGTTACTCTTAAGACCTCTCGTTAGCTTGAGAGCCTCCATACTTGTGTTTCTCTTTCTCTCTGTGAATTTGATGAAAGAGCAATTGCAATTCCTGTTACAATTTTGATAAAGAAGCGGAGGATGAAGATGAAGATGAGGATGAGGATGAGGATGAGAATGAGAATGATGATGGAGAATGGAAATGTGGGCGGGGCATTTTATAAGGATTCCAGTCTCCACTCGGACCTCTTCTCTACTGTTGACAATTGAGACGTTCGAATTGAATGAACCTGGTTAGAGATAGATTTGGACTTCGTCAACTTGACCCGGCCTCCTCACAATTTTGTTTTGCTTCTCTCGACATTTGACCGTAGCGTAAAATTTTATTTGCCATTTACCAAGCATGCCCAGTCCCAATTTGATGGCTCTAACGCATTTTTGCCGTAAATTACAACTAAAATTTTAGGTTGGAGATTTTGCACACATTGTCAAAATTTATATAGGATTATATAATATAGTTTGTATATCAAAATTTATATAGGATTATATAATATGGTTTGTATATTAATTTTTCAATGTAAGATATCTCTTAACATTTGGAGGGCAATTTTGAATGAATAACAGTCACAAAACGAGGATTGTTCTGACTGTTAAGGTCGACCGTCAAATTCAGGCCCTTGACCAACTCACTCCCACCTACAATTTATAACCGTTTTCTCTCCATTCCATAAAATCTATTTTTCATTCATAACTATAGGTTAATTATTGGTAAAAGCATCTCAAGGTGCTATTTGTAAGTGTAGATGTTTTTTTTTTTTTTCTTTTGGCCACACACTGTATATTTCTATTTTTTAGAGTCATTATATGCATTGCTTGGCAGATAGAATTATAAATATTTGTACCTATCAATCATTCGATGGCATTCTTAGGTGTAAAAGGTGTTGTTTACGGTGTCTTTAAGACTTTCACACATGATAGTTTAAGAGATTTTGGATGAGTTTATATGAAGGAAGCAACTTCCAAGCTACTTTAATTTACTAACATTGATGATTATAAGACTTTCACACGTGATAATTTAAGAGATTTTGGATGAGTTTATATGAAGGAAGCAACTTCCAAGCTACTTTAATTTACTAACATTGATGATTATAAGACTTTCACACGTGATAATTTAAGAGATTTTCGATGAGTTTATATGAAGGAAGCAACTTCCAAGCTACTTTAATTTACTAACATTGATGACTATTTCCAAAGATATACAAAAGTGTCATAGTAAATATTACCACGTATGAACTTCCATAAATTTATAATTATTTTTAAAAGTGAATTCAAGGGTTCCATTTTGAATATGGTGTTAATATTGTCAACAAAGAAGTTGGTATTTCCTTTTAGTGTTGAATGTGTTGAGGGTAATCTAGATTTGTATATCATATTGAAATTATGCTGCTTTTTTAATTGTAGGAACAAAGTGTAAGTATTTTATGTGGGTTCACTAGGAACAAAGTGGAAATATTTTATGTGGGTTCACCCTATGACTTCAAATCTGGGTCCTATTTAGAAAGAAAGGAAATTTGATATATTGGTTCTCGTTGTATGAGTTGCAAACAATCAGTAATAAGAATAAGAGTGTAATAATGTTTCTCCAAATATATTATGTCATTTTTCATTTTCTAATTTGATTTTTCTATGTTGCAAGATTGATTGTTTTCATGTCATAGATTCAACGTTCCTTGGGGAGATGCCCCCAAAGGCTTCATGTCGTTTCCTGTTTTGGAGGTAATTGTGGGATTGAGAGACGGCAACATAACATTCTACCCATCCATTTCTTTTCCAAATATTTGGGGACATCCCAGGATCGTCCCCCGCTATGGAGGAGTCTCCTGGGAACATCCCCTAAAGGAGGACGTCAGGGAGATGTCGGGGCATCCTAATGTTTCCTCTCATACTCTTCAAATTAATATATTGTTGAGGTTTTCCCTATTTTTACATCGAGCGCATGTGCATCACTAAAATAGGGACAACACTGGTGAAGGGTGCATATAATGAACGCCCATAGAACTATGATCCATGGAGATGACCTGCACAACGCTGTCTCCTTATAATCAATGCTATGCTCTGCAATTATCTTGTGCTTGGCCTCGGTCGGGGATTGAGATAAAACCCTCTCCAACAATAGTAGACGAAAAACGAGATATGCAAACAAGAAAGACAGATATGTTCTAGAGGTCGAGAGGCATTAGGAGAGCCATTGCTGGGCATACATCCCAAAAGTCAAAATAGTTATTGTTTCAACATAAATTCCCTCATTCAATTTAGTCCTCTACATTTACATTCTCTCACGTTTATTGCCAAGCCCAATACTCTCTATGTACTAACAACTATTCATCCGTTGTATGTTCCCATATGATAAGAATAATATTGTTGTCATATGTTACATATATTAAGATGTTAAATTTATTTAATAATTTACATTCTAGAGATTAAACAACAATAACATGGTTTTCGCTACTATAGTTTATCCATTAAAAAGAATAATAAAATATATTATTCTTTTCAAAATGAAAGGCAAAATAAAATGAATAAATAGTATAAGAAAATTTTGTATCTTTTATGAAAATTATGCTCTTCGCTAATATAGATAGTTGTCCCCCACCATCCTTTCTCCATGCCTAAAATTTTGAAATTTGTTTACCTTCCACAAAAACCTATACCTGCATTCCCCCCATCTCCAAAACTCAGTGAAACACTGCATAGATCTCACTTTCTCCAAAGAATAAATGTGAAATGTTTTAGAAGATGCAAATGCTTTTTGATGTTAAGCACTCTGTTTCCTCCTTTCCACCCACATTTTCTTATTTGCATCACTTATATCTCTAGATTAACCATTGAATAGAATTTCCAAATCTTCAAAACTGAGGTACCTTGTCAAACCCTCTTTGTTAAAATTTTAGTTATGTTCTAAAGCTCCCATTTTGGAACAGCATGGGAAGATGCTAACAAAGGATATGGAGTTAGGCTTCACACCTGTCAGTTGCATTTTCTTAAAAGATTTTAAGAAATTTTCATTAAATCCATTTTGTACATATCTTGTAAACATTATGATCCATGAGATATCACAACTCTTTGAGGGATTTTGTCAAATAGTTTATGTGCCTTGTTTATGCTTCCACATTTTGCATGCATGTCAAGTCGTGTTTGCTCTAACTATGACTCATTTCACCATAGTATGATTTATCAATTCATTTTATTTTGAGTCATCTTCACCCTATACATGTTTAAGTTATCCTCAAACTTGAAATTCTCCTCAATTTTAGTGATTGATTCAATAAACTCTTCCAAATTTAAAGTTATAGGTAAACTTGGCACATATATTTGTGTTCCATTGCTAATCGTTGATACTATTCACAACAAACTTTATATTCACCTACATCCATGTTCACCTTCATTCTCACTTCTTTCCTCATCTTCTAAAACAATAGTCCATCAAGTCCCTCCAGACAAATCCTCCATATTGATCAAGTGCTCCATCACATTCATTCTCATTTTCATCTCTCAGCATCTTTACCACTTCATCTAATCTCCCAACCATGTTGGAAACACCAATTCTGCATCTAATAAATTCTCTTCTTAATACTATTGCTGACTACCACTGTGGCAAAAACCCGATTGTGACTACAATTCACACCATGTGGAGTTCGATCACTCAGGACTCTTCCTCATAAGAGGTTACTCTTACTAGGACAAAATCCTTTCTCTAACACCACTCTATATCTACTTCAAGGCCTAAAACCTAACTAAAGGTGGGTATGTGCATGGAAATGGGAGACAAAAGGGGGGGTCAAACTTGACCACTTTTTCTTGAAACCGGCTAGACCTAAACTTTGACGAGTAATTTAAGATGACTACACTCGAGATTTGAAGATGTGATAAGAACAAGAACTATACTAATCTAAATATAGTTTCAAAACTACTAAAAATTTCAAAATATGGTTAACATTAAGATGGTTGAATGTTGAGCAGAAACAAGAGTGTTTCTATTTTTATGACTAAAATATAGCATAATGTCTTAGTGCATGCCACCCATTTTTTTCTCTGTGAAGTATTTTCAATGCCAATTGGTGGAAATAAAGCTAAGAGATAGTACTACAAGTTATATATGTTTTTTATAAATTGTTTTTTGATTCGTTGAAGTGGACGTGTCCAAAAAATTGCACCATCGAGTGTGTCCATCACATTACTTCTACAAAATAATCAAAATTACAACTTTCTTCAATCTGTATCGATTGAAGCATAGAATAATCATATATTATATTTTCAAATTTAGAAAAACAGATTAAAAAATATGAGGCAAAAGCATTACGTACATATTTGAGGAATATGAAGACATCACTGAAAGAAAATCAAAATAAATATCTCAATTTATTCAAAATATAGAGAAAATCAAATAGTTTGAAATCCAAGAAGTAGATCGATATTTTAGTGGTGGTTTCATATAATTTTGATCTAAAATGTGTAAAAATGATGAGAAGGAATTTGGCATTGCTTTCCTTCTACAAAACACATATTTTGGTCCCTAAATTTTGAGTCCAACCCTTGAGCTTGGAAAAATCAAATTTCTTCCAGTCCTAAAGAGGGATTTGATTGGTTTGGATGATATCATGTATGCATTTTAAAAAGCATGTGCAAGCCATCATGGGATCATGTTACGTATCGTTTGTACTGTACATACGCAATACGCTTGAAATTGTACATGTGGGGACTTTTTTGTCTATCATCTTGGTAATATGAAAATTTTGATTCCACGTGTAATATGAAAATTTTGATTCCAAATTAAAATGCTAATGCCTTCTAACTAGAACATTTTTCAATGATATTAGACTAGGATCTCACGAACTTCAAGGGAAGACTATTTCTCTACAATCCAAATAGGAAGAGAAAAATAGCTCGAGCCAAATCCCATAATTTCACTATACCTAGAAAATGACTATTTTGTCCAAGCTAAAGCATAAGGAGATGATGGTAAAACAACAAATTTTGGAAAATAGAATATGAAATCACAGAAAGAGTTTCAAAAATGAAGTGCGGAATGAAACAAGAACTTGGTACCAATGCATCGTGTGGATGTTTGTGCATCGCACTATCGTCTCTGTGATGGAAAAATAAAGAAAAACTTAACGCGGACCTTCATTCTAGTCAAGACAATTATCCAGTCTGCACAACAAAACACATAGAACACCCAACAGCATTCCAAATAATAAAATCTATGGTAAAATAAATTAAAGGAACTAATTTAAATAATAAGAAAAATAAATAAGGAAGAGAAACCAAGAGAAGAAGACCAGAAAACCTCCATTTGATCAAATCCCCTGAAATCACCTACAAATACAAGGAAAAGGAAAATTTGTTGGGTTGTTTGGGAGCTTGCCTTCAAGTCAAGCCCCTATGTTGGTCTTTCTACCTCCACAGACAGCCAATATTGAAATTATTGAAAAACAAGAGTGTGTGCTTATTTCCTAAAAGTGTCTAGGAAGAATAATAGCAGTGACAATAATAAAAGCTATGAGTATCAACCCTAGTCTGGGGGGAAGAATACCCTATTGTGTTTAAAGGACAATAAGATAGTTGTCTACAATAATGGAAAATGCAATAAATGAAATAACAATACTATCTCTTCACAATGAAACAATAATACCATGTTTGAGATAATGGAGGAAGCTGCAATCTCCTTGAGGATAAAAATCAATATGCAATCAACACCAATATCTTGCGAGAGCCTCCACAACTACCAAGCTATGAGAGAGAGAGAGAGAGAGAGAGAGAGAGAGAGAGAGAGAGAGATGAGGAGAGAGAGAGAGAGAGAGAGAGAGAGAGAGAGAGAGAGAGAGAGAGAGAGAGAGAGAGAGAGAGAGAGAGAGAGAGAGAGAGAGAGAGAGAGAGAGAGAGAGAGAGAGCATAAAAAACTGGCAATAGACAAACAAGAGTCATTTGTGTGAACACCAAAGTTGAGTGAGAGTTCCTAAAGAGTGAGTAGAAGAGTAAGGAAGGATTTCAAAATGAGATTTTATATTTAAGGAAGAGAGTATCAAAGGGTTGGATATGCTTACAGAGGTTGTTTCACTGTAGAATGAGTGTTGCCCACTAAAAAAATCAAGAGACTAGGTGGGAAAGAAACAGTTTGAATTTTAAGAAGTATGGGGATGTTAGCGCATCACATGGATGTCTATGCGTTTAAACCCACGTCCTAAAAAATTTCTTCAAATTTTCAAAACGTGTTTCTAGAATAGAAAGAGAGATGCAAATGTGATATAGAAATTGGCAAACCTTAGTGAGTGGACAAATAGGCCAATGTTAGGCTCGAGCAGCCCTAGAAACATTCTACATGAGCGGACACCAAAGCGGGTTGAAATACAATGTGAAATTATGAGGCTTTGCAATTTTCCTACGTTACACCAAGCTATAAAACTAACTAAAAGAACATAACATACATGCATAATAAAATAAAACATAAGGATCAACAGAAGATCATGTAATTGAATTATAGAATTAGGAACAATAAAAGGGGCACTTGAGGGAAAATGAATTATAGAAAATACACTACTTACACATCAATTTTGGGATCCTAGGGGAATAATGCTTTGTAATGAAATTAATGGTGTATTTACACACACCAAGGTCTCAATAGAACTTGTTACAATCCCCCATGAATTAGGATGAACCTCCAAACGTGGTGCTTTGTTACAAATAGATAGCTTACTCCCTCATTGTGGATTAGTAACTAGCAGAAGATTTGCAACATTCTAGGTAACATGCCATGATTTATACCGAGTGATATGTTTTCCCTTTGGCATAACCTTCGATCTACTTTTTGGTTGGGCTGGCTAGGCTTGCATGAATTCCAAAATGTCAACATATACAAACAATGCAAGAATTTAATTGGCAAATGATTACTTGACACATGTCTCTAAGGCATCAATCCATCATATGAAAAATCTATAATTTGAATTTAAAGTTGGGAAGTCGAAGGATTTCTCTATTTTGATGAATATAGAAGATATGTGTGAAGAGTCCTTATATTCAATATGCCTTACATAAAATAACAAAAATGAAGATCCATGTCTAGAGAAGCAATTTAAGTAATTTACACATTTCCTCTCATACTCTTCAATTAATGTATCATTTAGATTTGCCCTATTTTTACATCGATAATATTTTGCATCACTAAAATAGGGACAACACTCGTGAAGCGTGCATATAATGAACACCCATATAACTATGATCCATGGCGATGACCTACACAACACTGCCTCCTTACAATCAGCGTCATGCTTTGCAATTATCTTGTGCTTGACCTGGGTTGGGGATTGAGATAAAACCCTCTCCAACAATAGTAGAGGGGAAAATGAAACATGTAAACAAGAAATGATAGATATGTTGTAGAGGTATTAGGAGAGCCATTGTAAGGCATACATCCCAAAATTCAAAATAGTTATTTTTTCAACATAAATTCCCTCATTCATTTGAGTCCTCTACTTTTATCTTCTCTCACGTTTATTGCCAAGCCCAATACTCTCTATGTACTAACAACTATTCTTTTGTTGTATCTTCCCATATAATAAGAAGAATATTGTTGTCATATGTTACATATATTAAGATGTTAAATTTATTTAAGAATTTACATTCTAGAGATTAAACAATAATAACATGGTTTTGGCTACTTACAATTTTTAGAATTTTAGTTTATCCATTAAAAACAATAATAAAATATACTATTCTTTTCAAATGAAAGAAAAATAAAATGAATAAATAGTATAAGCAAATTTTGTATATTTTATGAAAATTATGCTCTTTTCTAATATAAATAGTTGTCCCCCAACATCCTTTCGCCATGCCTAAAAATTTTGAAATTTTTTTGCCGTCCATAGAAACCTGTACCTGCATCCCCCCATCTCCAAAACTCAGTGAAATACTGCATAGATCTCACTTTCTTTAAAGAATAAATTCGAAATGGTTTAGAAGATGCAAATGCTTTTTGGTGTTAAGCCACTCCATTTCAGGTCCTTTCCACCCACATTTTCTTATTTGTATCACTTATATCTCTAGATTACCCATTGAATGGAACATCCAAATCTTCAAGATTGAGGTACCTTGTCAAAACCTCTTGTTAAAATTTTATTTAAGAACTCTACTTCATTAAATAATTAATTCTAAATTTTATTATTTTCAATTTAAAAAATACCTTAGGTTATTTTCAATTTGAAATCTTTCTGTGCTAAGTTTGATGGATGTAAATGTTTAAGGAATATGAAGACATTGTTGAAAGAAAATCAAAAATAAATATCTCAATTTATTTAAAATATAGAGAAAATCAAATGGTTTGAAATCCAAGAAGTAGATCAACATTTTGGTGGTGGTTTCATATAATTTCGATCTAAAATGTGTAACTTACCTGATGACGAGGAATTTTTAATTGCTTTCCTTCTACAAAACACATATTTTTGGTCCCTAAATTTTTAGTCCAACCCTTGGGCTTGGAAAAATCAAATTTCTTCCAAGCCTAAAAGATGGATTTGATTGGTTTAAATGGTATCATCTATGCATTTGAAAAAGCATGTGCAAGCCATCATGGGGTCATGTTACGTCTTGTGAGTGCTACACATACACAATACGCTTGAAATTGCACATGTGGGGACTTTTTGTCTATCATCTTGGTGCTCATACCCAAGTGTAATATGAACATTTTGATTCCAAATTAAAATGCTAATGCCATCTAACTAGAACATTTTTTTATGATATTACACTAGGATCTCACCAACTTCAGAGGAAGAGTATCTTGCTATAGTCCAGAGAGGAAGAGAAAAATAGCCCCAGCTAAATCCCATAATTTCTCTACACCTATAAAATGACTATTTTGGCTAAGCTAGAGCATAAGGAGATGATGTAAAACAACAAATTTTGGAAAATAGAATATGAAATCACAAAAATAGTTTCAAAAATGAAGAGGGGAATGAAACAAGAACTTGGCACCAACGCATTGTGTGGATGTCTACACATTGCGCTATCATCTCTACGATAGAAAAATAAAGAAAAACTTCAACATGGACCTTCGTTCTAGTCTAGACAATTATCCAGTCTACACAACAAAACACATAGTAGACGCAACAACATTCCAAATAACAAAATCTATCGTAAAATAAATTGAAGGAACTAATTTAAATAATGAAGAACAAGAAATAAGGAAGTGAAACAAAGAGAAGAAGATGAAAAAAACCTCCATTCAATCGAACCCCTCAAATCATCTGAAAATAGAAGGAAAAGGAAAATTTGTTCAGGTTGTTTGGGAGCTTGCCTTTAGGTCAAGGCCCTATGTTGGTCTTTTCACCTCCACAAATAGCCAATATTGAAAAACAAGAGTGTGTTCTTATTTCTAAATGTGTCTAGGAAGAATAATAGAGGTGACAATAATAAAATCTATTAGTATCAACCCTAGTCTGGGGTGAAGAATACCCTTTTGTGTGTAAAGGAAAATAAAATCATGGTTTTCTACACCATAGATTTGCTGAAAATGGAAATAATGGAAGATGCAATTTAATTGAAATAACAATACTATCTCTTCACAATGAAATAATATTACCAATTTTGAGATAATGGATGAGGCCACAAGCTCCTTGAGGATAAAATCAATATGCAATCAACACTAATCTCTTGTGAGAGCTTGCACAACTACCAAGCTAAGAGCGAGAGAGATGCTTCAACCAAGGGAGAGCATCAAAAACTGACAATAGATAAAAAAGAGTTGTTTGTGTGAACACCAAAGTTGAGTGAGAGTTCCCAAAGAGTGAGTAGAAGAATAAGGAAGAATTTCAAAAATGAGATTTTATATTTGAGGAAGAGAGAATCAAAGGGTTAGGTATGCTTACAGAGGTTGTTTCCCTGTAGAATGAGCATTACCACTGACAAAATCAGATGACTAGGTGGGAAATAAATAGTTTGAACTTTGAGAAGTATGGGGACGTTGGCGCATCACATGGATGTCTGCACGTTAGGCCCACGTCTTGGAAAAAAAAATTATAATTTCAAAACGTGTTTCCAAATAGCAAGAGAAGTGTGAATGTGATATAGAACTTGGCAAACCTTGGTGAGTGGAAAAATAGGCCAAGGTTAGGCTCAAGTAGCCTAGAAACACTCTACATGAGTGGACACCATAGAGGGTTGAAATTCAATGTGAAATTGCGAGGCTTTGCAATTTTCTATGTTACACCGGGCTATATAACTAACTAAATTTAAAACATAACATACATCCTTAATAAAATAAAACATAAGGATCCACAGAAGACCACGTAATTGAATTATAGAATTAGGAACAATAAAAGGGGCACTTGAGGGAAAATGAATTATAGAAAATACACTACTTAGACATCAATTTTGGGATCCTGGGAGAATGATACTTTGTAATGAAATTGATGGTGTATTTACACACACCAAGGTCTCAATAGAGCTCATTACAATCCCCCATGAATTAGGATGAACCTCCAAACTTGGTGCTTTGTTACAAATAGATAGCTTATCCCTCATTGTGAATTAGTAGCTAGGCAGAATATTTTCAACATTCTATGTAGCATACCATGCTTTATACTAAGTGATGTGTTTACCCCTTGGCATAACCTTCAATCTACATTTCGATTGGGTTGGCTATGCTAGCACAAATTCCAAAATGTCAATATATAACAACAATTTTCAAGAATCCAATTGTCCAATGACTACTTGACACATGTCCCTAAGGCATCTTGATCCATCATATGAAAAATCTATAATTTGACTTCAATGTTGGGAAGTTGAAGAATTTCTCCATTTTGATGAATATAGAAGATATATGTGAGGAATCCTTATATTCAACATGCCTTGTAAAATAACAAACATGAAGAACCATCTCTAGAGAATCAATTTAAACAACTTCTAAGTGTAAGGTATGCTCAAGTCATTATTGGGTAGATCAAATTATTCAATGAGGTGTAGAGAGTGTGCTTGGACAAGTAGCTACTAGGTGCATAAAGAAAGGTTCCAAAACCAATTACATTTGTGTTACCACATGCAATAGTATTTGTACACCTCTAAGAAATGTGTATGAATCCACAAACTCTAACTCTCAAGACGAACATAAAAAACTTATAGACAAATAATACTTTAAAATGAAAATAATTATTTTTTGTTAAAATAGGATTTCTTGTTTACCTTGGATGCTCCTGCATCATCTATCCAAGTTAAACCATAGGATTCGAGGTGTAGAATCATCATTAGATTCTCAATTCTAGTCATTTATCACAACAAGAAAAAGAATATTCACATATCAATTGAAATAAAATCAACAGAGCTAAGCACCCCTAATTGAAACTCAAATATTTTTGTCTAACCTCTTAATAATTTAGGTATGATTGTTTACTTATTACGTTGTCATCCGTTTAGACTCCTAAATCAACCATATGTAGAATATGTTTATTTTCTCCTCGATATCAATGGTCGATGAAGTGAAGCACCAATAAATTCCACTATTGTGGTTGCTAACTTAGGGAAAGCAATGACCACATCTAGTAAATTGAATCACCAAGAATTGAAGTTAAAATAATTATTTCTCTCTTGAAACATAAATTAGAATAAATGGGGCTCATTGCTCTTAATGAGGGGTGAATGAATTCAAAATTAGTTGACATCATCTAAGTTTGGATAGAGTTTTGAATTTTTTTAATATATTTTCTACATTTCTTGTTTTGTATCTTTTGAGTCTTTTGAAGTGAAATTTTTCCTCGAATTTTTTATTGGCTCTAAAGGGTTACAAAGATAGGGAAAATAAAATTAATTAACAACCTAAGGTTTTCAACATATATCTCAAGTTTGAATTCCAAACTTGGGTTATATCCTTACAGATGTTACCATAGCGATTTCGCCACTTCATGATATTTAATTCTAGTTTTACATCGTACATATTTATCTACATACAAAACTCATTTCAACTTTCAATGGCATTTGGTGTCTCCGATTATATATTTTAAAGAAAAGTTAGAATATTTTATCAAATTTTTAACATACCATATTGTTGAAGATAATGTTTCGTCAGCATCGTCTCATTGAAATATCATCGCCTAACCAACCATCCAACCAAACTCAATAAATAAGCATGAAACATGGGATTGTAACTTTTGTGTACACAAAAATTGTTGGGATATGGCATTTAACTATAAATATGAATCAAATAGAAAATACAACGATATTTCAGACAGTGTAACTTTTTATTTGCTCTCTCTCTCTCTCTCTCTCTCTCTCTCTCTCTCTCTCTCTCTCTCTCTCTCTCTCTCTCTCTCCTCTCTCTCTCTCTCTCCATGTTATTCTCTTTATTGTTTCTTCCATGTTCTGAGTCATTGTGGATGGAATGTTTTATTCATTGAAGGTCTTGGCCTTTTTCCATCGTTGGATTCCTCTAATCTAATGGTCCATGCGAGGCTGAGTTATTTTGTAGACAAGTAATTGTATTGGTGATATGTGGAATAAGCCTAGGTTTAGTGGAAATTGTTGTGTTTGCAGAAATTATGGTCATAAGGCTAGTGAATGTTGGAAAAGGAATAGATACGTAGAATGAAAAATGGGAAATTCTTTAAATAAAAATGATTTTAAAGAAAATACTCTTAGCACTACTATTGTTATAGGATGTTGTGCCAAAAATTAGTGGATTATAGATTCAAGTGCTACATAACATATGTCTCATAGTAGTCAAGAATTTTTGAGGTGCCAAATAAAAATAGAACTGAGGAAAATATATTTTTAGGTGACAATAGCATTCTACATGTAAAAGGAACCAGAGATGTGTACCAAAGTTCAAAAATGTGAAGCTCGCTTCAGAACTAGAAACAAATTTACTATTTGTCTTTCAAACAGAGAATCAAGAATATACAACGAAATTCTATATTGATTGGGCACATGGATTAGAATTATAGAGTGGTTGTAACTATTAAATTTGATAATGGTTTGTATAATTATGTGATTTATTTCAAAATATGAATAAATTTATGTGATTGAAAAAATGATTGATGTGAGCAGGTTATGGCATGAGAATTTGGGGCGTCTCGATTTCTCAAACTTATGCATAGGCTTGGTATGGCACACGAGTTGCCAATGGTTTTACAAAAAGATGGAATTTTTGAAAGGTGTACTATGTAGGACTAGCATTCGGAGACATTTCCACAAGATATTTCATGGAGACCAAATACTCCTCATAATTTGGTTCATAGTGATGTGACCAGGTCCAATTCAAACTCCGTCTCTTTTAGGATCAGAGTATGTAATGACATTTATTGATAATTATAGCAGGGAAACTTGAGCGTATTTTCCAAAAACAGTGAAGTGTTTGAATAATTCAAGGAATTTAAAACTTTTTCTGGAAACAGTGTGGAAAGTCAATCAGGATAATCAAGAAAGATAGAGGAATAGAGTATGTGAATATGAAATCTCAAGGAATCTATAAAGAAGTGGAAATAAAAAGGAACCAATGGTTGCTTAAATACATCGTATGTAGTAAAATGGTGTTGCAAATAATAGGAAAAATAAAATTTTAATAGAAATGGCAAGTTGTATGCTACATTCCAAGAAAATAGATCTCGATTTCTTGGGAGGACTAGTTAATAACTCCTAGAGCAAATGATGAAGTTGGCATAAAAAGTATGCAGTATTCAAGAAATACATCAACGAGGTCCTAAACATCATACTGATAACTATGCTCTAATGACTTCAAGGTCGTGCAGGTTGAAGATTCAAAATCATATGAGGGATCTAAAGGAAAACCAAAGTGGGAAGCAATAATGCAAGAAGAGTGTATAATTCCTTGATGAAAAATGATACTTGGGAGTTCGGTATGCTTCTAGAAGGTGAAAATTTGGCTCGTCTCAGATGGATTTATAAAACTAAATTTGCATTCAATGGATCTTTAGAACTATACGAACAGAGATTGCCTAGTAGAGGATTTTCATAGAAAAAGGTATCCACTACACTCAATCGCAAAAGTAACTACAATTTGAATGGTTATTGTTTTAATAACTAAATTTAGTTAGTAAGTTCATCAAACGGATGTGAAAGAATGAAGAAATTTATATGTGAAAAATAGTTTCTTTTTTATCATTATCGTATATTGATGAGTAGCAAAAAAATTTATGTTTATTTGTTCGTTTTAATCGCTGTCGCTGCGTGCCTAGAATGGTTAAACAGTTAATCACATGTGAGGCTGTAGTGGGGATAAAAGATCAATGGATTAATTACATGGAACACGTATGTATATACAAGGCTGAGGAATGGGTCGACCGCTGAAAAATGACCTCTCTCTCTCAACAATGAATTAATCAGAAAGCTTGCCGGCAAATTTGGAGGCAGAAGCATGAGACTGGTACAAGGCTGAAGCATGAGACTGGATTAATCACATGAACATGTATCTATAGCTGTGTACAAGGCTGAAGCATGAGACTGGTCAGGCCACTAGAAAATGGCCTAACTCTGTCTATTAACAATTAATCAGAAAAGCTTGCCAGCAAATCTGGAGGCAGAATCCTTGAGAGGAGAATCAGGATCGCGACCCAGCTGCAATGCCAATCTCCAATGAAATAGCTCTCTGTTTTCTCTCACCTCTGGATCTGCCTCCTGGAGAGTGTCTGAGATGGACGAGTCCAGCAAGTGGTAGAATCCTGCGCATTTTCTGTACATCTCAAACACCATTCCAATCTGATCTGCATGGCTCAGTGTGTTGCCCACCACGCCCAAAACGCCCACCACCATTGACATAGATAACAAGGCGCCATTCAAATTCAATGCCCCTGCAATCCCGGTGAGTAATGGACCAGCTACTGCAAGAACACTGTTTACTCCCAGTTCTTTGCGGCTGAGTCCCACAAACTCTGCAATATCACCACTTTTAAGCGTCTCTGAAACAGCTCTCAACTCCGTTTCCAGCTCTCCACTCCATCCATTGATGGTTTTGTTCTTAGGGGTTTGATGATTTTGTTGTTGTTCTTATTGCTGTTGCTGTTGAGGCCACCACACTGTTGGTCTTCCCTCTAGACAAATCCTCCACGTTGATCTTGCTCCATCACATTCATTCTCATTTTCATCACTCTTAGCATCTTTACCACTTCATCTAATCTCCCAACCATGTTGGAAACACCAATTCTACATCTTATAAAAGCTCTTCTTAGTAGCATTGCTGACTACCACTATGGCAAAAACTTGATTCTGACTACAGTTCACACCATGTGCAGTTCGATCACTCAAGACTATACCTCATAGGAGTTTACTCTTACTAGGAGAAAATCCTTTCTCTAACACCACTTTATATCTAGGTCGAGGCCTAAAACCTAACTAAAGGTGGGTATGTACATGGAAATGGAAAAATGGGGAGTCAAAATTGACCACTTTTTCTTGAAACTGGTTAGACCTAAACCTTGACGATCAATTTGAGATGCCTACACTCAAGATTTCAATATGTGATAAGAACAAGAACTGTAGTAATCTAGAAATTTAGTTTTAAAACTACTAAGGCTTTCAAAAAATGGTTAAGATTAAGATGGTTGAATGTTGAGCCCAAACAAGAGTGTTCCTATTTCTATCACTAAAATATAGCATAGTGTCTTAGTGCACACCACCCATTTTTTTGCTCTGTGAAGTATTTTTCAATGCCAACTGGTGATAAGATAGCTAAGAGCTAGTATTACAAGTTATATTTTTTTTTATTATTTGTTTTGTGATTCTTTGAAGTGGACACATCTAAAAAATTGCACCATCGAGTGTGTGCATCACATTACTTCCACAAAAATAATCAAAATTGCAACTTTCCTCAATCTGTATTGATAGAAGTGTAGATAATCATATATTATATTTTTTGAATTTAGTTAAACGGATTAAAAAATATGAGGAAAACGTATTACGTATGTATTTGAGGAATATGAAGACATCACTGAAAGAAAATCAAAATAAATATATCTCAATTTATTCAAAATATAGCGAAAATAAAATGATTTAAAATCCAAGAAGTAGATGGCGTTTTGGTGGTGGTTTCATATAATTCTGATCTGAAATGTGTAAACTTGATGAGGAGGAAGTTTGGCATTGCTTTCCTTCTGCAAAACACATATTTTGGTGCCTAAAAATTTAGTCCAACCCTTGGGCATGGAAAATTCAAATTTAGTCCAAGCCCAATAGAGGGATTTGATTGGTTTAGACGGTATCATGTATGCATTTGAGAAAGCATGTGCAAGCCATCGTGGAATCATGTTACGGATCGTGTATGTCGTGCATACGCAATACGCTTGAAATTGCACATGTGGCAACTTTTTGTCTGCCATCTTGGTGCACATACCTACGTGTAATATGAAAATTTTGATTCCAAATTAAAATGCTAATGCCTTCTAATCAACATCAGTAATGACTTCCGTGAGGAATAAGAGGAAATTCATAGTTTTAGCAAGTCGTGGCTAATAATTGTATAGATTATGCCTTAGTCTACATGTTCTTATTACTTCTATTTTCTTCATGATAAGTTGGAGAGTCATAGTAGGATTGTGCTCTTCAAACTATTTATGTACAAACAAGTTTCCTATTTCTATTTTGATTAGAATAAGAACAAGTCCTCTTAGTATGTTTGTGGGGAGAGTCAACATATGTAGATTAGAGTTGTTTAGAGTCCAATTTAGATAGGAGAATCAGAATATATATATATATACATATGCAATAGATTCAATGTGTAATGGATATCTAGAGGAATTTCATTATCAATACTCTGTATTATGTTTTTTAGAATTCAATAAAGACTTCCATATTTAGTCAATGCATAGAAACATATAGTTAAAGATTTGATTGGGATTTTGTGAGAATACAATCCACCCAAGCAAGGGCCCACTTGAGGTAAACTGTAGTTCTCTTGCTAAATTAGATTCCTACTAATTTTTATTAGTTGCGATAATTTGTTTCATAGAAATAGTTAATTGTGGATAGCTGAAGTAACATATACTTGTAGCTTAACAGAATTACCTATAGCAAGTAGTAAATCTACTCGTAACCACTACTGTGTGATAAAATTTATAATATAGAATCCCTTTTCAGTTATCAATAGTTATCTTTCTATACACAACCTCTAGGATAATCTCAAAAATCCTTAAACTGTACATACAGTATAGGTGCCATCCAAGAAGATATGTTCCCTAGTTTGACATGATAAATGTAACAGAATATAACCATTAGGTCACGTGATAAGGGATCTTTTGATCCGTTAAGTAGAGTGCATGCAGCTTCTGCATCAGATTTATTGGTGAATAATGGAGCTAGACATTTCTGGCATTGTTGTCGAAGATGGTGCCAAGGTTTAGAATTTCTAGGTTTTTAATTTGCTTTTCTCTCTTTCTTAGTATAAATAATTACATTTCTTTTAGTATTTAGGTCTATTAAACTTTCAATCCAATTTTGGAGTATCTACTAACATTGTGCAGAGAGAAGGTTATTAAACTCAACACCATTGCATGCATCGGCAGAGAGACGCCTTAGGGATATTTCTTCCATCATATCAGAACCACAAAGAGATAATAGAAAAAGGTGACAAAGTTGAAATACCTCTCACACTTAATGACATTGCAAACTTGGAAGATATCACTACTTGGCGTCTCAACATAATGGCAGAGGAAGCAATAGAGAATCCTACTTAACCAGCTACATTTGCATTTCCTATTGCGGACCAGGAATGAGCACCTACCCTGAAGAACATTCCTCCTTCATCTCTACCCAACTTCCATGGCTTGATTATAGAGGACCCTGATATATTCCTATTTAAGTTTGATGTGCTTTGCCAAATATACGACTACACTACTGATGCCCACCAGTTAAAACTCTTTCCAACCACACTCAAGGATGTCGCTTTGTGGTGGTTCATGGGACTAGGCAGAAATGCAGTAGCAAATTGGGAACCATGAAAGAAAAATTCTATAGAAATACCAAGACTACTGTCATGGTAGGGACATGAAAGGAGATGACATATTCAAGATGTCACAAAAAGAAGAACCCCTTGAAGATTATGTTGAAAGGTTCCTATTCTGCCTCCATAAGTCATGCCAAAGAAGACTCTCTCTAGAGTCACTTAAATTAGTATTTCTGAGAGGTGTGAATGAGGATTGTACGGATGCATCAAACCTCATAGGAGCAGGGGATGTTTCTAAATTGGCCTTTGAAGAAATTCACCAAATCTGCAAGAACTAATCACTCTCATCAATGAAGAAAACCCATGGCTTTAGAGCTTTGTCCTCCACAAAGGCACCTGCAGGTGTCTCTCATGTAGAGCTCAGCAATCTCTTGAGAGACATGAAGCATGACATCATCAGTCATCTGGTGACTCAATTGGAAACCCTACATATGAAGAAAAAGCAAGAGGAGGTGGAAGCAACTTTGATAGAATATTGTCCACACTATAGGCAAAAGAAGATCAATTGCAAATGTAATCAGATTGCTAGCATTTCTAAAGAAAAGCCTAGGAAACTAGATTTTTGCATATTGGAAGATGAGGAAGGTCATGTGTTTTACATCACGCAATGCAATCCCTAGTAGCAAAGACAAGGTATTCCTCTAGATCCCTTATCTTTTAATACTTCATTTCCAAGTTCTTCTCCAAATATTCCTAATTGGTATAATACACCTGGAATCGTATGCCATTGCTATCTTAGTCAAATCTACCACCATCCATCTGGACCCCACAGTAGTGGATGTGGCCACAACAGTCATATCAATCTCCAAATTATAATTAGTAGTGGCAGTCACCCCAAAACCCATGGCCACAACAATGGAGAGGAAACTAGCCCTGGCAAAACTCAAATGTAAGCTACCCACAGCCACATCAAGCCTTGCCACAATAGCCAACTCTTATGCCAAACACTATTTCACCAACCCCTACAGAACCCAGAGAAACTCAACTGCCTGTTCAAACTGTACCAAATCCTAATAACAAGTCTGGCCAACAAGCTTATACTAATGAACCTATCCACTACTCGACTTATGCAGTTGAGGTTAGTGATGTCTAGTTACATTTAGGGAAGATGCTTTCTAGACCAAGCTCTCCACTTATTATGGAACTTTTTTATGAAGATCCATCCACCGATGCTAACAACCACTTGAATAACCAGAACAAGCACCCCAAACAAGCTCAATCGTAGATAGAAATCACAACAAGAGAACTTCATTCCCAGAAAGAACAAACACACAAAAATCTTGAGCATAGTGGAAAGATTCTGTTCCAATTTCTCAATGCAAGCCCTTAGAACCACAATTTCAGCTCCTAAGCCAGCATCAGTGTCCATTTCATCATCGGCATGTAATAAGGTTATTATGAG
This sequence comes from Cunninghamia lanceolata, assembly GCA_027924645.1. Classification (NCBI taxonomy): domain Eukaryota; kingdom Viridiplantae; phylum Streptophyta; class Pinopsida; order Cupressales; family Cupressaceae; genus Cunninghamia; species Cunninghamia lanceolata. The sequence continues at coordinate 30,902 of BSBN01001936.1, read as the reverse complement.
AATCCCATTTAAGACTATTTGTCTTTATTATTCATGAAGAGATCCAATACAATGGAGTAGGCTAAGTATACTAGAGAATGACCTTGTAAAGATATTTTTACATAGGTTATGTTTTGTTTATAAACATTATCAAAGTTATTCTACGTTCCTTTGTATAGAAGACATTATCTATTTAAGAACTATAGTATTCTTAACCTTGGTTAAGTTAATCAAGGGTTATTTGCAAAGCTAGAACTCCAAGATAAAAGATATGTTTTATTGTTATATCATATTAACAAAGGATATTAGAGTAACCCTAGAGTCAATTGCCAACCAATTGAATGGTTATGTCATATAGACTTATTTAAGTCTAAAGGTATTATTATTATGACTCGTGGATTAAACTAATACATGATTAGGATAGGTAAGAGTTTTAAATTACATAATTGTGATAGTATCCAAGGCAAGTAGGGGTGGGTGAACACAACGACTACGTTCATTATGAAAGATATTAATATTAAAAACTTTGGCCAAAGTAATGCATTTTTTTTCTGCATGCATTGTTGGTTCATTGTAATCAGATTGCTCATTCTATCAGAAATCATACTTAGCTAGATAGTATCTAGGGTTGTATGGTTGATAGAGTTGAGTAGAATACAACACTATGTACTCAGAAAAGGCAAATTACCATTGGTCACCTAAGTTATATATTCCTCGTGAAGGGTAGAGCCTCTTCCTATGTGGAAGATGTGTGGGAGACCACCATTCTATGGTTGGAGGTAAATCACTGGAAAGATGCTCTCTCCCAATGCAGGAAACATCCAAAGACTTGTGATAAAGATGTCAGATATTCATAAGCAATATTTATTCCAAAAATGTATATGTAATGGATTTACATTTGTAAACATTGTAAATAAGAAAGACAATATGGTTTATTATATTTTGTAAAAAGAAATCTTGTAATTGTAATTACTTGATTATATCTTGAATAAAAGAAAAAATTTATCTATCTCATTTTTTTTTACCTTGTTGAATTATTTTATGGTAAATTTCTAGTTTTACTATGTTTTTAGAACCTGGATGTTATAGAAGAATACCCTATTGTGCATAAAGGACAATAAGATGGTTGTCTACACCATAGATTTGCCAAAAATGGGAACAATGGAAGATGCAATAAATAAAATAATAATACTATCTCTTCATAATGAAACAATATTACCAACTTTAAGTTAATGGAGGAGGCCGCAACCTCCTTGAGAATCAAATCGATAAGAAATCAACACCAATCTCTTGCGAGAGCCTCCACAACAACCAAGTTATGAGAGAGAGATTCATAGAAGCTAAGAAAGACATATACTTCAACCAAGGGTCCACATAAAAAACAGGCAATAGATAAACAAGAGTCATTCGTGTGAACACCAAAGTTGAGTGAAAGTCCCAAAGAGTGAGTAGTAGAATAAGGAAGGATTTCAAAAATGAGATTTTAAATTTGAGGAAGAGAGAATCAAAGGGTCAGGTACACTTACAGAGGTTGTTTCACCGTAGAATGAGCATTACCACTTACCAAATTAGGTGACTAGGTGGGAAAGAAACAATTTGAATTTTGAGAAGTATGGGGATGTTAGCGCGTCACATGGATGTCTGCACATTAAGCCCGCATCATAGAAAATTTCTTCATAATTTCAAAACGTGTTTCAAGAATAGTAAGAGAGATGTGAATGTGATATAGAATTTGGAAAGCCTTGGTGAACGGACAAAAAGGCCAAGGTTAGGCTCGAGCATCCCTAGTAACATTCTACATGAACGGACACCAAAGTGGGTTGAAATACAATGTGAAATTGTGAAGATTTGCAATTTTCTACATGACACGAGCTATAAAACTAACTATAAAAACATAATGTACATGCATAATAAAATAAAACATAAGGATCCATAGAAGATTCATGTAATTTTAAAGTATAGAATTAGGAACAATAAAAGGGGCACTTCAGGGAAAATGAATCATAGAAAATACACTACTTAGACATCAATTTTGCGATCCTGGGGGAGTCACGCTTTGTAATGAAATTGATGGTGTATTTACACACAACAAGTTCTCAATAGAACTCGTTATACTCCCTGATGGATTAGGATGAGCCTCCAAACTTAGTGCTTTGTTTCAAATAGATAGCTTATCCCTTATTTTGAAATAATAGCTAGGCAGAATATTTTAAACATTCTAGGTAACCTGCCATGCTTTATACCATGTGATGTGTTTTCCCTTAGCATAACCTTCTATATATGTTTTGATTGGGCTAGGTAGGCTTGAATAAATTCTAAAATATCGACATATACCAGCAATGCAAGAATCCAATTGTCTAATGACTACTTGACACATGTCCCTAAGTTATCAATCCATCATATGAAAAATCTATATTTTGAATTCAGAGTTGGGAAGTTGAAGGATTTCTCCATTTTAATGAATACATAAGAAATTTGCAAGGAATCCTTATATTCAACATGTCTTGTAAAATAACAAACATGAAGATCCATGTCTAGAGAAGCAATTTAAACAACTTCTAAGTGTAAGATATGCTTAGGTCATTATTGGGTAGATCAAATTATTCAACAAGGTATAGAGAGTGTGCTTGGACCAAAAGTTACTATGTGCATAAAGAAATGTTCCAAAACCAATTACATTTGTATTACCACATGCCATAGTAAATTTACACACCTCCGAGAAATGTGTATGAAACCACAAACTTTAATTCTCGAAACAAACATAAAAAATTTATACGAAAATAATACTTTAAAACTGAAAACAATTAGTTTTTGTTGAAATAGGATTGCTTGTTTACCTTGGATGCTCGTGCATCATGTATCCAAGTTAAACCATAGGATTCGGGGTCTAGAATCATCATTAGATTCTCAATTCTAGTCATTGATCACAAGAAGAAAAAGAATATTCACACATCAAGTCAAACAAAATCAAGAAAGCTAAGCACCCCTAATTGCAACTCAAATATTTTTGTCTAACCTCTTAATAATTTAGGTATGATTGTTTACTTATTCCTTTCTCATTCGTTTAGACTTCTAAATCAAACATATGTAGAATATGTTTATTTTCTCCTCAATATCAATGGTCAATGAAGTGAAGAACCAATGAGTTCCACTATTATGTTTGGTAAAGGGAATGTATTGGCCACATCTAGTAAGTTGAATCACCAAGAACTCAAATTAAAATAATTATTTGGCACTTGGAACGGAAATCAAGATAAATGGGGCTCATTGCTCTTAACGAGGGGTAAATGAATTCAGAAGTAGTTGAGATTGTCTATGTTTGGATAGAGTTTTAAATTTATTTAAATCATTTTTTTTAATATACTTTCTAGGTTTCTTGTGTTTGATCTTTTGAGTGTTTCGAAGTGAAATTTTTCCTCATATTTTTTATTGTCTTTAAAGGGTTGCAAAGCTAGGGAAACTAAAATTCATTAATAACCGGAGGATTTCAACATATATCTAAAGTTTGAATTCCAAACTTGCATTATAGCATTACAAATGTTACCATATAGATTTGGCCACTTCTTGACAGTTAATTCTAGTTTTACATCATACATATTTATCTACATAAAAAACTCATTTGGACTTTAAATGGCATTTGGTGTTTCTGATTATATATTTTTAAGAAAAGGTAGAATATTTTATCAATTTTTACATGCCATATTGTTAAACATAATGTTTCGTCAGCATCATCTCATTGAAATATCATTGGCTAACCAACCATCCAACCAACCTCAATAAATAAGCTTGAAACATGGGATGCGTAACTTTTGTGTACACAAAAATTGTTGGGATATGGCATTGACCTATAAATATGAATCAAATAGAAATACAACCATCTTCTAGATAGTGTAAAGTTTTATTTGCTCTGTCTCTCTCTCTCTCTTGTTGTTCTCTTTATTTTTCCTTTGCGATATCGTAGTGCTAGTTAGAGAAATGAAGAAAAGCTAGAGGACTAATTTAATAGGTATAGGAGATAATATTGCTATAATTTAAGTTTCCAAAGGAAATAATTGTGCTTGGCCTAAAGATCAAAGCTTTTGGTAATTACAGATCTAAGAAATATTTACAAGGCCATATTTTGTGCTCCTGTGGCTTTGTTCCTTCACCAAAATCTTCCTTGTCATGGCTACGCTCCATGAATATACTCATGGCGGCCGTGTTCTGAGTCATTGTGGGTGGAGTGTTTTATTCATTGAAGGTCTTGGCCTTTTTTCCATCATTGGATTCATCTAATATAGTGGTCCATGGGAGGCTACGTTATTTTGTAGATGAGTAATTGTATTGGTGATATGAGGAATAAGCCTAGGTTTAGAGGAAATTGTCGTGTTTGCAAAATTTGTGGTCATAAGGCTTATGAATGTTGGAAAAGGAATAGATACATAGAATGAAAAATGGGAAATTCTTTAAATAAAAATGATTTTAAAGAAAATACTCTTAGCACTACTATTGTTAAAGGATGTTGTTCCAAAAATGAGTGGATTATAGCTTCAAGTGCTACACAACATATATCTCATAGTCAAGAATTGTTTGAGGTGCCAAACAAAGATAGAAGTGAGGAAAATATATTTTTAGGTGACAGTAGCTTTCTACATGCAAAAGGAACCTGAGATGTGTAATGAAGTTCAAAAATATGAAGCTCACTTCAGAACTAGAAACAAATTTATTGTTTGTCTTTCAAATAGAAAATCAAGAATATAAAATGAAATTCTATGTTGATTGGGCACATGGATTATAATTATAGAGTGGTTGTAACTATTAAATTTGATAATGGTTTGTATAATTATGTAATTTATTTCAAAATATGAATAACCTATGCGATTGAAAAAATGATTGATGTGAGTAGGTTATGGCATGAGAATTTGGGGCATCTCGATGTTGGAAGTCTCAAACATATGCATAGGCTTGGTATGGAACATGAGTTGCCAATGGTTTTACAAAAAGATGGAATTTTTGAAGGATGCACTATGGAGGACTAGCATTGGGAGACATTTCCACAAGATATTTCATGGAGACCAAATACTCCTCATGATTTGGTTCATAGTGATGTGACCAGGTACAATTCAAACTCCACCCCTTTTAGGATCAGAGTATGTATTGGCATTTATTGATAATTATAGTAGGAAAACTTGGTCATTTCTCCTCGAAGAGGGAGATAGAGGCGTATTTCATGTATTTTGATGCTGTCAGCGAAGGCATAGAACGTGCTGGGCAGTCCGAAATAGATCACAAAGTGAAGAAGCTCGGGCAGGCAGGTAGAAAGAAGAATATGAACTGATGCATATAACATTTCGTTCCAAAAACTCCTTTTTTTACTATGTAACAAACCCTCCACGAGGGTTACAGGGCAGAATTGAAATACTGATTCGATCAATGTTACAAAACTCTCCTTTTTGTTGTTTATTTCCACCCAAATAGTATGGTGTATGAAGACTGACCTGCTCTTTTGTGTGACTGTTCTATCCTCTTAGAATTTTCTGCCTTCAAGATTAGTAAAAGACGGTTTGGGAGTCTTTGTGTGAATATAGAGTTAACAACTGGTTATTGTACTGTGTAAAAAGCAGTAAGCCATGTTAAGTTATATTGTGCTGTTGGAGATTTTCTGTCACTCGATTTCAAGTCAAGACAGTCATTGGTCTGTTTAGTGACACTTGATCATCTGTGACAGCAAACTGAATTGATCTTGTGAAGCCTATGCCACCAATAGATCTGCAGTTCTTGGAAGAACTAGTTAATAACTCCTAGAGCAAATGATGAAGATTGCATAAAAAGTAGGAAGTATTCAATAAATATATCAACGAGGTCCTAAACATCATACTGATAACTATGCTCTAATGACTTCAAGGTCGTGCACGTTGAAGATTTCAAATCATATGAGGGATCTAAAGGAAAACCAAAGTGGGAAGCAAGAATGCAAGAAGAGTGGTATAATTCTTTGATGAATGAAAAATGATACTTGGGAGTTTATAGGAGTTAGGTATGCTTCTAGAAGGTGAAAATTCGGCTGTGTCTCAAGTGGATTTATAAAACTAAATTTGCATTCAATGGATCTTTAGAACTATACGAACAAAGATTGCCTGGTAGAGGATTTTCATAGAAAAAAGGTATCCACTACACTCGATGGAAAAAGTAACTATAATTTGAATGGTTATTGAATTTAGTTAGTAAGTTCATCAAACGGATGTGAAAGAACGAAGCAATTTATATGTGAAAAATACGTTTCCTTTTTATCATTATTATATATTGATGAGCAGCTCCAAAAATTATGTTTATCTGTTTGTTTGAATTGCTGCTGCTGCGTGCCTAGAATGGTTACAAAGTTAATCACATGTGAGGCTGTAGAGGGGATATAAGATCAACGGACTAATTACATGGAACACGTATATACAAGGCTGAGGAATGGGTAGACCGCTGAAAAATGGCCTCTCTCTCCCTCTCTCAACAATGAATTAATCAGAAAAGCTTGCCGGCAAATTTGGAGGCAGAATCCTTGAGAGGAGAATGAGGATCGCGACCCAGCTGCAATGCCAATCTCCAATGAAACAGCTCTCCGTTTTCTCTCACCTCTGGATCTGCCTTCGCGAGGAAGGAGTGTGGATCTGCTCCTGCCGAAGGTGGGGAGGCAGAGCAAGGTTTGTGTGGATGTCAGTCGCCATTCTTTGCTCCTCTGATAACTGTGAAGGCTGCATTTTGTTCACGCCGCACATCAAAGCTGTGGAGAGGCCATACAAAAGTGTGGCAGCAACATTATTACTATTATTATTGGGTAAACCCTGGAGAACGAGTGCCGCCAGCGTGATGTTGGTGAGGGAGGTGAGGAGGAGTTTGTTCCATCCGTCTCTTTGCTGTGCGAGGACACCATGCATTTCTGCCCGGTCTGCCGCTGCTGCCGCCACCAAACGCAGCTTCGCCGTAATCATCTCTCCTGCTTCATCTTTATGGGGGTTTGGGTTTTGGTCCTCTGGACATGGAAACTTGGTTAGCGGGCGTATGAACAAGTCTATTTGTTTCTGCTGCTTCATTTTAGGGCCAATGCCACGGCCACAGACACCCTGAGTCTGACGACGCCCTGATCTATTTGCATAATTCGCTACTCCTGCACAACCATGTTTATCTGCGTTACTCTTAAGACCTCTCGTTAGCTTGAGAGCCTCCATACTTGTGTTTCTCTTTCTCTCTGTGAATTTGATGAAAGAGCAATTGCAATTCCTGTTACAATTTTGATAAAGAAGCGGAGGATGAAGATGAAGATGAGGATGAGGATGAGGATGAGAATGAGAATGATGATGGAGAATGGAAATGTGGGCGGGGCATTTTATAAGGATTCCAGTCTCCACTCGGACCTCTTCTCTACTGTTGACAATTGAGACGTTCGAATTGAATGAACCTGGTTAGAGATAGATTTGGACTTCGTCAACTTGACCCGGCCTCCTCACAATTTTGTTTTGCTTCTCTCGACATTTGACCGTAGCGTAAAATTTTATTTGCCATTTACCAAGCATGCCCAGTCCCAATTTGATGGCTCTAACGCATTTTTGCCGTAAATTACAACTAAAATTTTAGGTTGGAGATTTTGCACACATTGTCAAAATTTATATAGGATTATATAATATAGTTTGTATATCAAAATTTATATAGGATTATATAATATGGTTTGTATATTAATTTTTCAATGTAAGATATCTCTTAACATTTGGAGGGCAATTTTGAATGAATAACAGTCACAAAACGAGGATTGTTCTGACTGTTAAGGTCGACCGTCAAATTCAGGCCCTTGACCAACTCACTCCCACCTACAATTTATAACCGTTTTCTCTCCATTCCATAAAATCTATTTTTCATTCATAACTATAGGTTAATTATTGGTAAAAGCATCTCAAGGTGCTATTTGTAAGTGTAGATGTTTTTTTTTTTTTTCTTTTGGCCACACACTGTATATTTCTATTTTTTAGAGTCATTATATGCATTGCTTGGCAGATAGAATTATAAATATTTGTACCTATCAATCATTCGATGGCATTCTTAGGTGTAAAAGGTGTTGTTTACGGTGTCTTTAAGACTTTCACACATGATAGTTTAAGAGATTTTGGATGAGTTTATATGAAGGAAGCAACTTCCAAGCTACTTTAATTTACTAACATTGATGATTATAAGACTTTCACACGTGATAATTTAAGAGATTTTGGATGAGTTTATATGAAGGAAGCAACTTCCAAGCTACTTTAATTTACTAACATTGATGATTATAAGACTTTCACACGTGATAATTTAAGAGATTTTCGATGAGTTTATATGAAGGAAGCAACTTCCAAGCTACTTTAATTTACTAACATTGATGACTATTTCCAAAGATATACAAAAGTGTCATAGTAAATATTACCACGTATGAACTTCCATAAATTTATAATTATTTTTAAAAGTGAATTCAAGGGTTCCATTTTGAATATGGTGTTAATATTGTCAACAAAGAAGTTGGTATTTCCTTTTAGTGTTGAATGTGTTGAGGGTAATCTAGATTTGTATATCATATTGAAATTATGCTGCTTTTTTAATTGTAGGAACAAAGTGTAAGTATTTTATGTGGGTTCACTAGGAACAAAGTGGAAATATTTTATTTGGGTTCACCCTATGACTTCAAATCTGGGTCCTATTTAGAAAGAAAGGAAATTTGATATATTGGTTCTCGTTGTATGAGTTGCAAACAATCAGTAATAAGAATAAGAGTGTAATAATGTTTCTCCAAATATATTATGTCATTTTTCATTTTCTAATTTGATTTTTCTATGTTGCAAGATTGATTGTTTTCATGTCATAGATTCAACGTTCCTTGGGGAGATGCCCCCAAAGGCTTCATGTCGTTTCCTGTTTTGGAGGTAATTGTGGGATTGAGAGACGGCAACATAACATTCTACCCATCCATTTCTTTTCCAAATATTTGGGGACATCCCAGGATCGTCCCCCGCTATGGAGGAGTCTCCTGGGAACATCCCCTAAAGGAGGACGTCAGGGAGATGTCGGGGCATCCTAATGTTTCCTCTCATACTCTTCAAATTAATATATTGTTGAGGTTTTCCCTATTTTTACATCGAGCGCATGTGCATCACTAAAATAGGGACAACACTGGTGAAGGGTGCATATAATGAACGCCCATAGAACTATGATCCATGGAGATGACCTGCACAACGCTGTCTCCTTATAATCAATGCTATGCTCTGCAATTATCTTGTGCTTGGCCTCGGTCGGGGATTGAGATAAAACCCTCTCCAACAATAGTAGACGAAAAACGAGATATGCAAACAAGAAAGACAGATATGTTCTAGAGGTCGAGAGGCATTAGGAGAGCCATTGCTGGGCATACATCCCAAAAGTCAAAATAGTTATTGTTTCAACATAAATTCCCTCATTCAATTTAGTCCTCTACATTTACATTCTCTCACGTTTATTGCCAAGCCCAATACTCTCTATGTACTAACAACTATTCATCCGTTGTATGTTCCCATATGATAAGAATAATATTGTTGTCATATGTTACATATATTAAGATGTTAAATTTATTTAATAATTTACATTCTAGAGATTAAACAACAATAACATGGTTTTCGCTACTATAGTTTATCCATTAAAAAGAATAATAAAATATATTATTCTTTTCAAAATGAAAGGCAAAATAAAATGAATAAATAGTATAAGAAAATTTTGTATCTTTTATGAAAATTATGCTCTTCGCTAATATAGATAGTTGTCCCCCACCATCCTTTCTCCATGCCTAAAATTTTGAAATTTGTTTACCTTCCACAAAAACCTATACCTGCATTCCCCCCATCTCCAAAACTCAGTGAAACACTGCATAGATCTCACTTTCTCCAAAGAATAAATGTGAAATGTTTTAGAAGATGCAAATGCTTTTTGATGTTAAGCACTCTGTTTCCTCCTTTCCACCCACATTTTCTTATTTGCATCACTTATATCTCTAGATTAACCATTGAATAGAATTTCCAAATCTTCAAAACTGAGGTACCTTGTCAAACCCTCTTTGTTAAAATTTTAGTTATGTTCTAAAGCTCCCATTTTGGAACAGCATGGGAAGATGCTAACAAAGGATATGGAGTTAGGCTTCACACCTGTCAGTTGCATTTTCTTAAAAGATTTTAAGAAATTTTCATTAAATCCATTTTGTACATATCTTGTAAACATTATGATCCATGAGATATCACAACTCTTTGAGGGATTTTGTCAAATAGTTTATGTGCCTTGTTTATGCTTCCACATTTTGCATGCATGTCAAGTCGTGTTTGCTCTAACTATGACTCATTTCACCATAGTATGATTTATCAATTCATTTTATTTTGAGTCATCTTCACCCTATACATGTTTAAGTTATCCTCAAACTTGAAATTCTCCTCAATTTTAGTGATTGATTCAATAAACTCTTCCAAATTTAAAGTTATAGGTAAACTTGGCACATATATTTGTGTTCCATTGCTAATCGTTGATACTATTCACAACAAACTTTATATTCACCTACATCCATGTTCACCTTCATTCTCACTTCTTTCCTCATCTTCTAAAACAATAGTCCATCAAGTCCCTCCAGACAAATCCTCCATATTGATCAAGTGCTCCATCACATTCATTCTCATTTTCATCTCTCAGCATCTTTACCACTTCATCTAATCTCCCAACCATGTTGGAAACACCAATTCTGCATCTAATAAATTCTCTTCTTAATACTATTGCTGACTACCACTGTGGCAAAAACCCGATTGTGACTACAATTCACACCATGTGGAGTTCGATCACTCAGGACTCTTCCTCATAAGAGGTTACTCTTACTAGGACAAAATCCTTTCTCTAACACCACTCTATATCTACTTCAAGGCCTAAAACCTAACTAAAGGTGGGTATGTGCATGGAAATGGGAGACAAAAGGGGGGGTCAAACTTGACCACTTTTTCTTGAAACCGGCTAGACCTAAACTTTGACGAGTAATTTAAGATGACTACACTCGAGATTTGAAGATGTGATAAGAACAAGAACTATACTAATCTAAATATAGTTTCAAAACTACTAAAAATTTCAAAATATGGTTAACATTAAGATGGTTGAATGTTGAGCAGAAACAAGAGTGTTTCTATTTTTATGACTAAAATATAGCATAATGTCTTAGTGCATGCCACCCATTTTTTTCTCTGTGAAGTATTTTCAATGCCAATTGGTGGAAATAAAGCTAAGAGATAGTACTACAAGTTATATATGTTTTTTATAAATTGTTTTTTGATTCGTTGAAGTGGACGTGTCCAAAAAATTGCACCATCGAGTGTGTCCATCACATTACTTCTACAAAATAATCAAAATTACAACTTTCTTCAATCTGTATCGATTGAAGCATAGAATAATCATATATTATATTTTCAAATTTAGAAAAACAGATTAAAAAATATGAGGCAAAAGCATTACGTACATATTTGAGGAATATGAAGACATCACTGAAAGAAAATCAAAATAAATATCTCAATTTATTCAAAATATAGAGAAAATCAAATAGTTTGAAATCCAAGAAGTAGATCGATATTTTAGTGGTGGTTTCATATAATTTTGATCTAAAATGTGTAAAAATGATGAGAAGGAATTTGGCATTGCTTTCCTTCTACAAAACACATATTTTGGTCCCTAAATTTTGAGTCCAACCCTTGAGCTTGGAAAAATCAAATTTCTTCCAGTCCTAAAGAGGGATTTGATTGGTTTGGATGATATCATGTATGCATTTTAAAAAGCATGTGCAAGCCATCATGGGATCATGTTACGTATCGTTTGTACTGTACATACGCAATACGCTTGAAATTGTACATGTGGGGACTTTTTTGTCTATCATCTTGGTAATATGAAAATTTTGATTCCACGTGTAATATGAAAATTTTGATTCCAAATTAAAATGCTAATGCCTTCTAACTAGAACATTTTTCAATGATATTAGACTAGGATCTCACGAACTTCAAGGGAAGACTATTTCTCTACAATCCAAATAGGAAGAGAAAAATAGCTCGAGCCAAATCCCATAATTTCACTATACCTAGAAAATGACTATTTTGTCCAAGCTAAAGCATAAGGAGATGATGGTAAAACAACAAATTTTGGAAAATAGAATATGAAATCACAGAAAGAGTTTCAAAAATGAAGTGCGGAATGAAACAAGAACTTGGTACCAATGCATCGTGTGGATGTTTGTGCATCGCACTATCGTCTCTGTGATGGAAAAATAAAGAAAAACTTAACGCGGACCTTCATTCTAGTCAAGACAATTATCCAGTCTGCACAACAAAACACATAGAACACCCAACAGCATTCCAAATAATAAAATCTATGGTAAAATAAATTAAAGGAACTAATTTAAATAATAAGAAAAATAAATAAGGAAGAGAAACCAAGAGAAGAAGACCAGAAAACCTCCATTTGATCAAATCCCCTGAAATCACCTACAAATACAAGGAAAAGGAAAATTTGTTGGGTTGTTTGGGAGCTTGCCTTCAAGTCAAGCCCCTATGTTGGTCTTTCTACCTCCACAGACAGCCAATATTGAAATTATTGAAAAACAAGAGTGTGTGCTTATTTCCTAAAAGTGTCTAGGAAGAATAATAGCAGTGACAATAATAAAAGCTATGAGTATCAACCCTAGTCTGGGGGGAAGAATACCCTATTGTGTTTAAAGGACAATAAGATAGTTGTCTACACCATAGATTTTCCAAAAATGGAAATAATGGAAAATGCAATAAATGAAATAACAATACTATCTCTTCACAATGAAACAATAATACCATGTTTGAGATAATGGAGGAAGCTGCAATCTCCTTGAGGATAAAATCAATATGCAATCAACACCAATATCTTGCGAGAGCCTCCACAACTACCAAGCTATGAGAGAGAGAGAGAGAGAGAGAGAGAGAGAGAGAGAGAGAGAGAGAGAGAGAGAGAGAGAGAGAGAGAGAGAGAGAGAGAGAGAGCATAAAAAACTGGCAATAGACAAACAAGAGTCATTTGTGTGAACACCAAAGTTGAGTGAGAGTTCCTAAAGAGTGAGTAGAAGAGTAAGGAAGGATTTCAAAAATGAGATTTTATATTTAAGGAAGAGAGAATCAAAGGGTTGGATATGCTTACAGAGGTTGTTTCACTGTAGAATGAGTGTTGCCACTAAAAAAATCAAGAGACTAGGTGGGAAAGAAACAGTTTGAATTTTAAGAAGTATGGGGATGTTAGCGCATCACATGGATGTCTATGCGTTAAACCCACGTCCTAAAAAATTTCTTCAAATTTTCAAAACGTGTTTCTAGAATAGAAAGAGAGATGCAAATGTGATATAGAAATTGGCAAACCTTAGTGAGTGGACAAATAGGCCAATGTTAGGCTCGAGCAGCCCTAGAAACATTCTACATGAGCGGACACCAAAGCGGGTTGAAATACAATGTGAAATTATGAGGCTTTGCAATTTTCTACGTTACACCAAGCTATAAAACTAACTAAAAGAACATAACATACATGCATAATAAAATAAAACATAAGGATCAACAGAAGATCATGTAATTGAATTATAGAATTAGGAACAATAAAAGGGGCACTTGAGGGAAAATGAATTATAGAAAATACACTACTTACACATCAATTTTGGGATCCTAGGGGAATAATGCTTTGTAATGAAATTAATGGTGTATTTACACACACCAAGGTCTCAATAGAACTTGTTACAATCCCCCATGAATTAGGATGAACCTCCAAACGTGGTGCTTTGTTACAAATAGATAGCTTATCCCTCATTGTGGATTAGTAACTAGGCAGAAGATTTGCAACATTCTAGGTAACATGCCATGATTTATACCGAGTGATATGTTTTCCCTTTGGCATAACCTTCGATCTACTTTTTGGTTGGGCTGGCTAGGCTTGCATGAATTCCAAAATGTCAACATATACAAACAATGCAAGAATTTAATTGGCAAATGATTACTTGACACATGTCTCTAAGGCATCAATCCATCATATGAAAAATCTATAATTTGAATTTAAAGTTGGGAAGTCGAAGGATTTCTCTATTTTGATGAATATAGAAGATATGTGTGAAGAGTCCTTATATTCAATATGCCTTACATAAAATAACAAAAATGAAGATCCATGTCTAGAGAAGCAATTTAAGTAATTTACACATTTCCTCTCATACTCTTCAAATTAATGTATCATTTAGATTTGCCCTATTTTTACATCGATAATATTTTGCATCACTAAAATAGGGACAACACTCGTGAAGCGTGCATATAATGAACACCCATATAACTATGATCCATGGCGATGACCTACACAACACTGCCTCCTTACAATCAGCGTCATGCTTTGCAATTATCTTGTGCTTGACCTGGGTTGGGGATTGAGATAAAACCCTCTCCAACAATAGTAGAGGGGAAAATGAAACATGTAAACAAGAAAGATAGATATGTTGTAGAGGTCAAGAGGCATTAGGAGAGCCATTGTAAGGCATACATCCCAAAATTCAAAATAGTTATTTTTTCAACATAAATTCCCTCATTCATTTGAGTCCTCTACTTTTATCTTCTCTCACGTTTATTGCCAAGCCCAATACTCTCTATGTACTAACAACTATTCTTTTGTTGTATCTTCCCATATAATAAGAAGAATATTGTTGTCATATGTTACATATATTAAGATGTTAAATTTATTTAAGAATTTACATTCTAGAGATTAAACAATAATAACATGGTTTTGGCTACTTACAATTTTTAGAATTTTAGTTTATCCATTAAAAACAATAATAAAATATACTATTCTTTTCAAAATGAAAAGAAAAATAAAATGAATAAATAGTATAAGCAAATTTTGTATATTTTATGAAAATTATGCTCTTTTCTAATATAAATAGTTGTCCCCCAACATCCTTTCGCCATGCCTAAAATTTTGAAATTTTTTTGCCGTCCATAGAAACCTGTACCTGCATCCCCCCATCTCCAAAACTCAGTGAAATACTGCATAGATCTCACTTTCTTTAAAGAATAAATTCGAAATGGTTTAGAAGATGCAAATGCTTTTTGGTGTTAAGCACTCCATTTCAGGTCCTTTCCACCCACATTTTCTTATTTGTATCACTTATATCTCTAGATTACCCATTGAATGGAACATCCAAATCTTCAAGATTGAGGTACCTTGTCAAACCCTCTTTGTTAAAATTTTATTTAAGAACTCTACTTCATTAAATAATTAATTCTAAATTTTATTATTTTCAATTTAAAAAATACCTTAGGTTATTTTCAATTTGAAATCTTTCTGTGCTAAGTTTGATGGATGTAAATGTTTAAGGAATATGAAGACATTGTTGAAAGAAAATCAAAATAAATATCTCAATTTATTTAAAATATAGAGAAAATCAAATGGTTTGAAATCCAAGAAGTAGATCAACATTTTGGTGGTGGTTTCATATAATTTCGATCTAAAATGTGTAACTTACCTGATGACGAGGAATTTTTAATTGCTTTCCTTCTACAAAACACATATTTTGGTCCCTAAATTTTTAGTCCAACCCTTGGGCTTGGAAAAATCAAATTTCTTCCAAGCCTAAAAGATGGATTTGATTGGTTTATATGGTATCATCTATGCATTTGAAAAAGCATGTGCAAGCCATCATGGGGTCATGTTACGTCTTGTGAGTGCTACACATACACAATACGCTTGAAATTGCACATGTGGGGACTTTTTGTCTATCATCTTGGTGCTCATACCCAAGTGTAATATGAACATTTTGATTCCAAATTAAAATGCTAATGCCATCTAACTAGAACATTTTTTTATGATATTACACTAGGATCTCACCAACTTCAGAGGAAGAGTATCTTGCTATAGTCCAGAGAGGAAGAGAAAAATAGCCCCAGCTAAATCCCATAATTTCTCTACACCTATAAAATGACTATTTTGGCTAAGCTAGAGCATAAGGAGATGATGGTAAAACAACAAATTTTGGAAAATAGAATATGAAATCACAAAAATAGTTTCAAAAATGAAGAGGGGAATGAAACAAGAACTTGGCACCAACGCATTGTGTGGATGTCTACACATTGCGCTATCATCTCTACGATAGAAAAATAAAGAAAAACTTCAACATGGACCTTCGTTCTAGTCTAGACAATTATCCAGTCTACACAACAAAACACATAGTAGACGCAACAACATTCCAAATAACAAAATCTATCGTAAAATAAATTGAAGGAACTAATTTAAATAATAAGAACAAGAAATAAGGAAGTGAAACAAAGAGAAGAAGATGAAAAAAACCTCCATTCAATCGAACCCCTCAAATCATCTGAAAATAGAAGGAAAAGGAAAATTTGTTCAGGTTGTTTGGGAGCTTGCCTTTAGGTCAAGGCCCTATGTTGGTCTTTTCACCTCCACAAATAGCCAATATTGAAAAACAAGAGTGTGTTCTTATTTCTTAAGTGTGTCTAGGAAGAATAATAGAGGTGACAATAATAAAATCTATTAGTATCAACCCTAGTCTGGGGTGAAGAATACCCTTTTGTGTGTAAAGGAAAATAAAATCATGGTTTTCTACACCATAGATTTGCTGAAAATGGAAATAATGGAAGATGCAATTTAATTGAAATAACAATACTATCTCTTCACAATGAAATAATATTACCAATTTTGAGATAATGGATGAGGCCACAAGCTCCTTGAGGATAAAATCAATATGCAATCAACACTAATCTCTTGTGAGAGCTTGCACAACTACCAAGCTAAGAGCGAGAGAGATGCTTCAACCAAGGGAGAGCATCAAAAACTGACAATAGATAAAAAAGAGTTGTTTGTGTGAACACCAAAGTTGAGTGAGAGTTCCCAAAGAGTGAGTAGAAGAATAAGGAAGAATTTCAAAAATGAGATTTTATATTTGAGGAAGAGAGAATCAAAGGGTTAGGTATGCTTACAGAGGTTGTTTCCCTGTAGAATGAGCATTACCACTGACAAAATCAGATGACTAGGTGGGAAATAAATAGTTTGAACTTTGAGAAGTATGGGGACGTTGGCGCATCACATGGATGTCTGCACGTTAGGCCCACGTCTTGGAAAAAAAAATTATAATTTCAAAACGTGTTTCCAAAATAGCAAGAGAAGTGTGAATGTGATATAGAACTTGGCAAACCTTGGTGAGTGGAAAAATAGGCCAAGGTTAGGCTCAAGTAGCCCTAGAAACACTCTACATGAGTGGACACCATAGAGGGTTGAAATTCAATGTGAAATTGCGAGGCTTTGCAATTTTCTATGTTACACCGGGCTATATAACTAACTAAATTTAAAACATAACATACATCCTTAATAAAATAAAACATAAGGATCCACAGAAGACCACGTAATTGAATTATAGAATTAGGAACAATAAAAGGGGCACTTGAGGGAAAATGAATTATAGAAAATACACTACTTAGACATCAATTTTGGGATCCTGGGAGAATGATACTTTGTAATGAAATTGATGGTGTATTTACACACACCAAGGTCTCAATAGAGCTCATTATAATCCCCCATGAATTAGGATGAACCTCCAAACTTGGTGCTTTGTTACAAATAGATAGCTTATCCCTCATTGTGAATTAGTAGCTAGGCAGAATATTTTCAACATTCTATGTAGCATACCATGCTTTATACTAAGTGATGTGTTTACCCCTTGGCATAACCTTCAATCTACATTTCGATTGGGTTGGCTATGCTAGCACAAATTCCAAAATGTCAATATATAACAACAATTTTCAAGAATCCAATTGTCCAATGACTACTTGACACATGTCCCTAAGGCATCTTGATCCATCATATGAAAAATCTATAATTTGACTTCAATGTTGGGAAGTTGAAGAATTTCTCCATTTTGATGAATATAGAAGATATATGTGAGGAATCCTTATATTCAACATGCCTTGTAAAATAACAAACATGAAGAACCATCTCTAGAGAATCAATTTAAACAACTTCTAAGTGTAAGGTATGCTCAAGTCATTATTGGGTAGATCAAATTATTCAATGAGGTGTAGAGAGTGTGCTTGGACAAGTAGCTACTAGGTGCATAAAGAAAGGTTCCAAAACCAATTACATTTGTGTTACCACATGCAATAGTATTTGTACACCTCTAAGAAATGTGTATGAATCCACAAACTCTAACTCTCAAGACGAACATAAAAAACTTATAGACAAATAATACTTTAAAATGAAAATAATTATTTTTTGTTAAAATAGGATTTCTTGTTTACCTTGGATGCTCCTGCATCATCTATCCAAGTTAAACCATAGGATTCGAGGTGTAGAATCATCATTAGATTCTCAATTCTAGTCATTTATCACAACAAGAAAAAGAATATTCACATATCAATTGAAATAAAATCAACAGAGCTAAGCACCCCTAATTGAAACTCAAATATTTTTGTCTAACCTCTTAATAATTTAGGTATGATTGTTTACTTATTACGTTGTCATCCGTTTAGACTCCTAAATCAACCATATGTAGAATATGTTTATTTTCTCCTCGATATCAATGGTCGATGAAGTGAAGCACCAATAAATTCCACTATTGTGGTTGCTAACTTAGGGAAAGCAATGACCACATCTAGTAAATTGAATCACCAAGAATTGAAGTTAAAATAATTATTTCTCTCTTGAAACATAAATTAGAATAAATGGGGCTCATTGCTCTTAATGAGGGGTGAATGAATTCAAAATTAGTTGACATCATCTAAGTTTGGATAGAGTTTTGAATTTTTTTAATATATTTTCTACATTTCTTGTTTTGTATCTTTTGAGTCTTTTGAAGTGAAATTTTTCCTCGAATTTTTTATTGGCTCTAAAGGGTTACAAAGATAGGGAAAATAAAATTAATTAACAACCTAAGGTTTTCAACATATATCTCAAGTTTGAATTCCAAACTTGGGTTATATCCTTACAGATGTTACCATAGCGATTTCGCCACTTCATGATATTTAATTCTAGTTTTACATCGTACATATTTATCTACATACAAAACTCATTTCAACTTTCAATGGCATTTGGTGTCTCCGATTATATATTTTAAAGAAAAGTTAGAATATTTTATCAAATTTTTAACATACCATATTGTTGAAGATAATGTTTCGTCAGCATCGTCTCATTGAAATATCATCGCCTAACCAACCATCCAACCAAACTCAATAAATAAGCATGAAACATGGGATTGTAACTTTTGTGTACACAAAAATTGTTGGGATATGGCATTTAACTATAAATATGAATCAAATAGAAAATACAACGATATTTCAGACAGTGTAACTTTTTATTTGCTCTCTCTCTCTCTCTCTCTCTCTCTCTCTCTCTCTCTCTCTCTCTCTCTCTCTCTCTCTCTCTCTCTCTCTCTCCATGTTATTCTCTTTATTGTTTCTTCCATGTTCTGAGTCATTGTGGATGGAATGTTTTATTCATTGAAGGTCTTGGCCTTTTTCCATCGTTGGATTCCTCTAATCTAATGGTCCATGCGAGGCTGAGTTATTTTGTAGACAAGTAATTGTATTGGTGATATGTGGAATAAGCCTAGGTTTAGTGGAAATTGTTGTGTTTGCAGAAATTATGGTCATAAGGCTAGTGAATGTTGGAAAAGGAATAGATACGTAGAATGAAAAATGGGAAATTCTTTAAATAAAAATGATTTTAAAGAAAATACTCTTAGCACTACTATTGTTATAGGATGTTGTGCCAAAAATTAGTGGATTATAGATTCAAGTGCTACATAACATATGTCTCATAGTAGTCAAGAATTTTTGAGGTGCCAAATAAAAATAGAACTGAGGAAAATATATTTTTAGGTGACAATAGCATTCTACATGTAAAAGGAACCAGAGATGTGTACCAAAGTTCAAAAATGTGAAGCTCGCTTCAGAACTAGAAACAAATTTACTATTTGTCTTTCAAACAGAGAATCAAGAATATACAACGAAATTCTATATTGATTGGGCACATGGATTAGAATTATAGAGTGGTTGTAACTATTAAATTTGATAATGGTTTGTATAATTATGTGATTTATTTCAAAATATGAATAAATTTATGTGATTGAAAAAATGATTGATGTGAGCAGGTTATGGCATGAGAATTTGGGGCGTCTCGATTTCTCAAACTTATGCATAGGCTTGGTATGGCACACGAGTTGCCAATGGTTTTACAAAAAGATGGAATTTTTGAAAGGTGTACTATGTAGGACTAGCATTCGGAGACATTTCCACAAGATATTTCATGGAGACCAAATACTCCTCATAATTTGGTTCATAGTGATGTGACCAGGTCCAATTCAAACTCCGTCTCTTTTAGGATCAGAGTATGTAATGACATTTATTGATAATTATAGCAGGGAAACTTGAGCGTATTTTCCAAAAACAGTGAAGTGTTTGAATAATTCAAGGAATTTAAAACTTTTTCTGGAAACAGTGTGGAAAGTCAATCAGGATAATCAAGAAAGATAGAGGAATAGAGTATGTGAATATGAAATCTCAAGGAATCTATAAAGAAGTGGAAATAAAAAGGAACCAATGGTTGCTTAAATACATCGTATGTAGTAAAATGGTGTTGCAAATAATAGGAAAAATAAAATTTTAATAGAAATGGCAAGTTGTATGCTACATTCCAAGAAAATAGATCTCGATTTCTTGGGAGGACTAGTTAATAACTCCTAGAGCAAATGATGAAGTTGGCATAAAAAGTATGCAGTATTCAAGAAATACATCAACGAGGTCCTAAACATCATACTGATAACTATGCTCTAATGACTTCAAGGTCGTGCAGGTTGAAGATTCAAATCATATGAGGGATCTAAAGGAAAACCAAAGTGGGAAGCAATAATGCAAGAAGAGTGTATAATTCCTTGATGAAAAATGATACTTGGGAGTTCGGTATGCTTCTAGAAGGTGAAAATTTGGCTCGTCTCAGATGGATTTATAAAACTAAATTTGCATTCAATGGATCTTTAGAACTATACGAACAGAGATTGCCTAGTAGAGGATTTTCATAGAAAAAGGTATCCACTACACTCAATCGCAAAAGTAACTACAATTTGAATGGTTATTGTTTTAATAACTAAATTTAGTTAGTAAGTTCATCAAACGGATGTGAAAGAATGAAGAAATTTATATGTGAAAAATAGTTTCTTTTTTATCATTATCGTATATTGATGAGTAGCAAAAAAATTTATGTTTATTTGTTCGTTTTAATCGCTGTCGCTGCGTGCCTAGAATGGTTAAACAGTTAATCACATGTGAGGCTGTAGTGGGGATAAAAGATCAATGGATTAATTACATGGAACACGTATGTATATACAAGGCTGAGGAATGGGTCGACCGCTGAAAAATGACCTCTCTCTCTCAACAATGAATTAATCAGAAAGCTTGCCGGCAAATTTGGAGGCAGAAGCATGAGACTGGTACAAGGCTGAAGCATGAGACTGGATTAATCACATGAACATGTATCTATAGCTGTGTACAAGGCTGAAGCATGAGACTGGTCAGGCCACTAGAAAATGGCCTAACTCTGTCTATTAACAATTAATCAGAAAAGCTTGCCAGCAAATCTGGAGGCAGAATCCTTGAGAGGAGAATCAGGATCGCGACCCAGCTGCAATGCCAATCTCCAATGAAATAGCTCTCTGTTTTCTCTCACCTCTGGATCTGCCTCCTGGAGAGTGTCTGAGATGGACGAGTCCAGCAAGTGGTAGAATCCTGCGCATTTTCTGTACATCTCAAACACCATTCCAATCTGATCTGCATGGCTCAGTGTGTTGCCCACCACGCCCAAAACGCCCACCACCATTGACATAGATAACAAGGCGCCATTCAAATTCAATGCCCCTGCAATCCCGGTGAGTAATGGACCAGCTACTGCAAGAACACTGTTTACTCCCAGTTCTTTGCGGCTGAGTCCCACAAACTCTGCAATATCACCACTTTTAAGCGTCTCTGAAACAGCTCTCAACTCCGTTTCCAGCTCTCCACTCCATCCATTGATGGTTTTGTTCTTAGGGGTTTGATGATTTTGTTGTTGTTCTTATTGCTGTTGCTGTTGAGGCCACCACACTGTTGGTCTTCCCTCTAGACAAATCCTCCACGTTGATCTTGCTCCATCACATTCATTCTCATTTTCATCACTCTTAGCATCTTTACCACTTCATCTAATCTCCCAACCATGTTGGAAACACCAATTCTACATCTTATAAAAGCTCTTCTTAGTAGCATTGCTGACTACCACTATGGCAAAAACTTGATTCTGACTACAGTTCACACCATGTGCAGTTCGATCACTCAAGACTATACCTCATAGGAGTTTACTCTTACTAGGAGAAAATCCTTTCTCTAACACCACTTTATATCTAGGTCGAGGCCTAAAACCTAACTAAAGGTGGGTATGTACATGGAAATGGAAAAATGGGGAGTCAAAATTGACCACTTTTTCTTGAAACTGGTTAGACCTAAACCTTGACGATCAATTTGAGATGCCTACACTCAAGATTTCAATATGTGATAAGAACAAGAACTGTAGTAATCTAGAAATTTAGTTTTAAAACTACTAAGGCTTTCAAAAAATGGTTAAGATTAAGATGGTTGAATGTTGAGCCCAAACAAGAGTGTTCCTATTTCTATCACTAAAATATAGCATAGTGTCTTAGTGCACACCACCCATTTTTTTGCTCTGTGAAGTATTTTTCAATGCCAACTGGTGATAAGATAGCTAAGAGCTAGTATTACAAGTTATATTTTTTTTTATTATTTGTTTTGTGATTCTTTGAAGTGGACACATCTAAAAAATTGCACCATCGAGTGTGTGCATCACATTACTTCCACAAAAATAATCAAAATTGCAACTTTCCTCAATCTGTATTGATAGAAGTGTAGATAATCATATATTATATTTTTTGAATTTAGTTAAACGGATTAAAAAATATGAGGAAAACGTATTACGTATGTATTTGAGGAATATGAAGACATCACTGAAAGAAAATCAAAATAAATATATCTCAATTTATTCAAAATATAGCGAAAATAAAATGATTTAAAATCCAAGAAGTAGATGGCGTTTTGGTGGTGGTTTCATATAATTCTGATCTGAAATGTGTAAACTTGATGAGGAGGAAGTTTGGCATTGCTTTCCTTCTGCAAAACACATATTTTGGTGCCTAAAAATTTAGTCCAACCCTTGGGCATGGAAAATTCAAATTTAGTCCAAGCCCAATAGAGGGATTTGATTGGTTTAGACGGTATCATGTATGCATTTGAGAAAGCATGTGCAAGCCATCGTGGAATCATGTTACGGATCGTGTATGTCGTGCATACGCAATACGCTTGAAATTGCACATGTGGCAACTTTTTTGTCTGCCATCTTGGTGCACATACCTACGTGTAATATGAAAATTTTGATTCCAAATTAAAATGCTAATGCCTTCTAATCAACATCAGTAATGACTTCCGTGAGGAATAAGAGGAAATTCATAGTTTTAGCAAGTCGTGGCTAATAATTGTATAGATTATGCCTTAGTCTACATGTTCTTATTACTTCTATTTTCTTCATGATAAGTTGGAGAGTCATAGTAGGATTGTGCTCTTCAAACTATTTATGTACAAACAAGTTTCCTATTTCTATTTTGATTAGAATAAGAACAAGTCCTCTTAGTATGTTTGTGGGGAGAGTCAACATATGTAGATTAGAGTTGTTTAGAGTCCAATTTAGATAGGAGAATCAGAATATATATATATATACATATGCAATAGATTCAATGTGTAATGGATATCTAGAGGAATTTCATTATCAATACTCTGTATTATGTTTTTTAGAATTCAATAAAGACTTCCATATTTAGTCAATGCATAGAAACATATAGTTAAAGATTTGATTGGGATTTTGTGAGAATACAATCCACCCAAGCAAGGGCCCACTTGAGGTAAACTGTAGTTCTCTTGCTAAATTAGATTCCTACTAATTTTTATTAGTTGCGATAATTTGTTTCATAGAAATAGTTAATTGTGGATAGCTGAAGTAACATATACTTGTAGCTTAACAGAATTACCTATAGCAAGTAGTAAATCTACTCGTAACCACTACTGTGTGATAAAATTTATAATATAGAATCCCTTTTCAGTTATCAATAGTTATCTTTCTATACACAACCTCTAGGATAATCTCAAAAATCCTTAAACTGTACATACAGTATAGGTGCCATCCAAGAAGATATGTTCCCTAGTTTGACATGATAAATGTAACAGAATATAACCATTAGGTCACGTGATAAGGGATCTTTTGATCCATTAAGTAGAGTGCATGCAGCTTCTGCATCAGATTTATTGGTGAATAATGGAGCTAGACATTTCTGGCATTGTTGTCGAAGATGGTGCCAAGGTTTAGAATTTCTAGGTTTTTAATTTGCTTTTCTCTCTTTCTTAGTATAAATAATTACATTTCTTTTAGTATTTAGGTCTATTAAACTTTCAATCCAATTTTGGAGTATCTACTAACATTGTGCAGAGAGAAGGTTATTAAACTCAACACCATTGCATGCATCGGCAGAGAGACGCCTTAGGGATATTTCTTCCATCATATCAGAACCACAAAGAGATAATAGAAAAAGGTGACAAAGTTGAAATACCTCTCACACTTAATGACATTGCAAACTTGGAAGATATCACTACTTGGCGTCTCAACATAATGGCAGAGGAAGCAATAGAGAATCCTACTTAACCAGCTACATTTGCATTTCCTATTGCGGACCAGGAATGAGCACCTACCTGAAGAACATTCCTCCTTCATCTCTACCCAACTTCCATGGCTTGATTATAGAGGACCCTGATATATTCCTATTTAAGTTTGATGTGCTTTGCCAAATATACGACTACACTACTGATGCCCACCAGTTAAAACTCTTTCCAACCACACTCAAGGATGTCGCTTTGTGGTGGTTCATGGGACTAGGCAGAATGCAGTAGCAAATTGGGAACCATGAAAGAAAAATTCTATAGAAATACCAAGACTACTGTCATGGTAGGGACATGAAAGGAGATGACATATTCAAGATGTCACAAAAAGAAGAACCCCTTGAAGATTATGTTGAAAGGTTCCTATTCTGCCTCCATAAGTCATGCCAAAGAAGACTCTCTCTAGAGTCACTTAAATTAGTATTTCTGAGAGGTGTGAATGAGGATTGTACGGATGCATCAAACCTCATAGGAGCAGGGGATGTTTCTAAATTGGCCTTTGAAGAAATTCACCAAATCTGCAAGAACTAATCACTCTCATCAATGAAGAAAACCCATGGCTTTAGAGCTTTGTCCTCCACAAAGGCACCTGCAGGTGTCTCTCATGTAGAGCTCAGCAATCTCTTGAGAGACATGAAGCATGACATCATCAGTCATCTGGTGACTCAATTGGAAACCCTACATATGAAGAAAAAGCAAGAGGAGGTGGAAGCAACTTTGATAGAATATTGTCCACACTATAGGCAAAAGAAGATCAATTGCAAATGTAATCAGATTGCTAGCATTTCTAAAGAAAAGCCTAGGAAACTAGATTTTTGCATATTGGAAGATGAGGAAGGTCATGTGTTTTACATCACGCAATGCAATCCCTAGTAGCAAAGACAAGGTATTCCTCTAGATCCCTTATCTTTTAATACTTCATTTCCAAGTTCTTCTCCAAATATTCCTAATTGGTATAATACACCTGGAATCGTATGCCATTGCTATCTTAGTCAAATCTACCACCATCCATCTGGACCCCACAGTAGTGGATGTGGCCACAACAGTCATATCAATCTCCAAATTATAATTAGTAGTGGCAGTCACCCCAAAACCCATGGCCACAACAATGGAGAGGAAACTAGCCCTGGCAAAACTCAAATGTAAGCTACCCACAGCCACATCAAGCCTTGCCACAATAGCCAACTCTTATGCCAAACACTATTTCACCAACCCCTACAGAACCCAGAGAAACTCAACTGCCTGTTCAAACTGTACCAAATCCTAATAACAAGTCTGGCCAACAAGCTTATACTAATGAACCTATCCACTACTCGACTTATGCAGTTGAGGTTAGTGATGTCTAGTTACATTTAGGGAAGATGCTTTCTAGACCAAGCTCTCCACTTATTATGGAACTTTTTTATGAAGATCCATCCACCGATGCTAACAACCACTTGAATAACCAGAACAAGCACCCCAAACAAGCTCAATCGTAGATAGAAATCACAACAAGAGAACTTCATTCCCAGAAAGAACAAACACACAAAAATCTTGAGCATAGTGGAAAGATTCTGTTCCAATTTCTCAATGCAAGCCCTTAGAACCACAATTTCAGCTCCTAAGCCAGCATCAGTGTCCATTTCATCATCGGCATGTAATAAGGTTATTATGAGAATCCCATTTAAGACTATTTGTCTTTATTATTCATGAAGAGATCCAATACAATGGAGTAGGCTAAGTATACTAGAGAATGACCTTGTAAAGATATTTTTTACATAGGTTATGTTTTGTTTATAAACATTATCAAAGTTATTCTACGTTCCTTTGTATAGAAGACATTATCTATTTAAGAACTATAGTATTCTTAACCTTGGTTAAGTTAATCAAGGGTTATTTGCAAAGCTAGAACTCCAAGATAAAAGATATGTTTTATTGTTATATCATATTAACAAAGGATATTAGAGTAACCCTAGAGTCAATTGCCAACCAATTGAATGGTTATGTCATATAGACTTATTTAAGTCTAAAGGTATTATTATTATGACTCGTGGATTAAACTAATACATGATTAGGATAGGTAAGAGTTTTAAATTACATAATTGTGATAGTATCCAAGGCAAGTAGGGGTGGGTGAACACAACGACTACGTTCATTATGAAAGATATTAATATTAAAAACTTTGGCCAAAGTAATGCATTTTTTTTCTGCATGCATTGTTGGTTCATTGTAATCAGATTGCTCATTCTATCAGAAATCATACTTAGCTAGATAGTATCTAGGGTTGTATGGTTGATAGAGTTGAGTAGAATACAACACTATGTACTCAGAAAAGGCAAATTACCATTGGTCACCTAAGTTATATATTCCTCGTGAAGGGTAGAGCCTCTTCCTATGTGGAAGATGTGTGGGAGACCACCATTCTATGGTTGGAGGTAAATCACTGGAAAGATGCTCTCTCCCAATGCAGGAAACATCCAAAGACTTGTGATAAAGATGTCAGATATTCATAAGCAATATTTATTCCAAAAATGTATATGTAATGGATTTACATTTGTAAACATTGTAAATAAGAAAGACAATATGGTTTATTATATTTTGTAAAAAGAAATCTTGTAATTGTAATTACTTGATTATATCTTGAATAAAAGAAAAAATTTATCTATCTCATTTTTTTTTACCTTGTTGAATTATTTTATGGTAAATTTCTAGTTTTACTATGTTTTTAGAACCTGGATGTTATAGAAGAATACCCTATTGTGCATAAAGGACAATAAGATGGTTGTCTACACCATAGATTTGCCAAAAATGGAAACAATGGAAGATGCAATAAATAAAATAATAATACTATCTCTTCATAATGAAACAATATTACCAACTTTAAGTTAATGGAGGAGGCCGCAACCTCCTTGAGAATCAAATCGATAAGAAATCAACACAATCTCTTGCGAGAGCCTCCACAACAACCAAGTTATGAGAGAGAGATTCATAGAAGCTAAGAAAGACATATACTTCAACCAAGGGTCCACATAAAAAACAGGCAATAGATAAACAAGAGTCATTCGTGTGAACACCAAAGTTGAGTGAAAGTCCCAAAGAGTGAGTAGTAGAATAAGGAAGGATTTCAAAAATGAGATTTAAATTTGAGGAAGAGAGAATCAAAGGGTCAGGTACACTTACAGAGGTTGTTTCACCGTAGAATGAGCATTACCACTTACCAAATTAGGTGACTAGGTGGGAAAGAAACAATTTGAATTTTGAGAAGTATGGGGATGTTAGCGCGTCACATGGATGTCTGCACATTAAGCCCGCATCATAGAAAATTTCTTCATAATTTCAAAACGTGTTTCAAGAATAGTAAGAGAGATGTGAATGTGATATAGAATTTGGAAAGCCTTGGTGAACGGACAAAAAGGCCAAGGTTAGGCTCGAGCATCCCTAGTAACATTCTACATGAACGGACACCAAAGTGGGTTGAAATACAATGTGAAATTGTGAAGATTTGCAATTTTCTACATGACACGAGCTATAAAACTAACTATAAAAACATAATGTACATGCATAATAAAATAAAACATAAGGGATCCATAGAAGATTCATGTAATTTTAAAGTATAGAATTAGGAACAATAAAAGGGGCACTTCAGGGAAAATGAATCATAGAAAATACACTACTTAGACATCAATTTTGCGATCCTGGGGGAGTCACGCTTGTAATGAAATTGATGGTGTATTTACACACAACAAGTTCTCAATAGAACTCGTTATACTCCCTGATGGATTAGGATGAGCCTCCAAACTTAGTGCTTTGTTTCAAATAGATAGCTTATCCCTTATTTTGAAATAATAGCTAGGCAGAATATTTTAAACATTCTAGGTAACCTGCCATGCTTTATACCATGTGATGTGTTTTCCCTTAGCATAACCTTCTATATATGTTTTGATTGGGCTAGGTAGGCTTGAATAAATTCTAAAATATCGACATATACCAGCAATGCAAGAATCCAATTGTCTAATGACTACTTGACACATGTCCCTAAGTTATCAATCCATCATATGAAAAATCTATATTTTGAATTCAGAGTTGGGAAGTTGAAGGATTTCTCCATTTTAATGAATACATAAGAAATTTGCAAGGAATCCTTATATTCAACATGTCTTGTAAAATAACAAACATGAAGATCCATGTCTAGAGAAGCAATTTAAACAACTTCTAAGTGTAAGATATGCTTAGGTCATTATTGGGTAGATCAAATTATTCAACAAGGTATAGAGAGTGTGCTTGGACCAAAAGTTACTATGTGCATAAAGAAATGTTCCAAAACCAATTACATTTGTATTACCACATGCCATAGTAAATTTACACACCTCCGAGAAATGTGTATGAAACCACAAACTTTAATTCTCGAAACAAACATAAAAAATTTATACGAAAATAATACTTTAAAACTGAAAACAATTAGTTTTTGTTGAAATAGGATTGCTTGTTTACCTTGGATGCTCGTGCATCATGTATCCAAGTTAAACCATAGGATTCGGGGTCTAGAATCATCATTAGATTCTCAATTCTAGTCATTGATCACAAGAAGAAAAAGAATATTCACACATCAAGTCAAACAAAATCAAGAAAGCTAAGCACCCCTAATTGCAACTCAAATATTTTTGTCTAACCTCTTAATAATTTAGGTATGATTGTTTACTTATTCCTTTCTCATTCGTTTAGACTTCTAAATCAAACATATGTAGAATATGTTTATTTTCTCCTCAATATCAATGGTCAATGAAGTGAAGAACCAATGAGTTCCACTATTATGTTTGGTAAAGGGAATGTATTGGCCACATCTAGTAAGTTGAATCACCAAGAACTCAAATTACAAATAATTATTTGGCACTTGGAACGGAAATCAAGATAAATGGGGCTCATTGCTCTTAACGAGGGGTAAATGAATTCAGAAGTAGTTGAGATTGTCTATGGTTTGGATAGAGTTTTAAATTTATTTAAATCATTTTTTTTAATATACTTTCTAGGTTTCTTGTGTTTGATCTTTTGAGTGTTTCGAAGTGAAATTTTTCCTCATATTTTTTATTGTCTTTAAAGGGTTGCAAAGCTAGGGAAACTAAAATTCATTAATAACCGGAGGATTTCAACATATATCTAAAGTTTGAATTCCAAACTTGCATTATAGCATTACAAATGTTACCATATAGATTTGGCCACTTCTTGACAGTTAATTCTAGTTTTACATCATACATATTTATCTACATAAAAAACTCATTTGGACTTTAAATGGCATTTGGTGTTTCTGATTATATATTTTTAAGAAAAGGTAGAATATTTTATCAATTTTTACATGCCATATTGTTAAACATAATGTTTCGTCAGCATCATCTCATTGAAATATCATTGGCTAACCAACCATCCAACCAACCTCAATAAATAAGCTTGAAACATGGGATGCGTAACTTTTGTGTACACAAAAATTGTTGGGATATGGCATTGACCTATAAATATGAATCAAATAGAAATACAACCATCTTCTAGATAGTGTAAAGTTTTATTTGCTCTGTCTCTCTCTCTCTCTTGTTGTTCTCTTTATTTTTCCTTTGCGATATCGTAGTGCTAGTTAGAGAAATGAAGAAAAGCTAGAGACTAATTTAATAGGTATAGGAGATAATATTGCTATAATTTAAGTTTCCAAAGGAAATAA
Source organism: Cunninghamia lanceolata (assembly GCA_027924645.1). NCBI lineage: Eukaryota > Viridiplantae > Streptophyta > Pinopsida > Cupressales > Cupressaceae > Cunninghamia > Cunninghamia lanceolata. Next base: position 413 of record BSBN01001936.1, on the reverse strand, counting down.
TTGTGCTTGGCCTAAAGATCAAAGCTTTTGGTAATTACAGATCTAAGAAATATTTACAAGGCCATATTTTGTGCTCCTGTGGCTTTGTTCCTTCACCAAAATCTTCCTTGTCATGGCTACGCTCCATGAATATACTCATGGCGGCCGTGTTCTGAGTCATTGTGGGTGGAGTGTTTTATTCATTGAAGGTCTTGGCCTTTTTTCCATCATTGGATTCATCTAATATAGTGGTCCATGGGAGGCTACGTTATTTTGTAGATGAGTAATTGTATTGGTGATATGAGGAATAAGCCTAGGTTTAGAGGAAATTGTCGTGTTTGCAAAATTTGTGGTCATAAGGCTTATGAATGTTGGAAAAGGAATAGATACATAGAATGAAAAATGGGAAATTCTTTAAATAAAAATGATTTTAA
>BSBN01001935.1:0-49093 GCA_027924645.1 Cunninghamia lanceolata | reverse complement strand
GAACTCCCCCCTTCTTCCTAGCCAATGCTTGAGCTGTACCTTACCTCCACAGCACCCCGGCTGCTAGTCTAGTTGGTGGAGTGAGCCATTCCATTTGGACATGGGTAAACCATGGCGCCCCTACCATTGCTGGCCTATTATCCTTAATCGGGGAGGAAGGGAGAAGTTCAGCCGAACCACCCTTTCAGGTTGTAAAGTCTCTGAACCGGTCCCTTCCAGATGACGCCTGTACCGTTTTCCATTCCGGGTCTGCCCATTGTTTCTTTAGGCACCTGGTTTCAAGACATCGTTTACTGCTGGAGCATATGAAGGTGAAACCGGAGGCGCGACTCTGATCGGGTGAACTAAGAGGATTAAGCGCTAGGGTGCAGAACCCTACGGGAATCCCGCCCATTGTGTGGGTGCCTCGTGGTATGGTACACGTTCGTTGGGGGTTTTTGGGTGCGTGCTTGGGGGGGTCACTTAAGTGCGCCTCCGGGAAATGTATGCCCTTACTCGAAATAAACCTGATTAGGCCACGCCTGTTAGACATCCACCTAGATGGGTGGTGTTAATCAGATTCTATACGTAACATGCCCCCACCCTTTAAGCTGGTCCAGCCGCACCCCCCACCCCCACCCCATGTCATGACTATATATATGATGCTCATGATACGAATGATATCCTCATACTCCACGGAGATTGGTACGGGTACGAAACGAATGTCGACGAATGATCCATGGAATAGATAGGGCTGGCGAGAACATTCGTCGAGTATGTTGCCATCTATAGAGATTAATATCTCTCCCGTTGGTCGAGAGTCGAATAGAGAGTAGGCCGTCGCCATATAGATATATAGAGGGTCCCTCCCCCTCCAGTTGGGATCAGATCTAGTTGGGCGGGGGAGTTCCTTTCCCTCCCATCCAAGGGGCGGGGCCTATCTAATCCATATCCCCCCCACCCCGAACTAGAGTATAGATAGGGGGCCCCTATAGAGAGTTGGCCTGTCGCCATATAGATATAAAGCAACTTCAGACTATAGACTCTAGATAGCTGTCCTCCCCCGAGTAGGGGTAGGGTCGACTCTAGCGCAGGGATTATAGGCAGCCAAGAGTTATGTAATATAGACTCCCCGCCCATATGAATGCCCCGCCTCTGATCAGGGGGGAGTGCGGTGGACGGAGTCAAGCCCATATCCCTCTCATCCGAGCCGAGCTTTGATGTGATGAACCATTCGTCATCTCTCTCATCCGAGCTTTGTTTGATGTGATGAAATGCCCGAAGCCGAAGCTCAGAGCACGGGAGATGGATAGGGCGCCGACAGCCTCTCCTCCTCTATATAGCCATAGCCCGACGGGACTATCTTAAGCCCGCCCATGCGCCCATAGCCACTTAAAGGTAAAGGGATTAGCCACCCCTGTATCTATATCCGGTAAAGGAATTCAGAGGGGAGGGCGGCTATATAGATAGAGGGGCCTAGTTCAGATAGTTGGCCCAGCGATATACTCCGAACTCATCCCATCTCATAGAAAACTTCTTATCCTATAGAAATTCTTATCTCATAGAAAACTTCTCATCTCGTCCCCCCGAGTAGATCAACTTTATTTCCGGGGGTAATGAACCTGGCGAATAGTAGGGGCCCCCCCACCCGGCCCCTACTATTCTAAGGACCCCGGCAATAGCTAGTTTTGTTTTCAAACAAACACTTCCGTATCAAGTTGAGTTGTTTCATGCCGCCCCCGATGAAAACTGGGGTGGGTGGGAGGGAGGTAGTTGCCCCCCGTTTCTTCCGATTCTATACGTAACATGCGTTCTCAAAAACTACTGGGCTGTTGGGTTGGAGTGAACCTTCATTGTGGGAGGTATGTTACGTATAGATGCATAGTTGGCGAAACAGGGTGAAACATTTGGATCCATTGGGACCCCACATCGAACGGTGCTGCGACATGGTTTAATAATGGCGCTTCGCACTGATAATGGCCATCCATTAGAAACGGGTTCGAATCAATCTCTCTCCTAGGCCTTTCCCATCTCCTCCCGCCCACCCCAAGAGCGGATGTGATGACTAGTCTCTGGACCTCTCGCTCAAATGGAAACGGGATATAGCGCCGATTCACTTTACACGGAGTTTGGAATCGGTTCCGTAACCACCGATCGAGCGGGGCAGAATCAGAGATCTAGACGATTGGACCAGGTAGAAAGAGGTTCGTCCGGGGTCGATCGAGCAGCGCACATGCAAGTCCTAGCTGGAGAGAGAGCCTTTGAAGAAAGAAAGAAAGAAAGAAAGAAAGAAAGAAAGAAAGAAAGAAAGAAAGAAAGGGGCCACCACCCTCTAAAGGCCGCCTCGTTGTTGATTAGTTTAGAGTTGGAACCTCGCTCGTTATTGACATACACCGGGGGGCGCCTCCAGAAGAAAAGACTCTCTCTACCTAGTAAGCTAAAAAGGATGGCCACTTCACTCAATTGAACTAGCCAGCCAAACTACATTGGGTTCAGAGGGGAGGCATACAGTTCACACGGTAGGGAAACAGAGGGTAGGTAGCTAGTCTCCCCGTCTTCCCGGATTGCAGCAGTTTCAGGGAAGGGCGCATCCGGACAATCTCTCATTTTTTTGTGGGTGGGGCATCCTGGATCAACTTACTGGTTTTAGTGGGTGGGGCATCGAGTTCTCTGACGGTCTCTCCCTTTCTTTGTCCTCCCCGTGGGCCAGTCACCGGGGGTGAGGATGGAGGGGCCACACCCCGAGGGAGCTTTCTTTCTTTCTGTCCTGTCCAGCGTTCTTTCTTTCTTTCTCCTTGTCCCGTGAGTTGATTATTCTTTCTCCTTGTCCGGAGTGAAGGATCTTTCCTCCCACACCCCCTGGTTGAACAATACGAAACGTTGAGGGCGGCAATGTGCCGCTTAGGACTCCTCCCACTGAGCATCAAATAGTTCTGATGCCGCTATAATGGTTCCTCCCTCCCTGCTTCTGGAGGCCTGGACGGGTAAACTCGATGATCGGCGGGGGTGAAGGACAGGTAATGCTCTAACTCGGCAACCGGGGGTGAAGGACAGGTTACTAGCTGCTGTTGGGCAAGAATAGCTGCTGTTGGGCAAGAAAGAAACTCGTTACTTCCGAACAATCCAATGCCAACTTCTCTATTGTTGCCGGGTAACCTTCCATCCAAACCAGCTTGCCAGTCGGAAGGGAAGACTCAACCGAGTTTCAGGGAAGGGAAGATAGTTTAACTCATAGTTTCAGGGAAGCTTGTCCTCCCGGGAAGGGAAGATAGTCTATGGGACCGGAGGCAAGAAAGAAAGAGAATGAAAGCATGCTCAATAGCTAGTCGGAGTGGCTATCTCTCCCGGGGGCCTATCGGGGGTGGGTGAGGCTAGCCTAACTTCTTTCTATCGGGGGTACCTAACTTGGGATGAGCTCTTACTTGAAGCTGCCTACTATCTTACTTACCACTCCCAGAATCAATATTGTCTTCTCGGCGGCTAACTCCCTGATCAGATGCCGTTTCCCTATCCGTCCACCCCCGGTCCCTGATCAGATGCCGCTAGCCATTCCCTCCCTCCCCGGCTAACTGTAGTTGAGGGTGTATTCCACTCCCTGGGGTGAAGTCTTAATCCGTGAAGCCTCTAACACGTCGAGTATTCCGTGAAGCCGATGTTACGTATAGAATCTGGCCAGCTAGTCGATGGTAACAGCATTGGATTGTGCCGGGTAACCGGGAAGGGAGGACCTAAACTTCTCTTGGTCGGACAAGAGAAAATGCCCTCCGGGGTGTGGGTAGGAAAGGAGATGGAATCCAATGCCGGTTGAACTAGTTGAATTACCCGCAACAGGGATAGTTGAGCCTGATGCCGTTGAGCAATTACAACCTCTGGGTGGGTGGCCGGGTAACCCGAGGGAGCCGAACAATCAATATTCTTTACTCCTCGATCGGCCATCCGGGGGTGCTCCATCCTCACCTCCACAGGCTCTTTCTTCCGCCCTAGCTAATCTAGCCTGAACTGAACACCCCCTCCCTAGCGATTGCTCGAGCATGCTTTCGCAGTGATGGGTGGGATGGTAGCCATGGTTTATTCTAGTTAATGAAGGACTAACCCTGGTAACAGTTGTTGCAGGCCAGCCAATAAGAAATCCTCTTGCCTCCGGATAGAAACTTTGGATCAGGAGCTGATTGAACCTTCCGTAGTTGAGTGTTGTTAACTCGTTCCGGGTAACCTTTCAACCATCCATCCATGGCTTTCAACCATCCATCCATGGGTAGGAGCCCCGCCCGGTGGGCTATCGTCCATCTGCTTCTGGAGCTGCATCCAATGCTGTTACCACTAGCAAGAAAGAATGTTAGCAGGGAGGGGACCAATCTTAACTGAACAATCCAACCGGGGCTCTACAGGCCCTTGACCGGGGATGGTTAGGGTGGCCAACCCAAAGAATGTTAGCTCTCCAATTACAACCTTCCCATTAGAACTACATTAGGGAGGGAGGGCCAGCCAAACTACATGGGGGGCAGAGAATCTAGAACTAGTCTACTCCCTCGGCAGGCATTGAAGGGGTTTCGATACGGCAGGCATTGAACCTTCCTTCCGGAGAGGAGGAGCTTCCCACAGGGGGTCCCATCCTTGTACAGGGGGTGCCGCCCGCCCTTTTCCACCCCAACTATATTAGCAGCCGGGCCGGACGGAGACTTTATTGAACTCCCTGCCTAAGGAAAGTGGGGTCCCCATTCCTTCCTGTAGTTGGGATGCTCGCTCGGACCAGAGAAAATAAAGCATGCTCAACTAGGACTTGCCGGGATGGGTGGGATGGTAGTCGGTCCGGTTAAGCGAATAAACTAGGATGGGACAGACGCGAGCAGAGACTCCTCACTTTCCGACCTTCAGCGCACCGGCAAAAACACATTCTAGAACTCTCGGTCCGGTAACAGTAGAAAACAAAGCTGCCTCTATCTTGGCGGTGGGGCAACAACAAGAGAGTCGCCTTCAGAATAGTTGGCCACCCGAACAACTAGAAGAATTTCTACCCCCATACCACCCACCAGTTTCAGGGAAGCTTGTCCTCCCGCACCCCCGGAAGGGAAGATAGTCTATGGGTACTTCCTTCATTAATGCAGGATTGGTTCTTGCCGGGGTGGGTGGGAGGATATAGCGGTATGGAGGATGGCCCCACTAGCTCAACTAAACCGCGTGTGTGGGGTTGGGTGGGGGGCTCTGTGGGGATGGGTGGGGGGTTCTATTCCACCCACCGCGTCCCCATAGAATTGTAGGGCCGAGGGTTCGCCGCCCCCGGATGAAGGTTGGGCCCATAGAATAGTAGGGGCCCTCCCCCCCTTAGGCTATTCCTCCCACCCAGGAACATAACCACCCACCCATCCCCACAGCCACCCACCCTGGAAAACCCCGGTCTCCCCTCGGATATAGTTGGGGGGGCCTATTGTTTCCCACCCACCCGCATAGGCAGCCCATCTGCTCTTGTTCTAGATGTTTGTTCCCCAGTTGCTGGTAAGGTTTCCAGACTGAAAGGAGGGAAGGATGGTTGCTGTATTTGATTGCTATGATTGCCTATAGCGGGATGGGGCCCTATAGATAGTAGGGCCACCCTGCTCATGATAGATGGATTCCAGAGAGCTATCGACGGATTGGAGTCATCAGCTGGCAATAGAAGGGATTCCAGGGAGCTACTGAGCCCACGAGTTATATAGTTGGGCGCTCTTGCCTGTGTTCGGTGCTTTACTATATCCATCTCTTCTCCACTTTGCTATATTCCTCCCATTCGGTTCCTACACCCGCGTCCGGCCGCTGATATTCGAGTCATTTGCTCCACCGGTCGCCCTACCTCTGCCTCTATAGTGGGGGGCGTATCTCACCCTTCCTAAAGTACCCTGGGCACAAGCTATATTCCTCAACTATATAAAGAAAGAAGGGGCCCCCCCACCACTATAGTTTGCCGGGCCCTCCGACCTAAGCGTATCCATCTCCAAAAGCTATAGATCCGGGCCCTCTACCTTCCGGGGGTTTGCCCAACCTTCATCCTCCCACCCACCCCGGGGATGGGTGGGGGGCATAGGCCTCCCACCCGGGTGGGGGGTTAAGTTCGGCATCTACCTCCCTCACTAATTGAAGGAACCTCCCGTCACTAATCGGGGTGGGTGGGAGGCAATAGTTGAAGCCAATCAAAATATACCGGCATCTACTGAAGCGGCCAATCAAAATAGACCGGCATCTACCTCCCAACTATAGCGGGGTGGGTGGGTGGTTAATACTCTCCTGAACGCCAGCACCATCTCCTCCCACCCACCCCCGGGCCCCCCCGGGAGGCCAAAGAAACTATAGGCCAATTAGTTGGATGGCCCACCCCGGCTGCGGCGTATAGTTCGATTTGAAGGGGGCCGCAGGGTGGGTGGAAAGTAAAGGGGCTGGGTGGGGGGTTAAGTTGCGGGCCCCAAACAGGTTGTTTATTTCGCTTAGCCCCGTCATTCATGTGTTTCTGTTCACCAGGGCCTATCCCCTATATCCCGTGGCAGCAAGGGCCTCATCCACAGCAAGAGTGAAACATCTCGATCGAACGAACTAAGTCGATCTACCAATCCGTAGTAGACCCATCCTGATGTAGACCGATCCGAACAAAAATTCCGATGCTCCAATCAATGCTTTCATGCCATTCGCTGCGAATGACATGTATTTCACCATCCCCTACGGTGAACGCACCGGAATAGCTGGATCGAGCACAAATAAAGAAGTTCGGAACTCGACTCAGCTTGGTTTCAGACTCTTACGAGTTCCCCCCCCCCCCCTTTTTGACCCCCCCGCCATTATAGAGTAGGGCCCCCCCTTTATAGAGTAGAGTATAGTAGAGTATAGTATAGTATAGTATAGTAGGGGCTGACCCCCCACCCCTCTATAATAGCTATAGCCCCTACTATATAAAGGGGAAAGGGGTGGGGGGCCCACCTTCCCCCCGCTAATGACCTCCGGGCCTTTAAGGATACGCCCCCTCCTATATTCATTGATCGGCACGTTCCCTCCTATTTTCTCCGCTGATCTCTTTCGATGGAATTTGCCATGTTGCACTAAGTTACCTACGGGGGTGTGCATACGGTCCAGGAACACTTTGGGGTGAACACCCATCCAAGCAGGTGGAGTCGATGGTTCGGCATTTAGGCTGTAACATTGAGCAAGCCTGAATCGGAACAAGTGCTCTCCGAACCGAGCTTGATAGTCTCCTATCACTAGGCTCACCGACCAACATGATTGACTCCTCCATCTCATTCTTATTACTCGCTAGACTATCTCCTCCTTTGTGCCTCTTGTATTATGATTTTTCCGCCCCCCGGCGTAACTTCATCTCCCACCCAACCCTGGGTGGGGGGTTAAGTGCTGCTAATATAGTTTAGTTGTGCAAGGTCTTCGTTTGGATGCTGTTCCACTTGAGGACGCGCCTAGGCCTTCCTTCAGTAGTTGGTTGAGGATATTGTCGCCAGCGAATCATACCCCCCACCCATCCCCACAGAGCCACCCCTACCTCTATAGCGCTTCGGCGAGACAGCAACTAGAGTTCCGTCCCGAAAAAGTACGTACACTCTCCGGGGATTCCCCTCTGGGGTTGCCCCGATGCGCCAGTCGTGGTCTTGGAACACGACGTCGTCGCCTCCAACTAGAGTTCCCGGATAAGTTGAGATGCCCATCTCCCTATCTTCTATAGTGGGGCCCTACCGGGAAAATGCTCGGGATCGTTGCCCCCTGGGTCGAGATTAGTCCCGAACATTTCTTGCCATTATAGAGAGGGGCCCCTACCTCTATAGCTAGAACTTGCCCCCCCCACCCGGGCGGAGGAGGCCGACTCCGCCGAAGCCGGCGGCTCGTTTAGATCGAGCGGCGGCTGGTTGAGATCCCACCAGCGGCGCTCCATGGGCGAGGGGATAACCAACCTGGCGCCGGGTTCAGGGAGTGTGGAGGCGTCCCGGCCGTCCCCATGAATGGTAGGGCCCACCCCAGGGGTTGGGGGGGCCTATATAACTGGGGAGGAGTCCCCGCTTTCAAAAAGCCACCCCATCAATTGAAAGATGCAAGAAATAACGAGTAGGTATGAGAGGCAAACTGTATAGTACGAGGATACGCCACCGTCTGGGGATAACGGCCCAGAGTCGGTCGGAGATCCGTCGATAGATGAGATAAACTCGGACCAACAGAATCTCAATAGCCCCGATTCTATCCTGAAATGCCGCTCTGGAAGTGAATAGGAAGGGAACACCAAGTAGGATCAAAGAGACTAGCGAACTGATTACTGGAGAAATCGGCTTACAACATCTTAGTCGGGTGCAACTCAAATTGTCGGGTGCAAACATTTCAGCAATCGAACTATATAGAGGGGGGGGGTGGGGGGTGGCCGTTCAACCCCCCACTATAGAGGATAGGGCAAAAGACACTAGTTTTCGTTTCCGTGCAATTCTAGTTGAGATCAGGAGGCAGATCTTCGTTTCCGTGCGAATAGAGATCAGGAGGCAGATCTCTATTCTATATGTAATACAAATGGGTAGTCCGCTCCCCCCAGACCCATTATGAGAGGGGCGTTGGGCCCTACTCTATAATGGGGGGCCCGGAGAAGGCCTCTCTCTAGAATTCCCGGGTGGGTGGGAACAGTGGGGGCCCCCCCCACCCGGGAACTATAGGAGGCCCCCCCACCCCAGAGCCAAGTTATATAGGAGGTAGGGGCGGCCCAGTTACCTATATAAGGCCGGTAGGGGCTGGGTAGGGGGCCCAGACAGCCAACTACTCTGACAACCCGAGCCTATAATTGCCAGGAGGCCCAGCTATATAGGTAGGGGGAGACACCAGCGGAGCCAGGAGGACACCCTACCCCACCCCACCTCACCCCACCTATTCAAGAGAGGGGAGAGAGGGAGGGCCCCTACTATAGAAAGAGGAGGAGAACCGAGCGAAGCCACGTTCTCTTCAACCACCCCCTATCTATAACCATTATAACCCCGGGGCCCATCTCGTTCAACTATTATAGTAGCGGGGTGGGGGGCCCCCGGGCCCTACCTTGCCCTACTCTAGCTATAGATGCGGGGGGGGTGGGGGGGGCCCCTCTCTCCCTATCTTGTGAGAACCCCTGAGACTCCGGGGGTTGCGTGTGTGGGGATGGGTGGGGGGTATGGTTCCCCGGAATGCCCCACAACCAACCCCCCGGGCTATAATGGTTCTCGGGGGCCCTCCCACCCGGATAATGGATAATAAAGTTGGGTGGGTGGGAGGGAGGAGATAGAGGCTGGTATCCTATCGAGTGCCCCATTATAGAGTAGGGCCCCCGAGATGTGGCCCCTCAAATATATTATTGCCCCCGGCGTTATATAGTAGGGCCCACACTCGGCATTTCTGAAGTCAGGAAGCTCCCTATCCATAGTGGGGGCATGGGCGAACCAACTCCCTGAAGTCGACAGAGCCTATCCGGACTTGTATAATTCCCCCCCACCCCGCGCAGCGACCAATCCGGCCCTACCGGCACTATTGGGCAATTCATCATGTAATGCACGAGCCGGGCCCCTATAGAGAGTAGGGCCCCCTACTCTAGATCTCTTCAAATAGAGTACCATAATTGATGTGAGCATCTCGTCCGATTCCCAACCTTTGTTCCCCATAGATCAAAGACCGAGATAGCGGGGGCAGGACTCAATCTTTTTATTGACACGCCGAATGCCTATATATATTGAAGAGAGGGGGGCCTTCGGAAGTATAGAAAGTAGGGGCGCTCACCTCACTCATGTTACGTATAGAGTAGAACCGGGCCCGATTAATAGGCCTTGGGATAGTGCCGGTAGGGGCGGGAGATAGGGAACTCACCTGGTGCCGACAACGCATGAAGAGAGCAAGCCCGGGGTGGGTGGGAATGGTGGAGGGCGGGGGCCCTACTCTCTATAGGCAGGGGGACTCCTAGACTCGGGAAAAGCAGCAAAGCCGGGGGCCGGAGGAGCAGAGGAACGGGACTCCTCTGTCTACTCTCCTAGCTTCAAGAGGCCCTATCTATCCTATCTTCCGGGGCCCCTACCTATATAGCTGGCTCTACTCGCGAACTTTCTATAGTTGCCCTATCTATCCTATCTCAGGGGCGATACTCTGATCTACGAGGATCGGGACTACTCTCCTACCCGAAGACGGATAATCCCACCAGTGGGACTTTAACACCTACGGGCCCTACGGGGCCGGGGGGCTACTCGGGACGTTAGGCGGGAACCACCTACGCAACTATAGCCTCCCACCCACCCCGGGCTATAATGGGGGGGCCCTCCCACCCGCCCCCAAGAAATAGAGTTTGGTTCGGGAACGCTGGAACGGAACGAAACTCTATACCCCAGAGCCGGAACCCTCTTTTCCACAGTCCTACCTTCGGGGGGGGAAGGGACCGACAAGGGCAGGGTGGTACGATACAACCTTACCTCCCCCCCCCCTATCCTGTATAGTGGGTTAGGGTTGGTAGTTAAGTTTTTCTATCTGACCCGAGGATAGGAGCCATAGGAGGCCCCTTGCTCTCCTGCTCCTGCTCCTGCCCCCCGGCCAATATAGAGGTAGGGCTGCTTTGCGGGAGTAGAGTAGGTCCCCTGAATAGCCAACTATAGAGGTAGGGGCTCTGTTGCTCCTGCCCGAGTAGAGGAGGCAACCTGTGGATTGCTGCTTCAGCAAGGAGAGGCAGATATAGCAGCGGGCAGGCCTTTCTTCTTGACCCGAGGCCCCTATCTATATCTCTGTCCCCCACCCTGTCCTACTTTACCGAGGTTTTACCGTTTCCCAGGGTGGGTGGAATAGCCTATCGTTGGGGGGGAGGGCCCCTACTATTCTATGGGCCCAACCTTCATCCGGCCATAAGAAACTATAGGCCGGCGAACCCTCGGAATAGAACCCCCCACCCATCCCCACAGAGCCCCCCGGGTGGCCCTACAATTCTATGGGGACGCAGTTCACCCCCGGCAAATAGGATGGTCCCAAGGGCGAACATGGGTGGTCCCAACCACACCGACCATACCCGCCTTTGGTACCGACCATATATTCCTTTGGTGGCGCCGTTCCACCGATTGAAGATCCATATTATGCAGATCCTACAGCGGCATATGAGCCACCAGCATATGAGCTAGATCGAGTGCCAAAGTCCACTGTTCCAGTTCCGAATCCCCTCAAATTCTATGGGGCGGTTGGAGATACGGTTCCAGATTGAGACCCTGCGGATCCCCTACTATTCTAAAGGGTTTCATATCTAGTTCCATCTCATTAGCTACCAAGGGTAAGCTCACTCACCAATCCTCCCTCCCACCCCGGGATACTTTATACGCACATTGATGAGGTAGAAATCGAGCGGAGGACACAGCGTGGCGTGGACCAACCACTCACTCATAATTACTGGGGGTTTGGCCTAGGAATTCGACCGACAGAATGTGATCCCTACGCAGTCTCGGGCGAAGATTTGGATATCCAACCTTCGTACATTGGAACGCTACCCTCGACCCTAAGACCTGGATATAAAGAGGTGCAGTGGGGAGGGAATTCAATTACTTGGCATCGATGCCCTACTCCCCCCCACCCCGGGCGGCTGCCCGTTTCCTTTTTTTCTATCGTGATTAATAGGGATAGGAGCCATCAACAATAGAAGCCGAGGGCCACCCACCGCCTCCCACCCAAGGCACATAGGATAGTGGGGTTTTGGTCGGATGCTGGTAGATAGTCTGACCTTCGTGATCGGGAGCGAGATCCATATATATAGCAAGATACAGAGCCATAGCGAGCAAGTCAGCCAGGCAGAAAGCCACTACTACCACATCCAGCAGGCCTACTACTCTAATGGGGCATAAAGCCATAAAGCCGGCTAAAGGCAACAGGGATAGCCTATGCCCCCCACCCAACCCCGGGGTGGGTGGGTGGCTATAGTTAGGCCTCCCACCCACCCCGATTTATATCCTCCCATGTTACGTATAGAAAAGGTATAGGCGCGGTTGTTGTAGATTAGTAGGTTGGGTGGGGGGGGCCCTATTGTTTATTTAGGGCCGTTGCCTGGGAATAGAAATATTTTCACAACCCTATCACCGGCGCCCCTACCATTCCCCCCCACCCCGCTTGTCCCCCACAAACTTATTAATTATGCTCCGGGGCATTCGCTATTCGATTCCATCCAATTCGATCCCACCTACCGTATGTATCCTCGGTCGGTATACACTTTCTGGAACTATGTCGCCGTCTCATCAATGAGCGTAGATTGTTGGAGATGGGGGATATAATAGAGTTCCGGTCAATCTTTCTCCCATTCTTCTGAGTTTTGTTGGATCAAAGATCGGCAGTGGTGATCCGTCCTTTCTCCTCTGCCGTGGTGAATTCATTCCTCCTTCCACTTACTTCCATCAAGTTCCAAGGCCGCCAAGAGCTGAAGGTTCATCATATCTCCTTTCTTATCTATCCTATTCATGTGGTCGAAGCACCACTACACCAGGTGGTAAGGAGAGTAAGTTTGTCGTTCGCAGCCTTCATTCCTGCCTGCTCGCTCCCACACACGCCTTGCATTCCTTACGGTTGCCCTCCCTTCAGTCGACCCCTGCTCCCATCACTGCTGTGAGTCGCCGGTCACTTCCCCTGCCAGAAAACCTCTTCACTCCGCCGGTACGGTATTGCGAAATGTGCCGGCCGAGAGGAGTGAGTTGGGGCAGTATGGCTCGCTGTTCCATGAATAGGGCTGTGCGGTTTCTAATTCCCCTTCTTATGGAATGGGAGGTGCCAACTTACGGCTACAGCCGGGAGTCGGGTTCTGGGCGAGCATGTGTGTTCGGTTGGGCTGATAAAAACTTTCGGAACGAATGATCGTTGTTCGGGCTTTCGGGAGCCAGGAAGGAGGTAGCGGTCCCCTAGCATCTGGCGGGTTCGAATCCCGTTATCTCAGTGTGTGGGTTGGGGAACCAATCCTCTATCAACTCTAATGCGATCATGCAAATCGATTTGATCGTTGGCTCGGGTAGCAATCTGGTGGTCGGAAATCTCCCCGCGGAATCCCCTTCGCTCCCCCAGCAGCTCTCGGTCACGATCCCCTAAGCGGCCGGCGAATAAACCGAGGGGTCAGAGGAACGAAGCGCAGATCCCCGGTGCATCCCAATTTCTGTCATGGAGCTGCTAGCGCGTGCGAGAAAGCCGGCCGTTAGTGCGAGAGCGGGATATGGATATGAGCCCGGTATTGCATGGAATACGATCAAAAAGAAGTGGTTCACCCCGGGAATCACCGGGCTCCTTCCTTCCGGTGTTTCCGTTTATTAGAGGGATTTCGTGATGGGTTGCTCATGATTGCAACCGTGTCGTACCGCGGATTCCTCGTCATTGGGCACCTATCGCGACCTTGGAGATCTCCGCCCTACTACAGAAAGCTCTAACTATAAAGGAAGGGCCCCCCACCCGGCCCCGGCTAGATAGTAGGGGAAAATCGAAGATCTTTCCGGGGAGTCCTTCGACTCCCATGTCTCCCAGGCGAGATGTTGCTTCCCTTCCTTTTCCGGAACGATGGGCTCGCCCCCACCCCCACCTCCCAGGATCCCGGACCCACCACTGACCGGTGGCCACGAGCTGAATGTTCCGCATGCCAGTGCGTCCAACAGGGATCCTATTACGTCACAATCGATCCAGAAGTTCCGGGCAAAGCTCCAACTCCCTTTATAACCAATAGCTGATCACCCATGTCCCCTTCCATGTGCTCCATCTCGAACAGTCACTTCCTCCGAAGAGACCTCCCCTGGCCCTGCTATCTCGATAGTGAGCATATTCCAAATTGGGTCAGCTATCCCGCTGTTTAATGGCCGATCTTTCTCTGGACCACGTCATCCCCCTCAGCTATAGGAGCACTATGCACTCCGTGAACGGGACCGACTCATCATTTGTTCGGGCGGTCGCTCCTTCGCTGACGTCCACCCCGCCAACCACTATAAAGGGAGGGGTGAAGAGCGGGGATGCTGACACCCACTTCCTGTAGTAGGGGTAAACATCGCCATTGTTCCGGTCCACGTGGAAGGTAAAATCGCTTTGCATTTGTTCAAGCCTGCCCTCCACTAAATGGCGGAGAACTTATATTCCTTGGGGGCAACAACGGCATTGAAGAAACCTCCATTTTGGGGGGTCCGTTTCCTTAGGCATCTACTGAAGCAACTATTGCCGTTTCCCATTAGCCCCCCACCCGGCTATCTCCCTCCCACCCAACTGATGTTGTTGTTGAAAGTTGCAGGGAGGGTTGGTAATTTTGGTCGGGGATAGGGCATGCCAACTATCACCCTCCCACCCGGGTGGGGGGGGAATGGTTGCGAGGAAGGGCAAATCCGATTTTCATCCCCCGAGGGGGGGTGCGCACGAAATATGGATTGATGCTCCTGGACAAATGGAAATAGATTCCCGCTTCACCACAAACGAACGAGATATATTGAGAACATCGCCCGGTGTCAGATAGGGATATAGGAAATTTGGTTCTTGATAGAGATGGCCCGAAGGGGTTCGTGTGATGACTAGTCATTGAAGTCACACAGCACTCCCCGCTCGAGAAGCCAGTGTACACTGATCGAATCGAGTCTTGCGGCCTTCCTGGCAATTATGATAGCCACGCCAACCGGGTCAATCGATCGAGAGCCGGTCCCGGTCGCTCGCGGGGCCGGGCAGCGTGGGTCGGTAACTGAGGCAAGACTCAGCTCCCTGAAGGCGATACTAGCCCCTACCCACGAGCCAGGCATAACAGGCGCCGCCATACCCGATCCCCTTCCCGCCCTTGGACACGGCCCCTGGCTACCAGCCTCTGGATCTGCCGCAGAGCCTTTGGATCGGATCGCAAGAAAGAGACAGCGATTTGGAGTGTCGAGGGGTTGGTCCATAGCTCGAAGGAAAACCCCTCAGGCTAATGTTGCTCCGAGAACCCAATGTCCAATCTTTCCCACCCAACCATAGATAGATTCCATCTAATGTCTGTCCAACCGCTAACTAGAGTTAGTTGGGAATAACATTTCCGAGGAAGCGATGAGAGCAGCTTCGGGTCGAACTGAGCATTCCCTGGAGATCCCAGTGGATCGATGCTTTCGTCTCTCTCCGCCTCAGAATAACTGAATACGGGCCTATATCTTCGGGTCAGGTGGGGGGGATATGACAGCTTTCACCGAGGAGGCTCGAGGATCGATGCGCCCGGCTCTGCCTTTGTCTGCCTCTGTTCGACCTCCCGGTTCAGTTGAATGAACAACTACTGGAGTGGTAGGGATGAAGCAACCGATCGAAGGCGTGGGTTGGTGGACTGAGAAGCCCTATTCTTCTCTACTGAAACCCCTGATCCAATCAATCCAATCGATAGCCGGCCCGAGACCAATGATTGATCGGTAGCAAGCCCTAGGCTCGGACCCGAGTCCCTATTGATTCCGACCCCAGCCAGCCAAACTCATACATGCCAGCAGTTCATCGATTCCACGTAAATGAATAGCCCGACTATCTATAGTTGCCTAAAGAAACAACAACTCGCTCTAGATTCAGTTCTCACGGATCCCTTTTCAGTCCCAGACTCACCCGAAATAACGGGTGAGGGTTAGGAGGGGGTTCACGAACCTGAATCTCCCACCCCGGTTGCTAGTATGGTTGGCTATCTCCCCCCCTGGAAAACGCCTGGCAGAAACTCTAGGCCCTCGTTATTGAAACCATCGCTGCCTACAGTGTGGTCCACCCCTTTGATCCGTCTAAAAGATCACCAGCCATCAAAGTGTTTAGCCGAACCTGCCAATATTTTAGGCTATTTTCTTGGGGGCCCCACCCACCCCAGCCGATATAAAATAGAAGGCGGTTGCCGCCCCTCCCTCTTTTTTAGCCTAAGCGACCCTAAATCTCATTGATGGATCGCCCCTTGCAACCTTAGGGAGTAAGGCAGGAGGCCCCAACCGAACACAGATTCATTCCAGGGGGGCCCCCCACCCTCCCACTATATTGATAGTAGGCCAGATTCTATACGTAACATGAATGTCCCACCCCGGACTCGCGATTTCCTATAGTTGGCGAGTTCGGGAATAACTATAGGAGAGAGGGGCGGTCGGATTATAGATAGTGCAGGGCAGGGCCCCTATCTATACTCAATCTAAATCTACTATGGGGTGGGGGGCACTCGACCAGGCGGGGCATTAAGGCGGGTGCCGACTACCGACTAGAGTATAGCCTAGTCTCCCTCGATCTATCGCCATAGCCATATATAGATCGCCCTTCTGTTTATATAGGGCATATATAATAGAATGATATACCTCTATATAATGGATAATGGGGTGCCCATGGGATGGATGAATGGGCACCCCATGGGGTGAATCTGGAATCGATGGGGTGAATGCGCGAACCCCTATCTCTCTGAAGACCTTATTGATCGAGTGCAAACCATAAATGCAGCTATATAGAGTAGGCCGTGGCCCCCTATCCATATCTACATCTGGCTGGGGTGGGGCATCAGTCGTATCACGGCTACTGTAATGGATGGTATCATAATCATTCCATGTAATGAAGATATCAATTCGGTAGATATAGTATTCGGGGAGTCAAGGATTCGCTCCGCTCATTCTCGACCCCTATTCCAACATGGCAGGGGGGGTGGGGTCAATCACTCTATACCATACCCGTTGGAGGCGCAGCGCACAGACCGTACCCGCCCGAGCATCTAGCGGGTGAATCAGATCAATGTCCTCAGAAGCGAGATCTATCATTGGTTAGGAGAATAGCTGGAGGGAGAGGGAGAGGGAGATATAGCTGGAGGGAGACTCGATTGATGATTGATGATTGATAAATCGAGGGAACTACCCCTCCCACCCTGCAGGGGTGAGCGCAGCGAGATAGGAAGATAGGGAATAACCTCCAATAGGGCGTAGCGTTGAAGATGAATTTATTTCCCATTGAGTGGTTCACTACGAGATAGGGAGATAGGGTGGGAGGGCCAAAGAAACTATAGGCATTGATCAAAAGTTATGAAAGCGGACTACCAAGGATAGAGCCGGGGCCCACCCACCCGTCAACTATAGTCGACCCATTCATTACATTAGAAAGATTAGTTTCGAACTTGAAGGGTGGGAGGAGGCCTATCCCTTCCTATCCGCTGCCCACCCCCCACCAATATAGAATCAATAGGCCCCCGGCACTGTTTCTTTCGAAGGGTGGGGGGGTAGGGCAAAGTTTCAAACTGAACGGAAGCCCCCGGAAGGTGGTGAACTAGAAACTATAATTGGCTTCGGTAGCCTATATTGCAAGAGCAGGAGAGAGAGAGGGAAGGTGGTGAACTCTAATTGGGTCCAGTAGGCAGAAAGAGAATGCATTCCCCCCCACCCGGTGGTGCCCTTGGGTCAAGTAAGGAGAAAGAGACTACGATAGGGGCCCCCGGGGGGCCCAATCTGGCATGAAACCCCCGGCGGGGGGGAGGTTAGCCCGGGGAACAGGGGGGGAGATATAGCGTTGGGTGGGAGATTCAGGTTGGACGAACCCCCTGCAGGGTGGGGGGCTGAACGTTGGCCACCCAACCCCGGCGAATAGAGTTGGGGTGGGTGGGAGGGTGATGGGCGGGGTGGGTGGGCAATATAGATTTTGATTGGCTTCTGGGAGGTATATTATTGTGGTTCGGGCACCCAACGCCCTTCATATCATCGTTGGGCGGGTGGGTGGGTGCCTCTACCTTGGGGGGGAGATAGCCGGGTGGGGGGCCCCCGAACCTCCATTTCCCACCCAACCTATATCTCCCCCCCATAGGCCACCCACCCGGCCCCCAAGAATCTAAGTTGCGGCAGTTGCATATTATTCGAATAGTAGCGGTAAGGGCAAACCCCCGGAAGGTAAGGGGGCCTGGCCAATGAAGAGTGGAGTGGATTCATTCGGTAGGAACGGGATAAGAGATACGGGGGTAGGATATAGATCTTTGACGGCAGAGGTAGGCTTCAAGCTATTGATTTGATTGATCGTGATCGGGAAGAAGATGGGATGCTTCGCGGGGATTGACAGACATTGGTTGGGATGCTCAGGTCGATTCCTGGTGCCTCGATCAATTGAAGCAGGAGCAGAGGAACGATCAATCAATAGGTGTACCCATACGTGTACCCACACAGCTGCACAGAAGGAGGCAAATGGATGACTCGAGTGAAAGCTGGAATTGAACATTGAAAGCGGTGGGGTTGATCCAATGGGATGGGAACTGAACCAATGAGAAAAGGAAGGTTGGTTCCTTCCCGGCCGGTGTTCAATAGCTTCGAACTCAATCACTTCATCAATCAATTCCACAGCTGAACCCGGTTCGTTCGGGTCGCTATATCACGCCTTCCCGACCCGGACCTGGATGCATGCTCCCTGCGGTTGTTGCATCCGAACCAAGCTTCCTTCCCTGTAGGTTGAGGCGGGCCGGTAACTTCGCCCGCCCTAAAGAAATGATAGGCGGATCGAGGAGAAGGTTTCTTGGGAGGATTTATTGGACCTCCGGGTTCTGGCACTGGTACTGCTGCTGGATCGATATCTTTCCGTGAGACCCGGGTCATGGCTCACTGGCTGAGTGGGGTCCATCTCCCTCGCCTCTAAGGTCGGTGTTTGGAGGAATCTGGCTCTCTCTAGTCGATTTGTTTGCCGATTGCCCCTCTCAATTGAACCTGACTGGTTGAGCCATTGGATCGGATGGAGAGGTGGAATCATGATTCTTGCTATTCCTGGAGTAGTGGTGTGGATGCGGTGGAGTTAGTTCCTACTTCTTCGGTTGGTCCACTGGATGCTTCTGATGGATCGAGACCCGGGCCCCTACGCCCGGGTGGGAGGAATGGCCCGGGTGGGTGGAATAGCCTTAACCCCCCACCCATCCCCACACACGCTATCTCCCGTCGTAATCTTCACTTCGTTCAGATTACGGGGAAACACTCTTCTGAACTTTGTAAAGATTACGGGGTTTGTCGTGTGTGGGCCCCCCCAACTAGGAAGGGCCTCCCACCCACCCCGGCTGCTAGTATGGTTCTAATTGGAGAAACCGCCCGCCCGGCTGCTAGTATGGTTCTAATCGGGGTGGGTGGGAGACTCTATTGCCCGGGCACTTCGGCGTCCCACCCAACCCCGGCCCCCCCGGGAGGTTTCTAGTTGTTGTAACCTTCACTATATCGTGAATGGAGAGCATTAACCACCCACCCACCCAACAATAGAAGGAAGGGGGTTGGCAAATCCCCGGAATAACCCCTTAGGCATCTACCTCCCTCGGCATCTACTGAAGCGGGGGGGCCCCCCCACCCGGGGGTTCGTTTAAAACCCCCGGTCTTAACCTCCCACCCACCCCTGATTAGTTGTTCCGCTTCCCACCCACCCGTTATATTCACCCACCCACCCCAATGAATTCTCGTCACCTCGTATAGCAGGCATGTTACGTATAGAATCTCGAGATCGATCTTTGATGGAGCCACAACTATATCGAAGTTCGAAAGATAGTTTCAATCCCGGCCCGGCTGCTAGTTTAGTATTTCTGAAGGCAGATTCTATACGCCTGTGGGGCAATCTATAGCCGGGGTTGGGTGGGACTAGAAGTGCCCGGGGGGCATAGTCGGCTCTCCCGGGAACCATGGTGAAATGCGAGCGGACTATAGAACAATAGGCCCTCCTCCCGATTCGCTTGATTGAGCTCCTCTTGACCGGTTTACTATCGAATCAAATAGAGTCGGGGGTGCTGCTTCGTCCCAAAGTCGACTCGACTTCCCGATCCCGAACGATCACTCAAGGCTTTCCTACTCGCTGGGCCGAGAGTCAATTAGAATCCCTCCCTATAATTGATCTCCCCCCGGTTTGGCGTTGGCAGAAGCCCTACAGAACTCTAGAGGGTTGTAGTATTCAGTTCCGAGTTCCTCTGCGAGAAGGGCGAACCGAACCAATCAGTTTGCCTAACATCCACATGGAACTAGCGATGATGCAAGGGTGGTTTTTTGGCATTGAAACTCCCCGCATGGTTCATCCCAGGTGTTGTTGGCCACTCTTCCCCAATCCGTCCGCAGCTGGGTTTCCAGATAATGATACGATTTCGGCGGGCACTGAGCTCCAATCATCTCCAGTTCTAGGATCGGGATTTGGACCCGACTAAGTCGAGGGAAACGAGTCTGCATAGGGATCATTTCATCTGTTTCGGGGGTTCATGCACCCGGTCATCCCGTAGAATGAGCCCATGGAATGAATGAGTCTTCTCCCCTCGGTGTTGAGAGAAATATGTGAGGCAGGAAGCGGGGAAACGGACCGATCCGTGCCCTTCTGGGACATAAAGAAATCGATATCGACCGCGCGGCTTGATGGTGATAAAGAAAATCTCGCTATCTAATCCATAAGTGAGTTAGATAAGGGTGTTTCTCGTTCCTCCCCATTCCATCTGAACCGGTTCTCGTCTATGAATTGGATAGAGGTACTCGTGTGTGGGGAAACTATTGCCGTACTATAGTTCCCCATGAACACTGCCATTATTCTGCAGGGTGATTTAGAAGGAACCTATCAAATTCCCTCCCACCCAATTCTAGCTGTACCTGGAGGATCTTAAACTATTTATGTCTCTGCGGGGTTCCAATCCCTATCTGTGGCTCTGCATCTCTATGCGCACCCGGATCCTCGACTGGCACTGATGCTGGGTAATAAACTGCCTCTGCCCCGGAGCGGGACTGCTCCCTCCACCTCAACCTCAGTCCATTCCTCTGCTGGTGATGGGCCGGGTCTCGATCTATGTGCGCATGTCAAGTCCGGAACGTTGCGTCTCTAATGATTGATTGACCGGCCCATGGTGCCTATGCCTCTAGAAGGCTTCTTCTTCTTCTTCCGTAGAAGAAGTAGTTCACCCGGCCAACCGCACCTGCCTATGCTCCAACCACCGAAGCGGGGTGGGCCCATGCCCCCCACCCAACCCCACACACGGAGGACCGCTACCTCAGCTACTGGCTCAGATGTTTACGCTGTTGGCTATTGAACCATCGGGGATGCGGGGCGATATATATATAGTGGAAAAAGGAGAAACTCGATCAACTGGATCAACCGCGGCTTATGGGTAAACCGATGCTAGGGTTTCGAGAACGAACGGGCTCAGATGCTGCTCTCTCTGCTCCTCTCCGTCCCCATCGAAAGCTTCCTACGTCTTTGCCCGTGCTCCCGCCACTGATACGGAATTGCTGTTTCCATATCGGATAGGTACGGAAACTAATGCCTCTAGATCCGCCTCGGAGCTGCCTATGTATGCCCCAGCTGCTACTACTGCGTCTCGATCTCTAACTGGATCAATGGATGAAACTACTACTACTACAGGTGCTGCACCGAGTAACCCCAATCTCGACCCGGAACTGCTTCCTGTGCTCCTGCCCCCGACTCCGCTAGATCATTTCTTGGTTATGGGTCGACCCGAACTGATACTGATGTTTGTAAGTAAACCGGCTCCGGTACTCGAACTGGCTAAGACGCTATCTCTACTCCTGCTTACTCCGATACTGCTGGTTCATTTGCTGGTTGGTGGATCAACCGGCTCCGGAACTGCTGAAGCCAAGGACTCTGGGTCAACTATATCTGCACCTAGAGGATCCCGGTCCCGATCTGCATCTATGACTGGGCCATAGAATTTGAGGGGGCCCGGGGGATCCGAAACAGGATATGAAACTGCGAGGTAAACTCGGTCAATTGAATCCGGCACATTGACTAGTTCAGGGTCAACAACTGAATCAACCAGTAATGGATCTCGGCCCCTGTAACTGGCAATGAATTTGGAACCGAACCAACTAGAGAATAGTGCCGGGTGGACCCCGAACCGATGCTACCTTTGCTCCTGTTATTCCCGTTCAAGATCCCGGCTCGTATGCTCGCCTGCTCCGCCCCCACCCATAGTGACTGGGGACGTAGCATGAAGAGCTTTGCATCCCGAAACCGACTTCGAAACTCATATCTGAGCCACCACCTACCTTTTTCTTTTCGTTGCTCCACGTCCGTTCTATACGTAACATGCGGGTGTGCATGGGGGCCCCTACTATTCGGCAGGGTAGTGGTGGGTTGGGGGAGAAAAGTTGAATGGCTTTGGCTGGTCCCTTGTGCAGATATCACCGAGACTACTGGCTTTGCCCCGGATGGCCGAGGCCGGATGCATGCAAAGTGTTCTGTCTGGTGCAGTTCTCCACGCAACTAATCTACCTCCCGGGGGGGGCCCCCCTGGGGCAGCAGGGTGGGAGGCTATAGATTGGGAGGGAGGGTAGTCAACTATCTGTTCCTAAGTTCCCAACAACAACAACTAATCTACCGATAATATTAGCAGCCGGGCCCCTGGCGCTTCTTCCTCCTAAATTATCACCCTGCAGAATAATCAACAATTATCACCCAGAATAATGAAGTGTGCATTCATGGGGAATTATAGCGGCAATTCCCTCCCTCCATCTATAGCCTCCCACCCACCACTATAATCCCCGGTCCCCACCCAACCCGGGAATTATAGTTCGCTATGCAGGGTGGGGGGGCCCCTTGAGGTTGTTAGGGTAGGGCATCCCCGACCCCAACCATTTTAATGGTGCCGGTCACCTGCCCCACCCCTACCATTGTCATTAACCGCTTCCCCCACCCCCCACCCCTACCATTGTCATTAACCGGCAACCTCCCCCACCCAAGCTTTGTGGACCAAGAATGAGGACAACCGGAAGAGATCCAAGCGAAATTCCAGATTCCGGGAGCTGCCCGAGCCATCATCAAGGGAACTGAATCCGGAATGGAACGATAGAGCAAGGGGGTGGAGGACATCCACTATCAATTTTATTGTCACCTAGTAGTTGCAGATGACCGGGTTGCGCAATGGGTCAAAGAGATCAAGGCATCGTAGCAGAAGGATTCAGCTAGCTAATGTTTCAAGATCTTGAAGACAGAAGGTAGCCCCAAGGAGAATAGTGGCTTGATTTAGCAACTAGAATTGCCCCAACTAGAATTCTAGTTTGAGTTCCCCGGAGCTCGAGATTCTATACGCCTGTGGGGCAATCTATAGCCGGGGTTGGGTGGGACGCCGAAGTGCCCTATAATCCACCCACCCACCCCATAGTTACCCTACCTCCCTTTATCAGCACAAAGGTGCTGCTGAGAAGCACAAAGGTGCTGCTGAGAAGCAGGAATGTGCTGCTGAGAAGCACAAAGGTGCTGCTTATCAGCACAAAAGTGCTGCTGATCCGCTCAATAGGAGCAAGTCCGCAGCACCTCACCTATAGGAGTGTTACGTATAGAATCTATAATCTAGTCTAACCCTATAGTTCCCACCCGGGGTGGGCGGGTGGCTATAGTTGGTGGGAATTGTAGTTCGCGATCGTAGGGGCAACCTGCTAATCTACCTAACTAGATTCTATACGTAACATGGGAGGATAGAAATTGGGGTGGGTGGGGGGCCCCCAAGAATCTAAGTTGCATATTATTGTGAAGGTGGGATCTTCGTTGGCCATCTATTCATCATCCATCTATTCGAATCCGTCGTAGTCGTATTATAGTAGCCGTGATACGACTGCCCTATAGATCTATCTGGAGCATCACAAACTAATACCCGATATCCGGAGTGATGCATCGATTCTCGCACACAGATATAGGGGGTTTGTATCGCCCGCTTCCCCGGTTCACCCACCAACTATATCCTCCCACCCACCCCTAGCGGACCACCTTCCTCTGAGCCGGATCGAATAGTGATGCCGTGGACCCACCCATACCCATACCCATACCCATATATAGGGCTTCGGATGGATTGATCCGGAAATAGGTGCTGCTGCCTAGCCCCTCTCTACGAACTGATATGCCGCCATATCTATATAATGGCAACTCCCCTCCCCCCTCCCCTCTATATAGAGAGTGCTGGGGGATAGAATATACGTGAGATGAAAACAGATTCCTCCCGCTATAGCTATAGATAGATGGCACCCCCGCCCCTCGCCCTCCCCAGATATAGATAGGGGCGGGCGAGTGCAGTATAGAGTTGAATTGGCCCACCCCATATAGAGTATAGAGAGGGGGGCCCGGGCAATATTCCCCCCCCAACTCAACTCAACTCCCCCTATCTAACCCTCCCTCAAAGAGAACTTTTTTCGGAGAATAATCTATGACTAGTTCGGTATAGACCCCTACCTATCTATATGGCGGTCCCATATCTATAGAGTATGGCGGTATAGACCCAACCCATATAGCCATAGAGAATTTTGGGCTTTGGCGGTATGGACTAGTATCGTTCGGTCTAGTCTAGTCGAATAGAGTATAGACTAGTTCGGTATAGTAAGCACCACGGAGAAATCTCACTCGACACCCTAGATCTAGATAGATGCACTCGTGATTGATGGGGAATCACCAAGAACCGACACGACATCTATATCTATCTGGCAAAGGGCGGGCCATCCTAATTGATGAGAGAACTGGCCTATATATATCTAGATATATCTATCTCTCCCTCGGATTCTACATCGTACGGGCAGGACGATCTCATCGTCATCATTGATGCCTATAGAGAAGAGACAGTTCGGTGTTGCCACGGGGCGGGAGCCTATATCTATCTATCTACTCACAAACCTCTGGAGAATGGGAAGGACAACTGGAATCTAATCGAATGGGAAGGAAAACTGGGATTCCGATCTTTCACTCTACCACCTCCCCTGATCATATAGAATCAAATGCCATATCTCTATAGGGGGGATTGGGATTGGATTTCCCATACGAAACGATACTCCCTCACCGATACTCTTTATTCTATATATATGGGTTCTCCCGGCTGCAACCACAACAACTAATCTACCTCCCGGGGGGGCCTCCCGGGGGGGCCGGGGTTGGGTGGGACGCCGAAGTGCCCAGCCTAGAACCCTCGGCCCTTCCTAGTTGGGGGGGCTCTCGGTTCGGCATGAACATGACAGAGAACACACACCGGTCTACCACTGAGAACACACACCGGTCTCACCGGCTGCTAGTATGGTTCTAATGGATATAGATCTTAGATCTTAGATCTATATCATATATGCCCTATATATGGCCGTCTCATGTTACTCGTTTCGTCCCCCTGGTCGTATCGAACTAACCGTCACTCGATTATAGATCCAATAGGTTAGGTTGGGATGATTCGATTCTAGATACGCTAATGAATTGGACAATAGATCATTCCGTATCCTCCCTACACACGCCCTTCCTTCATAGGGGGGGATAGGATAATATAGAGAATACAGATTGAGATCTATACTCTAGACTCTATATGGGGTAGAGCCCTCTATATCTATCTGGGGCGCCTATAGATAATGTAACATGGGTGGCTCGGACGAGTCCCCCTCCCTCCTCGACCTCCCTATTGACGAGTCCCTCGACTTCCCTTCCCTCTCTATTGGATGATGGATGATGGATGATCCTCCCCCGCCCTACCGGACTACCGTCTCTATATAGATATATATCCATATAGAAGGCCAACCTCTCCCTCTCCCTCGACCCCCCGATGGGGGCCATATAGAGAGAGGGGGGGGTCGAGCTACATCCATCCATCATCTCTCATCTATGTACGTGATATGACTGATGGCTGATGACTGATGACTGGACTGATCCCCAACTAGAGTAGAGGGGAGGCGGCCCTTTATTATAGATAGGGCCAGATAGAGAGTTCCGGGCCGCATTCGTTAATGAATGAATGTGAGTTTGAGGCGGATCGGTAGGTGGATCTGCCATTGATTAGATAATAATCAATCTATATCCAAACTGCCGCTCGGACAACTATAGATAGATTGGGCAGAGTTATTGGTTATAGGGGCCCGCCTCTCTCTATATAGCCGCCCCAGATAGATAAGATATATAGGGAGGGAGGGGGCCCGCCTCTCTCTATATAGCCTATGGGCCCATCTATATATCTAGAGCGGCCCGCCCCATAGAGTTCTAGGGGCCCGCCCCAGATAGATCCATATATCTAGGGGGGCCCGCCCCAGATAGATATATAGGCTCGTAATGGTAGAGAGGAGAAACGGCGCACAGACTACAGGATTGATGAGTTGCTGAATAATAGATAGTCGAGATGGCGGCATTCTGCATCATGCGGTTGTATTATCTATCTCCCCGGGGCCGACTACTCTATATGGCTTATGCGCCCATATCTCATACCCCATATCTCATATCTATCCCACCCAGATACGGGGTTGGGGGGCCAACTAATATAGATACATGTCGAGGGCCTATAACTATATGGGCTCGATCTATTGATCGAATTAATGAGCCATCGGTCATATCACGTCTATAATAGATGGATGCGCCCATCTATTTATCACCGGTATCACCGGCCCATCCAACCTTTCATCCCACAATTTCATCTAAGGGGGGCCCGGGGGTGATGAATGGAATGAATGGGAAGGGAGAGACCCGACGGCATCTAATGCCATATCTATAGAGGGGGGCGGGGGCGGCACGAAGGCCTTTAGGTTGAGATTGATTACTCTCTCTAAATCCACTATGGGGTGGGGGGTGGCCACACAGATCTTCATTTTGAAAGTGAAACATATAGTTTAGTTCCAACCCAACTCATGTTACGTATGTAATATAGTAGGTTGTATTACCGATTTCGCGAACCTTTCAAGTTGCCTTAGAAAACTAAACTAAACTAGCATGCAACTTAGATTCTTGGGGGCCCCCCACCCATCCCTTAGGCATCTACCTCCCGGCTGCTAGTTTAGGCATAATCTACCTCCCGGGGGGGCCACCCACCCACCCCGGCTTTCCACCCACCCGGGGCCCCCTTCAAATCGAACTATACGCCGCAGCCGGGGTGGGCTGGGGTGGGTGGGAGGTGAAGTCCGGGTGTTTGTTGTTCACCCCCGGGGTTGGGTGGGCAATATAGTCTCCCACCCACCCACCCTATAATCCACCCACCCACCCCCCGGCGAACCCTCGGTTTCTCCAATGCCGTGTGTGGGCCCCCCCTGGGAGGTAGATTATTGTGGGGGGCCCCCAAGAATCTATCTAAGTTCGGGAGGTAGATTAGTCTATTTTGATTGGCGCTTCAGTAGATTAGAACCAAACAACATATAACCGGGGCCGCAGCCGGCAGAATATATATATGCCGGGGGGCTCAAGTTCCGGCCCCCCCTTTCTATAGTTGAGTAGGGCAGTTTAGTTTAGTGCCGGGGTAGCCCTACCCCCGGGTGGGGGGGAATGGTAGGGGGGGCCGGGCTTGGCGGAGAGGGGGTGGGGCCCCCACCCCGCTACTATAGTTATAGTAGGGCCACTCGACCGCTTCGCAACTATAGTCTAGTCCGAGGGCCTTATTTTTCGGGGAGGGGGGAGCCCTAGGATTTCGAACAGTAGTGGGGAGACGGAATGAGTTTGTGCCACGACGATCTATACGGAAGGGCAGTTTTGTCGATGCTTTCTTTTTGAAGATTAGGAGCAATAGAGAGAGTTGCAGGAAGATTTGGTCACGTAGACCTCCCATTCCGCCAGAATTGGTTGATCGCTCCGTACAAATTTATAACGGAAAAACTCCTGTTCGTTGCAAGATCACTGAAGGAAAGGTTGGCCATAAATCCGGAGAGTTTGCCTTTGCACGGAAACGAAAACTTCCGAGAACTGAGGGGAGAGGGAGAAGGGAGGGAAAGGGCGCCGCTAGAGCTAGCTAGAAGATGGGCCGAAGAGTCAATCCGATTTCCGTGAGACTTCAGCTGAATCGTAGTTCGGATTCAAGTCGGTTTAGTGATTATGATTGTAATCATGGGGAACCGGTGTATCGAGATGTCAATCTTATAGTGTATTTCGGTTCGATACGTCTACCTACGAGGAGGGGAAAAACCTTTGGCTTCCGTCTCGGTAGGTGCATTCTTCATCATTCTCCCAAAAGGACATTCATTCATCTCTTTCCTCCCCGTCGGAAAATACGACGGAGACGACGCGGCAGATCGAAACCCAGAAAGCGGTGGTGGGCCATGGGGAAAGGTTGGTCGATCGGGCGGCTCGACCGCAAGGACTCGACGCGCTCAGCCTTTAGGTCGAGGGCCCCCACCCCCCCTCCCTCCAATTATAGTTGGTGGGTAGGAGGAGGAGAGCAGACGAGGGTAAGGGTGCTCTCGACCGCTATCTCCTCCCACCCACCCCGGGAAACCCTCGGCCGTTACTCGGCCGAGTACCCCCCCCTTTCTACCCTTTCTATAGTGGGGGGGTGGATAGGGGCCCTAAAGGCCGCCCCCACCCCAGAGGCGGTCGAGAGCCCCCCCCTTTCTACCCTTTCTATAGTGGGGGGGTGGATAGGGGCCCCGCTACTATGGATAGGGCGGGAGAGGGGCATAAATGCCCTAAAGGCCCTAACCGGGCTCGACGACCGGAGCGAAGTGATCTGGAGACGCCGATCACCATCGAGCCAATACTTTAAGGGAGGTTCCCACAAATGCTACCTCCGGGTCAGCGGTTGGCTGGCCCACAAGCCGATGAGTGTTTCGAGGAATTCCAATGACTTCCCCTCCGGACAACGCCCTACTCTCTATAGGGCCAAGTGCTTCAACTTCCTCCTCCCGCGCATTCATAGTCATAGTAGACGACATAGTGGACATAACCTGGTTAGTGGGGCGACGAGTAGAAGACTTCTACAGACCATCCCTGCTGTGCGTCCCTCCTCTAATTACTTGGTCATGCAATACTCCTTTCATATGGAGAACCGCATATGGATATGGGGTATCAATCATTTCGTGGCACCAGATTCCAGCTTGGATAAGAGAATACGTTTTTTCGTAGAAAGCTTGACCGCCAAGACTCGCTCTGCTACTACCTACCCCGCCCGATCAGGCCACTATTTAGACTTTTTAAGGTCCCTGCTCTTTCCTCTCCTCGGTGCTACCCTTTTCTTCCTAATGGAGAACGAGATGAAAAGTGAAAAAAAGAAGAAGATAAACAAAAGAAATGCCCGGAAAAAACTCCTCGGTCAATTAGGGAGGGTATTAAGGAACCGCCTGGGGTCCACCAGATTGGTAGAACAATTCACAGACCTGGGGGGATTGGTGAGGAGGAGAATAGGAATGATGATAAGGATAATACCGAAAAACAGAAGAATTCCGTACGGGTACAACTATTATTTGAACGAAGTGCGAAAAATGCGATCCTTGTTGTCTGGTGGAACAAACGCGAATACCTTCATTGGGTCGGTCAAAATCGAATCTGTCTATCAAAGTGCTTCTCCAATTGCTCAGGACATCTCTTTCCAACCGAGGGACGGAACAAGATCATTTCGTTCCATTCTTTGGAAAATAGTTCGGGATATTTCATTAGTCATGCCCTTCTTAAGGAAAGGGGTGGGGGGGATCCGTATTTGTCGTCCGGGTCGATTGAAAGGTGCAGAAATAGCTAGAACCGAATGCAGGGAGTATGGGAAAACCTCGTGTAATACATTTCGCCATCAAATCGATTACGCTTATGCGAAAGTCTCTACTCGTTATGGAATCTTAGGTATCAAAGTGTGGATCCCATTCCCAAGAGGATAGAAGGGACGTGCTATATCCGAAACGTACGAGATATCGTAAATACCGGAAAGGCGTATTACGTAGGGGTTGCGAAACGGGCGGTACACAACTTGGTTTCGGAAGATATGGCATCAGAAGTTGTGGAGCCGGTCGTATCTCATACCGAGCCATTGAAGCAGCGCGTCGTGCTATAAGCGGACAATTCCGAAGAAATGGGAGAATATGGGTGAGAGTATTCGCGGATCTCCCTATTACCGGTAAACCCACAGAAGTGAGAATGGGAAAAGGGAAAGGGAATCCTACGGGTTGGATTGCTCGTGCTTCTACGGGACAAATCTCATCTGAAATGGATGGCGTGAGTTTGTCAGATGCTCGACAAGCTGCTGCATTAGCGGCGCATAAACCCCGTTCGTCTACCAAGTTCGTTCACTGGTCGTAATCGGACTAACTATCATATATAATCGACCCCCAGGCCCTTTGATTGATCGCCGAACTATAGTTCGCAACCGGTGTTTGTTGGGGCGGTGATTTGGTTGGTGTTATAGTAGGTAGTTCCCTACCGATGAATAATATAAAAGGGGGGGCGGGTGGGAGGAATAGAAAGTTGCCCCACACACTAAGGGTGGGTGGGAGGAGATGGCGGGTAGGGAACTACCTACCTACCTACCTACTCTAGTTGTTGACCGGCACTATAGCAATTTATATGGCGCCAATTATATATATATTCCGCCCCCGACTATAGTAGAAAATTGGCTGGGGTGGGTGGGTGGGAGATAGTGGGGTTCAACGCAACTGGTGTTGGTATAACGTGGTGTACGAAGTATTCCCGCGGGTCGCGCTGCCGACCCAACAGCTAAGGTAGGGCCCAGTTCTATAGGTAGGGGCGACGGTACGTAAGTGGCTTAGCGCAGTGGTGAGTGCCGCGGATCAAATGAGATAATGAGATGCGAACGGTCGTTCGTAATGGATCAACTTGAATGCTGCCCCCGGCACGAAAGTTCCATCCATTCTAGGGAAGGACGGCGTACTACGATACTTTCCGTTTCGCCGAGCCCTGCTTTGGTCTCCGGTTCGATGGTTGTACGCGCCAAGAATCCAGTACATCCCGTTCCGTCCTCCATCCCAGTGTTTCGCAACACCTCGGGTTCACCCATTTTGTTAGGTCCTGACCTCCCCGCCATGATCTCCCCGGTGGTTCATACAGGAGCTATTGCCGTTTTATCCTTACCCGTGGTCATGATGTTGAATATTCAAATAGCGGAGATTCACGAAAAGGTATCGCGCTATCCACCAGTGAGCGGTATTATTGGACTGATCCCTTGGTGGGAAATGTCCCTCATCCCAGATAATGATCACATTCCATTATTACCAACGAGCATAAGTACAAACTCTCTGAGATATACAGTTCATGCTGGAGAGATACAGGGTTGGACCAATTCGGAAACATCGGGCAATTCACTTCATACCTACTATTCCGTTCGGTTCTTGGTTTCTAGTCCCATTCCGTCAGTAGCCATGATTGGGGCTACAGTACTGACTATGCATAGGACTACTAGAGTGAAGAGACAGGACGTGTTCCGACAAAATGCTATTGATTCCAAGGGGACTATGATGAGGAGGACGACACTATGATGAGGAAGACGACACTATGATGAGGAGGACAAAGGTCGGGAAGCAATGGAGCTTCAGTCTTCCCGGTTCGAATCCGGGCGGCCTTTACCCTCCCGCAATATACATCCCGAGGGTTCTAGGTAAACCCTCGGGCCCCTACTATTCTATGGTCTATTGCCGGGAGGGTTATTATAGTATAGAAGCCGGGAGGTTACTATAGAAGCCGGGAGGGTTATATATCTTGCTTATTCTAGCAGGCAGATTAATAAAGAGGGATTGCCCTACGGGGCGGGAGGGTTCTATCTATTGCTTATTCTAGCAGGCAGATTAATAAAGAGGGATGCCCCCCGTCAGAATAGTAGGGCATAATTTGTAGGGGGGTAAGGGGCCTTCATGGAGGGTATGTATATTGCTGCTGGGAGGTTACTATAGTGGGAAGGTATGTATATTGCTGCTGGGAGGTAGATTAGCAGTGGGATCTTTAGTTCCAGGGGGGCTAATGTTCCCAGGGCTTAATAGTTGTTGTTGGATGGGCCCCTACAATAATCTACCTCCCGGGGGGGCGAGGGCACGTTCGATAACTAGAATTCCCAACTATAGTTTGGGGTGGGAAACTATAGGAAAGGGCAACTAACCTTTCCCAACCAATGGCATCTACCCTCCTGAACAACTACCATAGAATTTGAGGGGCCCAACGAAGGAAGGAAAGCGTTTAACCGACTATATACGTCACATGCCCCCTGGCCAGTCATTAAATGGCAAAAATGGTCAATCAAAAGTGTGTGATGCCGATGATCAGCTCCTACCGTTCCCCCCCACTTTTGGGCCTACAACTTGGAATGGGGGGGTGATATTCCGTATGAAATTTTTGTTGAAAATGCCCACCCAAATAATATTATGTTGTAGGGCACCCTGCTGGCACATCAGAATAATGGCAGTGTGCATTCATAGGGTCCTTAATGGCATTAGCCTGCTAGAGGTTGGGAACTATTATTCCTCGATTCTAGAACAACTATTTTTTGATTTGAAGCCCGGTAGTGAGATCCCGGTAGATTGTTTTATCTTCGCCTCCTGCCTCTGAGATTGTTTTATTAGACGTAACATGGCCATCCGGGGGTGTAAAGGAAGGATCAGAAGCCGAGGGAGAACTACCTTTATCTTCAACTCCCTCCATCCTGAACCCCCGGTTGGAAGCCCTTCATCTAAATGTCGAGCCCTAGCACCAATATTAGGTCGAGCCCTAGCTAGCACCAATATTAGGTGGAACGTCTCCATCGGGGGTGTGGGAGGACAAGGTGGCTATCCGGAAGGAAGGAAGGAAGAAAGTAGTTGAGTCAAGAAGATTGTTCCCGAGCTGCCTCAACGCCCCTTTCTATAGTTGTTGTGGACCGAGGGATAGCTGGACCGATCCTTCCCGATTGATTGTTTTCTGCCGGGAGGCAAGATCTTGTTGGAAGTAGCTTTATAGAAGTTCAGTTCAGGTAATAGAAACCCATCAGGTGTTCAGTAACTAGAGAGCAAACTAGATAGAGGAGGACCAGCATCTCTAGATAGGAGGGCCTTCACCCCAACTATAGATAGGAAGTTAGGGCCCCGGATGGAGAGTAGAGAATCAACTATCGGTCTCGGGAATAATGCTTTCTCGGATAGATGTTTGGCCCGGAGGTGGCCACCCACACCCCCGATGGATACTTTCTCTCTGCTAGCGACCTTCAATGCCTGCCGTATCAAAACCCCGTGAGGCCGCAGCTTCAGAGCTTCCCAGCTTCAGAGCGGGTGAAGGAGTTCCACTGTTCACGATCCCAAGGACAAAGCAGTAGAAGACTACTAGCCGAAGCCCAGAAGGAAGATAGATGCCGAAGCCCAGAAGGGAGATAGATGCCGAAGCCCAGACAGAAGGGAGATAGTTCGGAAGGTTCAATCAGCGAGCATGGTAAGAGAAGTTGGGTTGTTGACCGGATAGCTGTCCTCCCGGGATTCTTGCTCTTGTCCTCCCATCCTACCGACAGCCAAACAAAGTAACTAATTTGGATGGTAGTTCAGTTCAAGTTGTTAACCTGGGGGTTCAGGATGGAGTTCATTGACTAGTTCACTATCCTTACATACGTTATATCGGCCTCCCTGGAGTTGGAAGGCAAGCTGGAGATGCCAAGGCCTACAGGGGGTGAAGGATGGGCCCTCCCTATTGATTTTCATGCTTTCGGATGGGACAATCGGATGGGAGGAAGGGAGTAACGAGTTAACAACAACAGCAGGTTCGGAGTCCCGCCATCCTGAACCGGGGGTGGAGGCTAGCCTGGAGCCTGGAGTTGGAGGCAAGACAGTTAGTTTGTTAGCCTAACGAAGTTGGAGCCCTAGCCTTCCTACCTACCTATAGTTATGAGGTAGCTCCTCAGGGACCCATACCAGCAGTTTCAACGAGAGTTCAAGAAAGGAAGGGAAGGATTGTTCTTTCTTTCCTGCTGGAGCCCGCCCGAGTAGAGAAGGTGGGCAGAGTAGAGATCAGAGTTCCATCCTGAGATGGAGCATCTGCCCTCCGGAAAGAAGAACTAACTGGCTAAAAGAAGGTTCTAGCCCAGGTTCGACGTTCTAGCGGAGATCAAGGAGGCAGGGAGAGCCCTCAACTAATCTGATCATTCTAGCCCTCTGTCCTTCATTGCCACCGACCGAGGCCAGCCTCACCCCCGGGTTGGATTGCTGCTCATATCGTGAACTCCTCCCCGATATCGTTAACTTCGGGCCCTCCCATTATACAATATTTGCATTCCTTCGACCTAGCAGACTAGCATCCTTCACCGGCCACCGGGGGTGAAGGGCGGGCGGCACCCCCTGTTCAGCCGGGAATTCTAGTTACCTGGCTGGAGGTGAAGGCTGTGGCCCTGGGCAATAGGATAACGTTAACGCTGGCCATTGACTAGATTAGATTTTGAGCTGGCTGGAAGGGCATATTCTTGAAGGCCGATATAACGTAAGCAAGCAAGGCTCTCTTCCCGAGGACCAGATGCCGTTGAGGGCATGGTGATCAGTTCTATTCTCTGCGCCTGGAACCGGGTAAACTCGATGATCGGCAACCGGGGGTGAAGGACAGGTAATGAACTCGATCGGCTCTCTACTAGCTGCTGTCTACCTAATGAAAGCATGCTCCTTCACTCAACCGGGGCCTTCCGAACAGGGGGTGCCACCCTTCCCACATCCTCGGTGGCAATGCTGTTAGCTTCTCCTCGTCTTCTCTATCCCGCCTACACGGAGGCAAGACTAGCTATTATTTCTTATCAGTGGGGTCCAACCCTTCCTTCATTTCCTTCACTGCGACGGGGGTTCCATCCTTCACGCTCGGCCCACGGTGTGGGAGGATAAGGAGAAAGAAAGATAATCGGGGCCCTCTACACCTCCGGTGGCACGGGACAAGGAGAAAGAAAGAAATGTAGGTCGGATGAAGTTATTCTCCTTGCCTGGGGGTTCAGGATGGTAGCCTCTAAAACGTCGATGGGCTAATTAAGTTCCCGTCGTTGAGCTCGAATTCAACTACCTGCTGATTGAACTGGCTTGCTCAACAACGGCATCTACCGTAACCGGCGTTGGGGTGGGTGGGGGGAGATAGAAGGGGCCGGAAGGACCGGCAACCGGAAGGAATTCCCATAGTAGTTCATTTCATTGGATCTTGCCTCCCGTTCTCCTTGCCCGGTCGGACAGTACTCAACTGAACTTCAGAAAATGGATGGGAGGGAGGAGACGGAGCCCAACAAATCTCGGAGACGGAGCCCACCCAACAAATCTCTATTGCCTGCCTGTCCTCGGATGGAGAACAATCCAACCGGGGCCTTCCGGATGTTAGCTCCCATGCATGCGACCTTCCTTCCCACCGACCGATAGTTTCATTCGGCTGGGCCGGGTGTGGGCAACAGGAAACTAGCCGTTCGTTCCGCCTGGGGGTTATGCGGGGCCCAGACTAGAGATCATGCTATTGCCTCCCACCGGGTAAACTAATCAACTCAACTACCGGCCAATGGTTTGCTCGAGCCTTAAACTGTTCGTTCTGCTAAACAGCGATAGGCCTTAGTAAGGATAGGCACCAACGGTTGAACTTCATTATGCTGAGGCCCCTGTGGGCTGGAGAATACTATCTAATGGATCGACCTTCCTTCCGGGAGGGAGTTGAAGCCGGATGCATGCATGGTTCCTACCTCTGATTGAACCTTCCTTCCAGAAACTTTGGATCGATCCGGGGTGGGTGGGAGGATGAAGGTTGCATCGACCAGCAGCGAGAAGTTCCTTCCCTCACTCGGCATTATAGAATACGGGGTGGCGAGCAGCGAGAACCAAAGAGAACAAAAGCATCGACGAGCACATCCGATACTGAGGTTAGCTCTATCTTGAAGCATGGGCCATTTGGATGGATGGATGGAGGGAAAGTAAAAGTCCCATCCACCCGGAGCGGAGGTTAGTTCAAGGAGGGAGGGGAAGTTCTAACCGGAGCTCCAGCCAAACTACATTAATCAAATGGGACCTCCTTACTTATTCAAGTTGTATACTCCCTGCCTCCCTAAATAGGATCGTTAGGCTCTCCACCCCCGGTTAGCGGTAATGAACTAGTCTACTCCCTCGGTAATTCTATTCGGTTACCTTCCTCAACGGCAACCGCGTCCCCATAGAATTGTAGGGCCGAGGGTTCGCCGCCCCCGGATGAAGGTTGGGCCCATAGAATAGTAGGGGCCCTCCCCCCCAACGATAGGCTATTCCACCCACCCTGGGAAACGGGTTAACCTTGGGTGGGAGGCAAGAAATTTCGGGTGGGGGGGCCCCTACTATTCGGCAGGGAGTATGAAGGGGCGGCGGCTTAAATAGTTCTGGTTTCATTCCGGCTATTGATTGCATGGCCATC
Organism: Cunninghamia lanceolata; assembly: GCA_027924645.1. Lineage (NCBI taxonomy): Eukaryota > Viridiplantae > Streptophyta > Pinopsida > Cupressales > Cupressaceae > Cunninghamia > Cunninghamia lanceolata. The sequence goes on along the minus strand of BSBN01001935.1, from coordinate 13,198 downwards.
TGTGTCTATTAGGTATGCCCCCCACAATTGATCCGTGCGGGGTAGAGATGCCTACAGTAGGTCCCACAGCTTTCCTTTATGGCTGGTGGTAGGGATTCTGGTCCTATGGCAGTTCGTGCTGTTCACGCAGTTAGTTCGTGTAGTTCGGGCTGATCCTGTGTCGGTTTGGGTAGTTTGCGCTGTTCGAGATGCTGCTCGGGCGAGCCCCTCTTTTCTATTATTGTGGTTCGGGCTGTTTGCGATGCTGTTAGAGCTTAACGGGCTTGACCTGCTTATGCTGCGAGGGTGTGACATTCGGATTCGGCAAATTGAGAATACGCGGGCTTCTTTTCTCCATTCGATTGATGATGTCGTGTGCCCTTGAGAACACCTTCTCGGAGGCATCATAATCAAAAATCGCATATCCAGTTCCGGATCGAGATAGAGACCCCATGCCGGAACCTTTTGATTCACTAGCAGTAGGAGATTGAGATCCGAATCCAGATTCTGTTGACCAAGCAGCGGTGGCAGAAATGGTAAAAGCAACATAAAGGTATATAGAACAAAGTGACGCCATGCTCTCCGAGTCAAGGACTAGGACAAAGGCAGGGGTTTAATAAATCGCATATGAACCAGCCATACAAGGAGCTACTCCCAACAGCCAAACTATCACCTTCGCATGGGCATACCAGAATGAATGTTGCGGCTGCTTTTTAGCGGGGTCCTGCCTGCCGGAATTCAAAAGTAAACCTACCGAGCTGCTATTTAGCTTTGGACCTTCGCGTGGTTCCATATCTAGTTCCAAGTACATATGAACCTGCGATTGGTGCTCCTACCCTTGTCTTTACCTCGGCCTATGGCTCTATTGCTAGGTTATGTTGAACAGAATGCGCAAGGGGAGAAACGTCGGTCAGATGCCTTTCCCGCTCCTGCTCCGGGCTTAGATGCTGCTTGGTAAAATGAATCAACGGGTGAAGCGGAGAAACTTCAATTGGTTCTAGTGCTTGCTTTGTTGCTATAGCCGTCTCTATCTCTGCTGCTAGGTATCGATTTCGATCTCCAACCAGATCTGCGATTTCTTGAACCGGATCAACTGAAGCTTGGACTGGATATGAAGCAAGCTCTCTCACAAGCTACCAAACAACCCGGCCCCTACTATTCTATGGCGCACCCAACCCGGGAATTTGAGTTCCACCCCAATTAATCAACCTGCCGCGTCACTTCAACTAATCTACCGACTATTACAACAATTAGAACCTCCCGAACTAGAATTCCCTCCCACCCGCCCCGGCACAATTGCCGTGGGCCGGGAGGTAGATTATATTGCCTCCCACCCGATAGTTGATTCTATACGTAACATGCCAACTATCATCCACCCGAACTATAGTAGCTTCCCGGGTGGGGGGGAATTAGAATTGTCCCACCCAACCTGCTACTCTATTTGCCGGGGGTGAACTGCGTCCCCATAGAATTGTAGGGCCACCCGGGGGGCTCTGTGGGGATGGGTGGGGGGTTCTATTCCGAGGGTTCGCCGGCCTATAGTTTCTTATGGCCGGATGAAGGTTGGGCCCATAGAATAGTAGGGGCCCTCCCCCCCAACGATAGGCTATTCCACCCACCCTGGGAAACGGGAGGGAGTTGTTATCCGGCAGGGAGTTAACTACCTGGAGTTCTACCGGTCCAGCTGGCTACCAACGACTAGCTATCTATTTCGTTTGCCGGGCCTATCTAGAAAGCTCCTGCCTCCCAACAACTATCTATAATACATTTCCTGTTGCTAAACGAACTGCCGGAGGAGGAGGAGTAACAAATAAAGGAGCGGCGGAGAAACTCTATTATTGATGCTCGGACCAGAATGAAAGCATGCTCGAACCGGCTTAACCAGCGAGATCTCGGCCCTAACTTCCTACCGGGGCCCTAACTTCTCGACTAACCAATGAACGATGATATTGTTATTGTTTTCCATCCTCTGATATTGTTATTGTTTAGTCCTCCTTCCTTCCGGAGCTAGACAGGGGGTGTAAAGGGTGGCACTCACTTCCATCCTAACTAATTAAGTTCCGAGGGACCTAACTCCTAACTCAACTACACGGAGTACTTCCTTCCGGTTGAACAATCCAATGAAGCCAGCCGGATAACCTTCCTCTGAGACTATAGATTTAGGCTGGATTGAATCCCCCCGCCACCCTTCACCAAATAGAACTAGTCCTTCCACACAGCAGCAACTTGAATTCAACTATAGGAGATGGGTCCGATTAGCAGCAACTTGAATTCGTTGAATTCCGGAGCTAGATGCCAACTAGAACTCCCTCCCCCCCGGCTAACTCCCTGGCTATAATCCAATGCTGTTACCATCGACAATTCCGAAACTATATCCATCCATTAGAGGCAACGGGTGAGGTACCTAAAGCAATCCAACCCGGGAAGCAGGAAAGAAAGAAAGAAAGAACAATCCGGGTTCGGGCCAAAGAATGTTAGCAGGCCCTTGACCGGGGGTTAACCCATCTCCAGTTAAACAAAGGATGGTCGGAGGGAGTTAACGTATATAGATTAGCTAGGGCCCCCACCCACCCGGGAATCAACGTTAGGCAGGTCAGTCTAAACTCTATTGGATCTCCCTCCCTCCGGTTAAACTAATCAACTACCGGCTGGATGGAACATTATAGCTGTATGGGAATTCCGATTCTAGTTGTATGGGTCCCTGCCTCCAGTAGGTAGGCTCGTTCGGGACTGACTCCCATCCAAAGTTTTGTTAGCAGGCGGGTAAAGGGTGGCTTCTGGCCGGAGCTAGATTAGTTACAGCCGGGAGGAGCTAGTTACAATCGGTTGAACGAACTAGATTTTGAGCTGGACCATCCATCCAATCCGGAAGGCAAGCTGGACCGAGGGAGGCAAACGTTTATTTGTATTAGCTGCTTGTTTATGCCCCGTCCGCAGTTGGGGAGGGAGTTCCATATGGCTACCCCCGCTCCATCCTTCACCCACGGTAGGCGGTAGGGACTAACTAATGAGAGAACAGAGGGTAGTTTCTCGCTAGCTGAGGATTAGAAATTCAACAACTATAGAAAGGGGCGTTGAGGCAGGCAGCTCGGGAACTCGTTGAGGCAGGCAGCTCGGGAACAGCCAATCTTCTTTACCTCGGGAACAGCCAATCTTCTTGACTCAATGAAAGGCTCGAACCAACTATATCCACCCACCCACCCCGGGACCCCGCACCACCGCTTTCACTCCTTGAACTAACCTGCTTAGCCGACTTGAACTAACCTGCTGCTATCTTAGCCGACTTGAACTAACCTGCTATCTTACGGATGGATGGGCTACTAAAGGGAAAGCTTCAAATCAATACTTCCGGATCGATCCTCCGTTAACAATCCAACCCGGGGGTGAAGCATTAATGCAGGTTAATCAACTCCGGGTGGGCATCCATCCTTCCTTGAAATCTACTTCGGCTAGAACTCCCTTCCTTGCTGGACCGTGGCCATCCTTCACCCCCAGGGATAGTAGGGGTGTGGGAGGACAAGAGGGAGTGTGGGTAGGCAGACTGTTTCTCATGCAACTAATCTACCTGGCCTACCACCCATGTGACGTATATAGTCAACACCAGATAGGGGTGGGTGGGAGGCGGAACTAGAGTTTCCCACCCACCTCAATTTGAGTCGGTTTCTAGTTGTTAGTGATAGCCTAACTATCCGACTCCATTCTTCACCCCGAGGAGCTAAAGCATGCTCGAGCTAGATGCCGTTGAAGCCGGCCCAGCCGAATAGCCCGATAGAATTTGAGATCTCCCTCTATAGTTCAGGAGGCAAGAGCCTAACTTTCTCTCTTGTTGAGTACTGTCCTCCGACCGGGCAAGGAGAAACTAACTTGATTAGGGCAATAGTTCCCCAGGATGGAGATTCCCAACTATCTCTGGGTGGCCCTATCTACCTATCATTCAAACCAGACAGCTAAGCGTGTGATGGAGCACTTCCTTCTTTTAGCTCCGTGAGGATGGAGGGATGAACCGGGCGGGGGTGAGGATGGAGAAGCCCTCCCAACGGTAATGCCTGATTAAACTACCTCTATCCAATCTCCTCCGGTTCAATCAGAGGTTCAATCAGCAGGAAGGTCCTCCGGAAGGAAGTCTCATCGAGTTTCTCCGCCGCTCCAGCAACTATAGTTTAGTTCCCGGCTCTACTTTTTCTAAACGGCCAGCATCCATCAACTATGAGCAGTTAGCCGCCCGTTCAGTATAGAATCTATTTCCATCCGGCCCAGGGAATCATAGCCCTTCAGCATTTGACCGGTTGGCTGGATAGGGCTCCCTCCTTTGTTTTCTACTGTGCCCCTGCCTCCCACCCCGGCTGCTAGTTTAGTTCGGCATCTACCTCCCAACGGCTATCCACCCACCCTCCCCCGGGAAACTGGCAGTAAACAACCGGTTCAATCGGATCGATGGCACTTCATCATCCGAAGCGAGTAGGAGCTGTTGGGCTTATGCGGTGGGTCCTTTATATCACCGACAGGATCGGGTCCGGTTTTAATGCGTGTTGTCGATCGGAATGGAGCAGCCGGTGGCCAGTGGCAGCACTACGAGTGACTAAAGTCCCATGGATCGAACCAAACAGGCCCATCTACCCCGGTTGGTTGAAGGGCCTCCCACCCACCCCGGGGGGCTCTGTGGGGATGGGTGGGGGGTTCTATTGCCTCCCACCCAACCCCGGAAGCCCTTCGTCAATCTTTGCGGGCCCCCGAGTAAATGAAGGGTGGTCCCCTTGACTGAATATAGGGGTTGGGGGCTAAGGGTTCTGGGTGGGCTATAGGGGCTGGGGTCTAAGAGGGTTTGGGGAATAAGGGTGGGCGGCGGATTATAGGTGGGGTGGCCCCTTAAGGGTTCCTGGTTGTGGGGCCCCCATCGACTAAATGAGGGTGGGCCGGGGATAATATAGTTGGGTGGGTTGCCATAATATAGTAGGGTGGGGTCCATTTAGAGTTCCCATGGGTAGGGTGGGGGTTGTAGGTGAGGAGGGTAGGGTGGGGGCCCCGTTGCCGTTAAAGACTATGGGTGGGGTGGCCCCCTGGGATGCCGTAATATGTGGGCCCCCGCCCCCGACCGCCGAGATTGGAATAGTTGGGCGGGGGGCATAGGCCGGGTGGGAGGGCAATATAGATTTTGAAGGTTAGGGTGGGAATCAGCCGGGTTCCCAGGGGGGCCGGGGCCCGAGGGTGAGATCGGGCATCGAACGAACTGCAATTGCAATTGAATAAACGCACCGGCTTGGTCCATCGCCAAATGGTAAGCAGCCGTATCAGCCGGATACGAGAGTGGATCTGGATCAAGTGCGATAGCTGGGAGTGGTTTGGGCGGTGCGACTGACTCGACCGGTTCGTTCATGGATTCATTCCGCATCTATCGAGTGAGATGGGAGCAACCAATGGAACTGCTGAGATGCCTCCAGTAGTTGTTACTCGCTCGGCAGCGGACCGGACAAAGGCCCGGCTCCTGGGCTTGAAATCATGTGTTTTAACTGGACTGGCATTCCTCCTTTATCGCATTGCCTGCCGCTTGGGGCCACTCCTTTATTCGGATGGGCGAGATCTACAGGTGTGACCTGCCGGCCTCGAATCGATGCTGTCATATTGCCAACCGGGGTGGGTGGGTGGATATAGCGGTCTAGCGGGTGGGTGTGAATCATTATTGAATATTGGTCGGCCAGAATTCACCTCGTTTGAAGAACCAACCGGAGATGAGACGGGATCTCGTGTGGACCAACCAATAGACCCACTCGACCGTCCTTCTTTGTTACCCGGCCGGACGAATGACTGAGCGGGCCCTCCTCCTCCAACTATCTTCCCTCACCACCCCTACCTCTCCCTCCCACCCGGAGATAGTTGGTTGGCAGAGGGGGAGAAGGAATCGACCTGCGTGCGGAACCGATCAGAAGTAAAGTCGTTTGATCCGGACCACTGGTATTCATTGACTCATCAGCAGAGGCAGGAGCTGGTATTCCAGGTTTCTTCCTGGAATCGGCTTATCCATACACAGCCGGGGAGGGAGGCGTCCTAACAGCACTATTCTTTATTGACCTCCCAGCCTCGGATACTGCCTTTGGCGAGGAGAGGCTCCATGAACCAGTCGAATGCCTGTTCTCGTGTCATATCATGGCGGATCGAGATACTTATATAGATAGGGAGGGGCGGGGGAGGAAGGAAATGATGGCTCGACAGCGGCAACTGCAACTAGACCTCCCGCCCACCCCTGGTGAAGCGGTTTGGAATGCATGTGAGCTCTTAGCGCCCGGGGTGGGTGGGAGGAGGAGGGCGTATCCCTCGAATACAAAGTGTCTGTCGTCCATGATCCATCACCAGAGGCGGATGACTCGTTTACCTTGAGCTGAGCCGACCTTTCTTGATTGACTGACCTCCCCGCCCCGGATCGGATGTCTGCTGGTCCCAGTGATGCAATATTCGAGTATCCGCCTATTGACTCATCAGCATCAGCAGCATAAGCAGGGGGTAGCGGTGGAACCCGGCAGCCAGTGGAATTGATGGCTGGAGCCGGTGGCACAAACCTTATCTCATCCGATCGCCTGTTCAATCAGACCAGTGCCCAAGTCGCCCGGGTCCCAATTCCTACTCTTATCTCCGAACCCCTGCTTGAATGAAGCGATCGCCAATATGCCCGGGTGGGAGGAAGGTGACGGGGGCCCCCCACTGAGTCCGGTTGTTAATACATATATGATTATGATAGGCACGAGTCAGAGCCGATCGCAGAAACACAACTGGAATATGCAGGTTCGACTGCTCCATTCTCGGGAACCGGCGGAAGCGGAATAAGCCGACATTTTGGGTTACCACCCCCTCACCGAAGAAGCAATTGATTCTACGCCCACCTGGTTGTTCCATGCAGGAACCGGACCTCTCTCTCTTGAGTCAGATGGGACGAATGGTAAGCTGCCGGATCAGCCGGATAGGAAAAGCAGCTATTTGGTACCGGAATCGACGGATCATCTGCAACAGACACTCGACCCAAGCCGTCCATTGCATGCAGTGACCCGGCTCGACGCGATCGACCTGCTCAACCGTTTTTCAATAGTAGCTCTGACTGCTCCCTTGCCTATCAGTTGAATGGGCCACCCACCGGATTCGATGCATCGATAGTGGGGCAGAGAATGAATGAACCAATATCTCCTCCCACCCATCCCGCGGGAACCAACAAAGCGAATCCTGTAACTCGACGTAAGGCAACGGCCCCAGCATGTAGGATCTCATCACTGTCTTTCTAGTAGTATTAAGATCGAGTTAAGATACCAATGGTGTGTGTTCTATCAAATGCCGCCCTCTCCCTATAGTTGCAAGAGGATAGCTTATCCCGGTACGGGGTCTGGTTCGACCACTGCTTTCTATATGATAGGTCAGCCTTGTCGTATGCTTAACCGGAGCTGCCTGCCTTACGATATGATAGGGAGAGGGACGATGACTTGACTCGCGGCCCTATTGTTTCTACAGGCTTCAGAAATCGCGGTCAGAAACGACCGCCTGTAGTTTCTTTAGGCGATTAAGTCTTAAGGCAGAGTGACTCCTTGCTGCTTGAATAGAGACGTGGACCACAACTATATCCTCCCACCCACCCCCGGATCATCGACCACGGTAGGTAGGATCATCAATAGCGGGACGGACGCTACCACCCGAACTGGACACTCGAGGCGAGGGGTTCAAGGCATGAAACTCTATCGCACGCACTCCTCGTCTCCATTCCTTCTCCGTCCGTTTGTATGGAATTGCCCCAACTATCTTAGCTTCAGGGCGAGACTGGATAGCTTTATTTGTTTATTCGTCCCTCTCCGGGTATGCCCGCCAATTGGAACGAGAAAGAAAGTGCCGGGACTTAAAGACATCCATAAGTGCTGATTGCTCGCTAACAAAAAGAATTGGAGGGGGGCCAAGACAGACAGATAGGAATAGGACTCGACCGACCTCTTCAGCTTAAGTCGGACATTCTCCCGCTCCTACATCTAATGTTTGTTTCAGGATTCCCCGATCCGGCTGACCCCATCAATGCTCTCCCTCTCCCGCTCCTCTGGACCGAACTGCCCTGGCACGAGGAGGAATGAGAGCGGCCAACTCCACCTCTCTATAGTAGGGGTAGGGCAATCTGCTATAACTTCGGGTGTGCAACTATATCCTCCCACCCACCCCTGCCCCTACTATTCGCCCGGGCCGGGTTGCCCAGAAAGCTAAAGCAGGATTGAACTCCTTTCCAGGGACTAACCTGAACTGCCCGGGCGAATAGTAGGGGCCCAGGGAGCGAGTTCAAGAAAGTATTCGACGTTTTAGAGGGCTATAACTCCCACCCTCCCAGAAAGCATGGCCCTCAACAAACCGGATAATCAGTTTAGTTGGCTTTAAAGGAAAGGATACAAGGATGAAGGAGTCAAGAAGATTGGCTGGTTATGACCAAGTGAAGATTGTGCGTTGCTAACTATCTCCGGGTGGGAGGAGCTACTATAGTTTCTCCTCCCACCCACCCGGAGAGCAAACCGGGGGCTTCATTCACCGTAGGCCTTTCCTACCCGGGGGTGGGGGATGGAGCCCCTCATTGGATTGCCCTTATTAGATAGAGTTGTCGTCTACTCGGCCAGAAGGATTGTTTGATAAGGAACTAACTCCAGGTGGGTTACTCCATTCCTCACCCACGGTCAAGGGAAGGCACCCCCGGTCAAGGCCCGATTGTTCGATTGTTCTTTCCGCCGGCCCAGGAAGAAGATAAAGGTAGTGAACTCCCTCGCATGAGAAGAGAAAGAAGTGAACAGAGCTTCACCCCCGGTTGGATTGTTCGGAAGGCCTGCTAACATTCTTTCTTGGGTTGTCTTGTTCGGGTGGGTGGGAACTCTAGTTGGGTTGGGAGGGAATTAGAAGAGGAGCTAGACAACCGGAAGCTAATCCCACACCCCCGGGCTGGAAACTCAACTTCGTTGAACTCGAGGACGAAGCAGTTGATTCCGTTGAGTTGAGTTGAGTAAGTTGATCCAGTCGAGGAAGGTCGGAGTAGACTGGTTCAAACTCTATTGTTGACAACCGGAAGGTCCTTCCCTTCATTGCTGCTCCTCAGGGACCCAGACTTAATGAACGCCCACCCGCCGTAACCCCCGGGGTTCGAGTCCTCAACGGGTTATAACGAAATAGCCCATAACATAGCGAGAAAGGTGGGAGATGGAGCAAGCACCCCCGATGAGGGATGGCCGGCATTAACGAGTTAACATGCTCAACTACTCATTATATTGCCCACCCCACCCATAGAATTTTTAGGCCGATGTTTCTTGCCTGGGGGTGAATGGATGGCACCCACGATATGGAGTTTATGCTATTACTACTTCATGGAGTTTATGCTATTGGGCACTGTCCTAGCCATCCATCCATTTGATTTTATGGGTTTCTCCCCGGAATAGAGTGATTTCATTATTGTATGAGCTCCAGCAGTTCAGGATGGACAGGAGTTTCTCGCCGATCCGGGAGTCAACGTTCCCCGATGAACCGGGAGGGAGTTTGAGTTGCCATCGGGGGTGTCCTACCGGAGGTTAAGGATGGGAGGATAAGTTCAGTCGGGACCCGGTGAAGGATGGTAACACTCCCGCTCCGGGGTGATGAAGTCTTAACTCGACCAGGTAGGGGAAGATACTGTCAACCGACCACTCTGAGAACGACCCCACTGAGAAGAACCATAATAGCTAACAGCATTGGATTGTTCGGAAGCAGGCCCAATCTATATCCGAGGGTTTGCCTAGAACCCTCGGCTCAAGGAGGCCAGAGCAGGATCTTAACTCCGAGATCGTCGATTGCCCTATAGATTGTAGGGGGTTACCCGGCCAGAAAGAAAGAAGGATTGTTCGTTCGGAAGGCCAATAACTTCCAGCCAGCTGGACTCCAACACTCCCTCCCTCACTTTCTTGTTGGAAGGTTCAATCAGTCTAAATACGTAACATGCTATAGTTCCCTGGGGGTTCAGGGAGGATAAGCAATAGATGTCGATGGACAGCAGGCCAACCGCTAGAAAGTCGCGGAAGGATGGCCACTAGTTAGACATTTACTTTCTCCATCCTAGCTATTGGAAAGTGCACTCCCTATCTCAGTAGTCCTATCCTCTATTGCTCTTAACCGCGGGGGATGGCCAATCAATCCAACCGGGTCTCTGAAGGATGTCGTCGGAAAGAAACCAATTCCTTAACTACTATAGTTTCCCACCCACCCGGCAACTTGACTAGACTATCCGCCTAATGAAACTAAGTCTTGTCGGCAGGAACTATAGCCGGAGGACCTTCCTACACTAATGTTAGATACCCATCTCCAGCAGCTATTGGTTTTCACCCATCTCTCCCACCTTCCACTTACAGCAGCTATTAGTCGTTTTCACCCATCGGTAGCTCCAGCTACCCTACCAAGAATTCAGTATGGTTTTTAGCTGGTTCTAGTTGTTCTAGTTGAGGCATCTCCTCCCACTGAGTAAGAAGGGTAGTCATAACCACCACCAGGGGGTGAGGATGGACCGCCTACACCCCCGGGTGAGGATGGAGTTCGAAGCCCACACCAACCCCATTTTTATATAGCATGTTACGTATTTAGGCTGATTGAACCTTCCTTTCATCCTCCCGGGCGAATAGTAGGGCCTTCCGGTTGAATCCCATCCTATCCTATCCTGCTAGTGGTAGAGCCATCCTTTACACCGAGGCGCCTACCTAATAGCTAACTCTTTCTTTCTGTATGAGCTCACTTTCTTTCTTTGCATCCATCCCTGCCCACATCATTCCCTTTTGAAAACATCATTGTTGGGGAATAATACATCATTGTTGGGGAGAGGGACTAGTGCCCCCCCGGCTGCTTAGAGTTGCCATCCATGGCTGCTGCTGCTAATAGAGTTGCCATCGGCTAGAACTCCCTGCTTGATCTCCCTGCCTCCTTGAGCTGTTCCCAGGTTTAAGCTGTTAATTAGCCTACCGGAATTCCTTAAGCCTACCTTCGGCCGAAGGGAGCCTACCGGAGGTGCGTCCCAGGTTGAAAGAGAAGCCTACCTTCATTTCGCATGGGACATGGTGATCAGTTCTAGCTGGAGCTGCATCCAATGCTGTATCGACTAGCTCTTGCCTCCCACCGGCCCGGAGAACGATAGTTGAAGCTTGTCCTCCCATGCTACCGGGTGAAACAAAATACCAGCCAGCTTGAGTTACATTTCGGTCACCTTATCCATACCAGGGTAACCTTATCCATACCAGCTGTTAGGCCAGAGCAGGAAAGATGCGAATGTTAGACTTTCTACCGTACCTCCCGGGTGGGGGGGAATGGTATGTTACGTATAGAATCTGGCCGGTAGTATAGAATCTTATTTCCATCCCTCACCCACTATCCGGTAAACTATGCTTTCGTTGACCGTGGGTGAGGGATCCTTCCACACCCCCTCTTCACCGTCGCTTCCAGTTCCTATCCAACAACTTAACCACCTTATCTCCTCCCGAGGGAAACCCGGAATCTGAACGGAGATGTAGGGCGGGAACATTAGCCTCCCACCCAGCCCCTTATTATTTCCCGCCCAGCCCCTTATTAGCCTCCCACCCAGCCCCCTATTCTCCACCCACCCGGGTGGGGGGGTTAAGTTGGGGTTGGGTGGGTGGTAATAAATAAGGGGTTGGGTGGGTGGTAAAGTTGGCTTTCCCTCGGAGCAATTTCTCAAAGTTGGTGGGTGGCCCCCCCCGCTTCAGTATATTATTGCGGTCGGATGAAACAAAGCATTACCCTTTGAATTCCAGGTTTATGGCACCCCCAAGGAATCTACACCCCCGATGGAGTATGTGCCTTCACCCCCTATCGGGCCCCCCCACCCAGATTCTATACGTAACATGCTCCCACCCACCCACCCCCAGGGCCCGGTTATCTAACCCTTTATCGCTCCCCCCCACCCTGCATTAGAACTAAGTAGGGGCTCGAACCGGTACGCCAGATTCTATACGTAACATGCCCCACTACTATCTATACCGGATCTATGGAGGAGAGATGAGAGGAATACTGGAGGGGCCGGAGAGGGTTTAGAAATACTTGTTCGAGGCGAGGGGATAGCTAGTCACCACCGGCATAGGATGGTGGGCGAGGTACGGCTCAACAATAATAGAATGCGAGGGCGGCCCTTCCTTCAATATAGTTTGGGGTGGGGTCGGCGGAGAGAATTCAATCGATGAGTGAGGGGAGGCGGATCCAACCACTACCACTAAGACTTTTAATGGCAAAAGGAAAAGTCTCATCATTATGGTCATGGTTTTTATTATTCCAATTCTATTCCGCCCATCCTTAGTGAGCATCATCCCATCTCCAATTACAATACAACCTACACCTACACCTAGCCTATATAGCCTAGCCCGTATAGCAAATATTCTAGATACAACCTACACCTAGCCTATATAGCCTAGCCCGTATAGCATCTAGATTGATGGGCGGGCGCCCTCTACCTCTACTAGAACCGAGCGAGCAGAGCATGAATCGAGATGAGAATGGACCTGCTGTATACGGCTATATATCTCCCGACTCTCTTCTTTCTCTATAGGGCACATAGATCCAAATAATCTAGATAGGCCCATTCGCCTGTAGTTTCTTTAGGCGTATGTAACACGAATATATCCTATTCGTCGGTTCGGTATCTCCACTCCGCTATTCCCTATAGACATAGATGGAGGGGCCCCGGCGCTCGCTATCTATATAGCCGAGCGGAGGAGAGCCACCGTATCATATAGATTGCCGATGGTATGTCGCCCCTACCCCTACCCCTAGAGTATATATATAGATAGGGGATCGGTGGACCATTGATCGGTGGAGGTGGGTTGGGCGCTGACGTCTAGAGATAAATCAATTGAGTGCCCCATATCCCATATCTATATAGGGGGGGGGCCCTCCCCCTCCCCAGATAGAATAGAGTAGAATAGAGGGGCGGGGGAGTGCCCCCTATCTCCCTATCTAAATGGAGGGGGGCCCCCCTATCCCTATCCCTATCTATATATGGGGCTGGGACCTCGGGGTGGGTGGGTGGGAGGCGCCCCTCATATCATCGTTGGGTGGGTGCCCCGTCACTTTCCACCCACCAACTTTCTATTCCACCCACCCGGGCGGGGGCCCGGGCCTGCCTGCCATAGTTGTGGCAACTCTAATTGGCCCGGAACCTCCACCTCGATTCTATACGTAACATGCCCACACCATAATCTAC